>JBBGZY010001289.1:407500-777500 GCA_037952925.1 Lithobates clamitans
ACTCGGAGACGCAAATTGGGTTAGGATTTTTTTTTTAAAACAGCTCCCATTGTGAAACACTCGTAGACCGTGTTACTCACGATCCAAGGTTTTACTGTGTGTGTGTTTATATATATAGATATAGATATATATATATATATCTATATCTATATATATATGATTTTTGCAAAAGTTTACCTCCTGTACATCATGGGACACAGAGCAATAGCAGTAACTATATGAGTTATATAGACCACCTTTAGGTGATAGACACTGGCACACCCTAGACAGGAAGTTTACTCCCTATATAACCCCTCCCCTTACCAGGAGTACCTCAGTTTTTGTAGCAAAGCAATACACGTGTAACCTAGAAAGAGGGGAGAAACCTCTGTGTCTCCCGTGATGTACTCCAAGAAAAGGATTTTACAGGTAAGCTGTTATAAAAATCCTATTTTCTTTATTGTACATCACAGGACACAGAGCTATAGTAGTAACTATAGGGGATGTCCCAGAGCAATGCTATCTGAGGGGAGGGAGACACAAACAAAAGTAGGGTGTCATCAGACCTGAGGACCTATATTGCTGCCTGCAGCACACTGCGCCCAAAGGCGATATCCTCCTGTCTTTTTACATCTACCTGATAGAACCTTGTGAATGTATAGACTGAAGACCAAGTTGCGGCCTTGCAGATTTGAGCCATGGAGGCTTGGTGGAGTGCGCTTTGATTTGAGGTGGAATTTTCCCTTTCAAACCATAAGCCTGAACAATCACTTGCCGAATCCACTTAGAGATAGTGGATTTTGATGCTGCCTGTCCTTTTCTAGGACCATCAGGCAACATAAACAAAACATCCGTTTTCCGAATCTGAGCAGTTGCTTTCAAGTAGACATTGACTGCTCTCACTACATCAAGAGAATGTATCGACTTTTCTTCGGTGGAAAAAGGTTCTGGAAAAAATGAAGGTAGAACAATATCCTTCTTGCAGAAGATATGGCAACCAGAAAAACTAACTTCCTTGTCAAAAGGATCAAGGGAATATGCCGTATAGGCTCAAAAGGCTGTTTTGTAAAGCTGACAAAATTAGATTTAGGTCCCAAGGTTTCAAGGGTGACCTAACCAGCGGATTAAGCCGTGTTACCCCCTGTATGAAATTATGGACCAGAGAATGCGAAGCAAGTGGTCGCTGGAACAATACCGATAAGGCCAAGACCTGACCTTTGATGGTACTGAAGGCCAGCTTCATTTCTAATCCCATTTGCAGAAAGGCAGGAATTCTACCTATAACATATTTTCTAGGATGCTAACCCCTGGATTCACACCAGGAAGCATATGGCCTCCAGACTCTATAATAAATGACTCTGAAAGCTGGCTTTCTTGCATTAATCAAGGTAGATATTACTGAATCTGAAAGCCCATGATTATTCAGAATGTGGGTTTCAATTGCCAAGCCCTTAAATTTAGCATTTGTAAGGTAGGGTGGAATACTGGTTCCTGCGAGAGCAGGTCTGGATGTGGTGGTAAGATCCATGGGTCCCCTACTGCCATCCTTACGATCTCTGCGTACCAGAACCTTCTGGGCCATGCTGGGGCCACAAGAACCACCAACTTCTTTTCCTGCCTGATCCTGAGAAGAAGATGAGGTAGAATCAGAATAGGAGGGAATGCATAAATCAGTGAGAACTGATCCCACAGGGTCTCTAAGGCATCCGTTCAGCATGCGAGCGGATCCCTTGTTCTTGACACAAAGTTGTCAACTTTGTTGTTGAACCTGGATGCAAACAGATCCACATCCGGGACCCCCCATCTTTGGCATATGACCAGGAAGATGTCGGGGTGAAGGGACCATTCCCTGGGAACAACTATTGGCAACTTAAGTAGTCTGCCTGCCAATTCTCTATCCCTGGAATGAAGATTGCCGATATGCATGGCACATGATCTTCTGCCCAGGCTAGGATATGGTTTACCTCTCCCTGGGCTGCATGACTTCTGGTGCCCCCTTGGTTATTGATATAAGCCACTGTTGTGGCATTGTCGGATTGAATCCTGACCAGACAATTCCGCAACCTGAACATCCAGGCCCTTAGGGCTAAATATGCTGTCCGAATCTCTAGAATGTTGATGGGCAAGGTCCTTTCAGGCCCTGGACCATTTTCCTTGGACAGTCACTTCTTCCGGGACTGCTCTGTTGTTACCACCTTCCAGGTAACTGGCATGAAGGATTTCCCCTTCTGCAAATTCTTGGATATCCTCCACCAACTGAGGCTCTGGTGCACTTTTGGCAACAGACGCATTGGAAAATCTAGCGCTTGAACCTTCTTGTTCCAAGCAGATAGGATACTGTTTTGCAGCAGTCTTGAATGAAACTGAACATAGGAAACCGATTCGAATGAAGCCACCATCTTTCCCAACAACCTCATGCAAAGGCGAATAGAAGGATCCTTCTTCGCCCTGACCACCCAAACCAGCTCTTTTATGGAACTGATTTTTGCCTGGGGTAAAAACAGCCTTTTCTGGGCTGTATCTATTATCGGACCCAAGTACTCTAGTCTTCTTAATGGTTTTAAAGAAGATTTCTCTAGACTGAGGATCCAACCTAGGTGTTCCAGGTAGTTGACTGTGGTGACCATGCTTTGGTCTAAGCGGGCTACCGACCGGTCTATCAAGAGCAGGTCGTCTAGGTGTGCCACAATTGTTATACCTTGAGCCCTTAACTTGGCCAGAGGAGGGAGCAGAACTTTTGTAAACACCCGAGGTGCAGTAGCTAGACCAAAAGGTAAAGCTACAAACTCAAAAATTGAGTTTTTCTACCTCAAAACGCAGATACTTCTGGTGAGCGGGGAATATAGACACATGCAGGTATGCATCCTTGATGTCGATTGATGCCAGAAGTTCTCCTCCTTGTAGGATGGAAACAACTAATCGGATTTATTCCATGCTAAAAGAGTGGATATTCAGGAATCGGTTTAGATCTTTGAGATCTAGAATGGGTCTGACGTCTCCATTTGGTTTTGGCACCGTAAAAAGGTTTGAATAAAACCCCAACCCCTGCTCTTCCATGGGGACCACCATGATCACTTGTTGAGACAAAAGTCGGTCTAACACTTGAAAGAGAGACTTCTTTTTTTCTGGATCTTTGGGAACGTTTGACCTGAGGAAACGAGGAGACAGAAACTTTCGGAACTCTAGTTTGTAACCTAGAGATATTGTGGAGACCACCCATCTGTCCCGAAACTCTTCCTGTCAGACCCTTGGGAACTTCAGAAGCCTTCCCCCCACTCTATCGAATGGGGGCGCCCCTTCATAAAGAGGCTTTAGTATTCTGTCTTGTAGGTTTCCTGCCCCAGGACTTCTTTTGTCCCTGGGGTTGGCCCTAAAATTTACCTCGTGAACCTGACGACGGAGGCCATCGAGCCTGCCTGAAGGCTGATGCCCCTGGCCCTGGAGAAGGAGCCCGTTTAAATGAGGGATGTTTACTCCTTTTCTTAACTGTGAAAAATATATATACTAAATATATATACGCTCGCGCTAATGGTGTATCAAACAAACAAAACACAAACACAATAAGTGAAAATTTGTTAACCAAAAAGAAAGTCCAAAATACAATAAGTGAAAAATAAAGTCCAAATAAGGTGACTGAATGTGCTCCATTCCAAAATGAAGGAAATATTAGGTGCTTCAGAGAAATTCAGGTGTGCAACACCCCCTCATTGATCCCCACTCACCAGATCACAACTATCCCCAGCTTTTCAGTCTGGTGGGTCATTAAAGGCTTGATAGAGAATCCTGGGATGGCGGATAAGGTGATATGCCTTCAGGTCCAGAAATCCTTTAAAGAGTTTCTCAGCCAGAACAGAGCAGATACCAAGAAGCAAAAACAAAAGGAAACTGATAGTGAAGTACCATTAAAAAGATTTTATTGAAAAAGGGAGTGGGTACTTACAACAAGTATGATAAAACAAGCCTCAAAATGGAGCTGTGAGTGTAAAAACGCAGTCGCTGGCGTGCATTCCACAGGACCGGAAGTGATGTCAGTGATACCGGAAATAGCTATGAGCTATTTTTATCCCATCACGGGATATTAATGTACGCATTTTGTGGGTGCAACCCCTTCCTCGCAACTCAAGTAGCTGAGAGGAAGGGGTTGTACCCCCGAAACACATCCATTGATCTTCATGATTCCCTGAGGGGGATTCATCTTCTCCCTCCCGCTGTTCCTCTGTTTGAGGGTCCTAGGTGGTAGAGGGGGGCCTAACGCGCTTTCTCCCATTCTGGGAAGACGCAACTAAAGCCATTAACCTTTCTTCCAATCCCATCATAGCTGAGGAGAAAACATCCTCAGTAATAAAGACAGGGGCTGAAATTTTGGAAACAGTGGCAACACTTGCCGAACCCGATGGCTCACTCTGACTGCCCCCCCACTTTCTTCAGGGGAGGATGGTGCTGCAGAAGCAAAACCAGGGTCCTCAGAGCCCGAGGGTGACACCTTTGGGGGTTTTTTTGGGGTGTTTGAACCTCCCCTTCTGCCAACCATAGTGCCAAACACAAACACAGAAGTACTGACAGAAAAAATGCACCCACTGCTGAGCAGATAGTCCAGCAACTATTAATGCTCAGCCTGATGCTTAAGTAAACGTGCCTGGGGAATGCCTGTGTCACCACACTCACATGCCCCCGACTGCTCTGTGTGCCCCCATTAGGAAAATGCAGCCTGCAAACATTGCATTTAAAGCCTACGCAGTCCTGTGTGTGGACTTTGAAGCACATCAACGCTGTGCTAAGCAATGCCCCCCTCCTCCTCCGTCTTCCGCCCCCCCCCACTATTTTTAAAAGAGATTGTTTCCTGGCCGAGCAGCTCCGATCGACCGGATCGTCATGTGTGGATGGGGGGGCGGTGGAGAGGAGGAGAGCCACACTCACATGCCAATCTGAGGGGAGGATGGAGAGGAAAAAATGCTGCAGACAGCGGTGTAATGCCGCGTACACATGGTCGGAATTTCCAACAACAAATGTTCGATGGGAGGATGTTGTCGGAAATTCCAACTGTGTGTAGGCTCCATCAGACATTTTTTGTCGGAATTTCCGACAAACAAAATTTGAGATCTGGATCTCAAATTTTCCGACAACAAAATCCTTTGTCATAAATTCCGAGCGTGTGTACACAATTCTGACGCACAAAATTCCACGCATGCTCTAAATCAAGTACGATACAGAAGCGCTCGTTCTGGTAAAACTATCGTTTGTAATGGAGATTGCACATTCGTCACGTTGCAATTTTAAAATCTTTTAATGCAGCGCATTCTCTTCTTCTTTATAATGCTGGAATAATGAAGTTGTTTTGCTGCTGATATTCACACAGAGTTCTCACAAACAGATTTCTTTATTATCTCTCGTGATCTCCTGAATAACATTGAAAAACAAAGCGCCTCTGAGGACCTCCACATGGAGAAGCAGGCTGCTGAGCTGCTGGGCTGGATTGGCACTTCCGCGTTCCAGCGAAGCGCTCAAGAACGTGTGATGTCACCCGGATGGCTCAGATGGATGGGGATACACGACGCATTTCTGAGCATGCGCGAGGCTCCCAGCGGCCATGCGCGCTCCTTTGTCAAGTGTAGATAGGACGGGAATGGTAGAAGCTTAAATAGCTCAGCATTGAGGACAAACAATTGCTCCGGCTGAATAGAGGAGGAGCATGAACTTACAGGCAACGAGATATTTAAAAGGCCATGAGCAGCAATAAAAGGGAATAATTCTTTATAGATTATTGTACATTATACATTATCAATAATTGAACTGTTTAAGGTATATTTTATATCAAAGGATAAAATATTATATTAAAATGATAACGATGGCAATGATTAAAAGGCACAACAATGTGTGCTCAATATCGGTTGCAATGTCTTGCTATCAACAATGTTTACAAGATTATTTGTTGCATATAAGGATAAAAATATATCAATTAGATAAGATAAAATTAATAAATTAATAAAATAATCCCATTTTTGATATCACATTGTCAATGGCCCTCAATAGAAATTCAGTGGCAATGGGACATCATGTATACAGTAATAATATATAAAAAAGGGGGAAGGTTGAAGGAGGGGAGGGATTTATATTATAAATTAGTTAAAAACACGACACATCTGCACCAAAAACAGTGTGTTGTAAACAAAAGAGTATATATAAAATTAATGATGAAAAAATGTGTAGGGAGAGAGACAGACAGGGAACAGTGACCAGTTGAGACAATAATATAAGAGACTATAGTGTAATGTTATATAACGGTATTAACCTCTAATTCCTCATTCAACTCATTGGGTACCAAAGTGTCTAAAATATAAATCCAAAACGTTTCACGTTCACATAATTTGGAGAAACGTTCAGCTTCGGACAATTTGCGTGGTATGGATTCTATCACCCATACCTGTAGACCTACAGTGGACTGGTGATGGTGTTCAAGAAAATGCCATCGCATTTTTTATGTTTGTCGCAGCCTTTTTCTATGAATTGGCGATGTTTGCCAAAGTATTGTCATAATGGACAAATAGTGCCTCCAACGTATAATAATTTACATCTACATGTTAGGCAATAGACTACGTAGTCAGTAGAACAGTTATAGAATCCCTCTAACTGATAGCTCTTATCTTTGTGTTGAAAACTACGCTGACCATGTCTAACAAAGGCGCAGGTCTTACATAAGGCTTTGTTGCACCTATACATACCTATAAGGGGAATGAGACAAAGAGGGTTTTCAGGTTTAGTGGTTTTTAGTTTACTAGGCGCTAGCTTGTTTTTCAGTGTTGGGGCCCTTCTATAGGTAACCTTCGGTTTATCGCCAAGATCATTATTGAGGAGAGGATCCTGTTTTAAGATATTCCAGTGTTTATAGAATATATATTCCATTTTCTTATATTCACTGTGATATCTGGTAATAAATCGTACAGTGTCGTTGTCAGATGGTTTTATCGTCTTAGGTTTTTTGCCTGGAAGGAGAGTGGCATAGGCTTGATCCACTAATTTCTCAGGAAACCCTTTTTCTAGGAATCTATTCTTAAGGTGCACACTTTGAGTAATGTAATCTGAGTCCCTAGTACAGTTTTATCTTAATCTACAGTACTGGCCTTTGGGAATATTATTGACCCACTGTGGGTGATGGCAGCTATTAAAATGTAGATAAGAATTCCCAGCAGTGGGTTTAGTGTAATTTCGTGACAGAATTAAATTCTGGTCATGAAAAAGTTTGAGGTCTAAAAAAGGGAGACTTTCTTCATTGTGTACAAATGTGAATGACAAACCAAGGTCATTAGCATTGCAGTGGGAGACGAAACAATTGACTGAAGATGGTGGGCCATCGCAGATCAAAATGATATCATCTATATATCTACATAAAAAAATAAGATGTTGAGCAAAGGGGTTATTATTCCATATAAACCTATCTTCCCACAGACCCATGGTCAGATTAGCGTAGGATGGGGCAAAGTTTGTTCCCATAGCTGTACCATGGGTCTGTAGGTAGAATTCATCGTCAAAATGGAAATAATTATGATTCAAACAAAAAGAGGTAGCTTCTGAGATGAATACGGCCTGTTTAGCATTAATAGAGGGGTCAAGAGACAAGAAATGTTGGACTACCATTAGACCTATCTGATGGGGAATGGATGTATACAGAGAACTGACGTCCAAAGAAAGCCAAGAATAGCCATCTTGCCATCTATAGGGGGCCAGGAGTTCCATCAGGTGTATCGAATCTCGCACATAGGAAGGAAGATCCTGAGTAGGGATGAGCTTCATGTTCGAGTCGAACCCATGTCCGAATTGCGAACGATATGGGCCGTTCGCGCCAAAATTGCATTGCTTGCTGATGATTGGCCAAGCATGCACTATGACCCGCATGCTTGGCCAATCAGAGCGCCGCCTGAACAGAGAGCCGTAATTGGCCAAAGCCAAGGAGGCTTTGGCCAATTATGGCTCAGGGGATTTAGTACACGCCCCACACTATATAAGGCCGCCTGCACGGCGGCCCTGTGCAGTGTGTTCCGGTGTGCTTAGAGAGAGAGAGAGAGACAGTGTCATTTTATTTGAGTTAGCTAGATTAGACAGGACAGTCAGTCAGTTAGCTGCACTTAAAGTGTATTGTGTATATATATGCATCCCAGGTGTTGCATATATATATATACACTGTATTCAGTTTAGCTAGATCCGTTCCTGTTATCTTCTAGACTATTTACATTTAGTGCAGTGCGTCCTGCTCACAGTGTTCAGCTAGATCCGTTCCTGTTATCTTCCTACTGACAGGCAGGCTTGTCTTGCTACAGTATATAAAGCTACCTGAAGAAAATTACTGGTGTTCTTTTGATCCTATTAGTACCACGGTCAGGCAGCTAGACTATTTACATTTAGTGCAGTGCGTCCTGCTCACAGTGTTCAGCTAGATCCGTTCCTGTTATCTTCCTACTGACAGGCAGGCTTGTCTTGTTACAGTATATAAAGCTACCTGAAGAAAATTACTGGTGTTCTTTTGATCCTATTAGTACCACGGTCAGGCAGCTAGACTATTTACATTTAGTGCAGTGCGTCCTGCTCACAGTGTTCAGCTAGATCCGTTCCTGTTATCTTTCTACTGACAGGCAGGCTTGTCTTGTTACAGTATTTACAGCTACCTAAAGAAAATTACTGGTGTTCTTTTGATCCTATTAGTACCACGGTCAGGCAGCTAGACTATTTACATTTAGTACAGTGCGTCCTGCTCACAGTGTTCAGCTAGATCCGTTCCTGTTATCTTCCTACTGACAGGCAGGCTTGTCTTGTTACAGTATATAAAGCTACCTGAAGAAAATTACTGGTGTTCTTTTGATCCTATTAGTACCACGGTCAGGCAGCTAGACTATTTACATTTAGTGCAGTGCGTCCTGCTCACAGTGTTCAGCTAGATCCGTTCCTGTTATCTTCCTACTGACAGGCAGGCTTGTCTTGTTACAGTATATAAAGCTACCTGAAGAAAATTACTGGTGTTCTTTTGATCCTATTAGTACCACGGTCAGGCAGCTAGACTATTTACATTTAGTGCAGTGCGTCCTGCTCACAGTGTTCAGCTAGATCCGTTCCTGTTATCTTCCTACTGACAGGCAGGCTTGTCTTGTTACAGTATATAAAGCTACCTGAAGAAAATTACTGGTGTTCTTTTGATCCTATTAGTACCACGGTCAGGCAGCTAGACTATTTACATTTAGTGCAGTGCGTCCTGCTCACGGTGTTCAGCTAGATCCGTTCCTGTTATCTTCCTACTGACAGGCAGGCTTGTCTTGTTACAGTATATAAAGCTACCTGAAGAAAATTACTGGTGTTCTTTTGATCCTATTAGTACCACGGTCAGGCAGCTAAACTATTTACATTTAGTGCAGTGCGTCCTGCTCACAGTGTTCAGCTAAACCTACAAGTTAGTGGGGTGCGTCCACCTCACAGTGTTCAGCTAAAGCTACCTGTAGAAGGTTGGTGGTGTTCTCATACTACAGGCAGGCAGTTGATTTTGCTAGCTGCAGTATATATATATATTTATATATATATATATATCCCAGCTTAGTGCAGCTACAGGCCATTAGTATGTCTGGAAGGCCAAGAAGGAGAGGCAGACAGTCACAAGCCAATAAGAGAGGGCAAGCAGGCTCTGTGTCTAGTGCTGGTCGTGGAGACGGTGCATCCTCATCAGCACGTGGCCATGGGACACGCTTGGCCTTTTTTTCGGCAGCTGGCCGTGTTGAGTTGCAACATGCGGAAGACTTGGTCGAGTGGATGACCAAGCCGTCCTCATCCTCCTCATCCTCTCTCACCCATGCCCAGGGTGCTTTGTCTGGCAAAGCAGCGGCCTCTTCCCTCGGCTCAATGTCATCAGTGACTCCTTTCCTAGCTCCACCATGTCCTCCTGAGGAGTCCCTCGAACTGTTTGACCACAGTGTTGGGTATATGCTCCAGGAGGATGCCCAGCGTTTGGAAGGCTCTGATGATGATACTGAGCTCGATGAAGGCAGTAACATGAGCACGGACAGAGGGGGTGCCCAAGAAGGACAGCAATCTGGCAGTCATGCTCCCCCTGCTGCAGCATACTGCCAGGTTTGCTCCAGTGATGAGGAGGGAGGGGATGATGAGGTCACTGACTCAACGTGGGTGCCTGATAGGAGAGAGGAGGAGGAGGACGAGGAGGCGGCGGCACATCACCAACGAGGCAGGATGCCCTCCAGGGGCCAGCCTAAGGGCAGCACATTGACTGCATCACATGTGCAGGGCGCTGCAGTCTCTGCGCGTTATTCAAAAAGTTCTTTGGTGTGGGCCTTTTTTGAGACGAGTGCATCAGATCGCACCGCTGCTATTTGCAACATATGTCTCAAGCGTATCTCACGTGGCCAAAACATCTCCCGCTTGGGTACCACATGCTTGACCAGACATATGTTGACCTGCCATGCAGTTCGTTGGCAAGCGCATCTAAAAGACCCACACCAAAGAACAAAGAGGACCTCTCCTTGCTCCTCATCAGCAGAAATTTCCAACCCCACTAGACCTTCAGTCCTCTCTGAGACCTGCACTGAGAGAAATGAAGGTGTAGAATTAGGTATGTCACAGCCAAGTACTTGTGGGCAATCTGCTTTTGGTACACCGACGTCAGATTGTACCAGGCAAATTTCCCTGCCCCAGCTGCTGCACCGCCGAAAGAAGTTTGCTCCCAGCCATCCACATGCCCAGCGGTTGAATGCTAGCTTGGCAAAATTGCTAGCACTTCAACTGCTGCCTTTTCAGTTGGTAGACTCTGCCCCCTTCCGTGAGTTTGTGGAATGTGCGGTTCCTCAGTGGCAGGTACCCAAATGCCACTTTTTCTCATGGAAGGCGATTCCGGCTCTCTACCGGCATGTGGAAGGCAATGTCCATGCCTCGCTGGACAGGGCGGTCAGCGGTAAGGTGCATATTACCGCTGACTCATGGTCCAGCAGGCATGGACAGGGACGTTACCTAAGTTTCACGGCGCATTGGGTGACTCTGCTGGCAGCTGGGAAGGATGCAGGACAAGGTGCAGTAGTGTTGGAGGTTGTTCCGCCACCACGCCTCCAAAATGCTAATGATTGTGACACACCTCTCTCTTCCACCCCCTCCTCTTCTTCTTCCTCCATGGCCTCTTCCTCGGAACCAGCGGTGCTCCGTAGTCGTTCAAGGGGCTACGCAAGTACGCAGGCCAAAAGATGCCATGCGGTGCTTGAGCTGGTGTGCTTGGGGGACAGGAGCCACACTGGGGCAGAGGTTCTGTCAGCTCTGCAGGGGCAGGTTCAGAGGTGGTTGACGCCACGCCAACTTAAGGCAGGAATGGTGGTTTGCGACAATGGCACCAACCTCCTCTCTGCCCTCCGACAGGGACAAATGACCCATGTGCCCTGTTTGGCTCACGTCCTTAACTTGGTGGTGCAGCGGTTCTTGGGCAGGTACCCGGGCTTACAGGATGTCCTGAGGCAGGCCAGGAAAGTCTGTGTGCATTTCCGCCGGTCATATAATGCCAGTGCTCGGCTGACGGACCTCCAAAAGGAGTTTAACCTGCCCAAGAACCGCCTAATCTGTGACATGCCCACCAGGTAGAACTCAACATTGGCCATGCTGCAGCAGCTGCACACGCAGCAGAGGGCCATCAATGAGTACCTGTGCGACTATGGCACCAGGACAGGGTCAGGGGAGCTTGGTTTTTTTTTCCCCACGCCAGTGGGCCATGATCAGGGATGCATGCACTGTTCTGTCACCATTCGAGGAGGCCACAAGGATGGTGAGCACTGACAGTGCATGCATCAGTGACACTGTCCCCCTTGTCCACCTGTTGGAGCACACGCTGCATGGAATAATGGACAGGGCACTTGAGGCAGAACAGAGGCAGGAAGAGGAGGACTTCCTTAGCTCTCAAGGCCCCCTTTATCCAGACAGTGTTCCTGCGTGCCCGCCGATCACACAGGAAGAGGAGGAGGAGGAGGAGGAGGAGGAAGATTGTGTCAGTATGGAGGTGGAGCCTGGCACTCAGCATCAGCAGCAGTCTTTAAGGGATCAGTCCCAAGAAACACATGGACTTGTACGTGGCTGGGAGGAGGTGGCTGCGGACCATGTCGTCCTTAGTGACCCAGAGGACTCCGGACCGAATGCCTCAGCAAACCTACGCTGCATGGCCTCCCTGATCCTGCAAAGCCTGCGTAAGGATCCTCATATTCATGGTATCAAGGAGAAGGACCAATACTGGCTGGCAACCCTCCTTGATCCACGTTACAAGGGTAAGGTTGCGGACCTTATCTTGCCATCGCAGAGGGAGCAGAGGATGAAACATCTTCGGGAGGCCTTGCAGAAAGGTCTGTGCAATGCGTTCCCAGAGACTGGGAGGTTACAAACTCCTGTTTCTGGACAATGTGTTGCTGAGGCTTCGGTCAGTCAAAGAAGGAGCGGTGGAGAAGGTGGCCATCTGACCGATGCGTTCAGACAATTTTTTGGTCCGCAGCCTAAAGGTATGATCGGTTCCAGCAACCATCGCCAGCGTCTGTTTTACATGGTGCAGGAATACCTAGGGGCAAGATCAGACTTGGACACCTTTCCCACCGAAAATCCTCTGGGTTACTGGGTCTTGAGGATGGATCACTGGCCAGAGCTTGCACAGTATGCAATTGAGCTACTGGCCTGTCCTGCATCCAGCGTTCTTTCGGAACGCACATTCAGTGCTGCTGGAGGCGTAGTAACCGATCACAGGGTGCGTCTGTCCACCGACTCGGTCGATCGACTGACCTTCATAAAAATGAATCAGTCTTGGATCACCACCAGCTACCAAGCACCTGATGCTGATGTAACCGAATAATTTTTTTTGAAATCTCAGATCCCTTCAAAGACTGCCTATGCTGATGCTGAGTGACTATCCCTGAGTAATTATCCTCTTCCTCCTCAATCATCACGCTGATAGCTTGTAAGAACATTTTTGGTTCTGGGCGCCACTACCAGTGCCTAAGGCACAATTTTTCAGCCCCTGTTTAACAGGGGCGTGTAATTACAATTTTTGATGTAATACTTTGCAGCAGGGCTCGTTCCTGCATTCCAACTAAAGTGTCTGTGAGGGGTTGCAGTGTTGTGGCACCAGCACCAGTGCCCAAGGCCCAATTTTTCTGCTCCTGTCTAACAGGGGCGTGTAATTACAATTTTTGATGCAATACTTTGCAGCAGGGCACATTCCTGCATTCCAACTAGAGTGTCTGTGAGGGGTTGCAGTGTTGTGGCACCAGCACCAGTGCCCAAGGCCCAATTTTTCTGATCCTGTCTAACAGGGGCGTGTAATTACAATTTTTGATGCAATACTTTGCAGCAGGGCTCGTTCCTGCGTTCCAACTAGAGTGTCTGTGAGGGGTTGCAGTGTTGTGGCACCAGCACCAGTGCCTAAGGCCCAATTTTTCTGCCCCTGTCTAACAGGGGCGTGTAATTACAATTTTTGATGCAATACTTTGCAGCAGGGCTCGTTCCTGCGTTCCAACTAGAGTGTCTGTGAATAGTTGCAGTGTTGTGGCACCAGCACCAGTGCCTAAGGCCCAATTTTTCTGCCCCTGTCTAAAAGGGGCATGTAATTACAATTTTTGATGCAATACTTTGCAGCAGGGCTCGTTCCTGCGTTCCAACTAGAGTGTCTGTAAGGGGTTGCAGTGTTGTGGCACCAGCACCAGTGCCTAAGGCCTAATTTTTCAGCTCCTGTTCAACAAGGGCATGTAATTACAATTCTTGATCTAATATTTCACAGCAGGGCCCTGTGAGGGCTTACAGTGTTGTGGCCACAGCAACACCTAAGGCCCAAATTTCTGCTGAGTATATAGGGCAGGACCCTACTTTCAAACATCTAACTTACAAACGACTCCTACTTGCAAACGGAAGGAGACAACAGGAAGTGAGATGAAATCTACCCCTAGGAAGGGAAATTCTCTCCTGTAAGAGTTAATATGGGAAAAAAAAATTCTCCTTTCCACTGATGCTTTCCAATCCTTGTTCCACAAAAAAACCCAAATTTTCAAAAAACATTTTTCATTGGGACAAAAAGTGAGGTGAAATCTTCTGAAGAGGAGGAAAGACAGCAAAACAAATGTCACAGGGGTGATAACCCTTCCCTATGTTTTCCAAAAAGCTTAAAAAAGATTTTTTGGCTGGAGCTAAACACGTTAAAAATGTACCCGTTCAAAATTACAAACAGATTCTACTTAACAACAAACCTACAGTCCCTGTCTTGTTTGCACCGCCTGTATACTGCTGTTCAGAGTATATAGGGCCTGGTGGCCCCACACCTTTCCTTATTTTAATTTGGGTGCGGGGTTCCCCTTAATATCCATACAAGACCCAAAGGGCCTGGTAATGGACTGGGGGGTACCCATGCCGTTTGTCTCACTGATTTTCATCCATATTGCCATGACCCGACATTACATTAAACCCGCAAGCAGTTTTAAATGAGATTTTTTCCTTTAAAAATGACATTTGGTGCAGGGACTGTTCTAAACACGGGAAACACGCGTCACTTCACAGTCATACTATAGACACCCCCCAGGTACGATATTTAAAGGAATATTTCACTTTTTTTTTTTTTTTACTTTAAGCATCATTAAAATCACTGCTCCCGAAAAAACGGCCGTTTTTAAAAGTTTTTTTTGCATTGATACATGTCCCCTGGGATAGGACCCGGGTCCCCAAACCCTTTTTAGGACAATACCATGCAAATTAGCCTTTAAAATGAGCACTTTTGATTTCGAACGTTCGAGTCCCATAGACGTCAATGGGGTTCCAACGTTCGTGCGAACTTTCGGTCCGTTCGCAGGTTCTGGTGCGAACCGAACCGGGGGGTGTTCGGCTCATCCCTAATCCTGAGCTATAGGCTGTAGAAATGAATCAACATATTGAGAAAAGCCACTAGATACACTATTCATAGATGCCACAATAGGCCTAGGGGATGGGAAGAATTTTTGTGCATCTTGGGCAGATGATAAAAGTAAGGCGTACTATAAAATTCTTTGCATAGAAAGGAGGCCTCGTTTTTAGTAATCGTTCATCTGAAAGAGCTAAGTTAATCAACTTTTCTGCCTCCAGTTTAAATTGGGGCAGAGGATCCGAGGACAGTTTCCTATATGTTTGGTGGTCAGATAATAATCTAGATGCTTCCAGATGTAGGAGATGCGATCTAATATGACAATTCCACCCCCTTGTCCACTGGTTTGATGATGATCTCAGAGTTATTAGAGAGAGAGTGAAGTGCGGCCTTTTCTCCAGGGGTGACATTATGAGGGCGATATTTATGTGTGTTGTCTGTATGTTCACACAATTTTTGAAGTTCAGAAAAAAACACTCTATAAAATGTTTCTACATAGGGGCCCTTTGATCTAGTGGGATAGAATACGGATTTTGGTTTAAAGTTGGTATGTTTAACTGGAGGTGAATTCTCAAGATGTTGGGTTAGTAGCTCAAAGTCTATGTCAATGTCTAGGGGGCCTACTTCTGAATCATAGACACTAATAGAGCTCTCAGATGTCTCACTTACAGTCGCACACGAAGAAGCTACGGGTATGGTTGTATTAGATGTACTATCGGCTAGTTTATTCTTAGTAGATTGAATGTTGAAAAATCTTTTTAGGGTAAGGTTCCTGATAAATTTGTTAAGATCTTTGAAAAGAAGAAAAGAATTAGGCTGTATAGTAGGTGAAAAAGTGAGTCCTTTGCAGAGTAAAGAGATTTCATCTGGAGATAGTGTATGGTGAAGACAGGTTAAATAGCTTTATCGTTTCAGTAGTTTTGCATTGGTTTTTGAGTTTATTACGTCCCCCTCTGCATCCTCGTCTATGTGTTTTTCTTTTTAGACGTTGTTTGTGGTGTGGGCCCTTCTCCAAAAAAGAAAATGACAGGGCTTCAGAGTGGGAGGCTATTTCACCACTATAGAAATCTCCTAGCAAAAGATTAGGTCTAGTAGAAGTAGAGTGAGCAGTATCTGATTTGGAGGCGGAAGATATATGTGTATTATTATCAGACTGGGAAGGAGGGTTAATCCCATGAGTGGTAGGTAAGGTAAGATCTGAGTTTTGACACCCTGGAGGTGCAGATATTAGTAAAACCTGGGATGGATTTTTGGAGGAAAGTGAAGAGTGGGGAGCAGTCAGTGTAATGTCTGTTCTGGCTGCTGGTTGTTTGGTCTTATTCGTTTGTATGGTATCATGTCATCCGTATTCTATCCCACTAGATCAAAGGGCCCCTATGTAGAAACATTTTATAGAGTGTTTTTTTCTGAACTTCAAAAATTGTGTGAACACACAGACAACACACATAAATATCGCCCACATAATCTCACCCCTGGAGAAAAGGCAGCACTTCACTCTCTCTCTAATAACTCTGAGATCATCATCAAACCAGCGGACAAGGGGGGTGGAATTGTCATATTAGATCGCATCTCCTACATCACAGAAGCATCTAGACCACCAAACATATAGGAAACTGTCCTCGGATCCTCTGCCCCAATTTAGACTGGAGGCAGAAAAGTTAATTAACTTAGCTCTTTCAGATGAAGTGATTACTAAAAACGAGGCCTCCTTTCTACGCAAAGAATTTTATAGTACGCCTTACTTTTATCATCTGCCCAAGATGCACAAAAATTCTTCCCATGCCCCCGGTAGGCCTATTGTGGCATCTATGAATAGTGTATCTAGTGGCTTTTCTCAATATGTTGATTCATTTCTACAGCCTATAGCTCAGGATCTTCCTTCCTATGTGCGAGATTCAATACACCTGATGGAACTCCTGGCCCCCTATAGATGGCAAGATGGCTATTCTTGGCTTTCTTTGGATGTTAATTCTCTGTATACATCCATTCCCCATCAGATAGGTCTAATGGCAGTCCAACATTTCTTGTCTCTTGACCCCTCTATTAATGCTAAACAGGCCGTATTCATCTCAGAAGCTACCTCTTTTTGTTTGAATCATAATTATTTCCATTTCGACGATGAATTCTACCTACAGACCCATGGTACAGCTATAGGAACAAACTTTGCCCCATCCTATGCTAATCTGACCATGGGTCTGTGGGAAGATAGGTTTATATAGAATAATAACCCCTTTGCTCAACATCTTATTTTTTCGGGAGATATATAGATGATATCATTTTAATCTGGGATGGCCCACCATCTTCAGTCGATTGTTTCGTCTCCCACTCTAATGCTAATGACCTTGGTTTGTCGTTAACATTTGTACACAACGAAGAAAGTCTCCCTTTTTTAGACCTCGAACTTTTTCATGACCAGAATTTAATTCTGTCACGAAATTACACTAAACCCACTGCTGGGAATTCTTATCTACATTTTAATAGCTGCCATCACCCACAGTGGGTCAATAATATTCCCAAAGGCCAGTACTGTAGATTAAGATAAAACTGTACTAGGGACTCAGATTACATTACTCAAAGTGTGCACCTTAAGAATAAATTCCTAGAAAAAGGGTTTCCTGAGAAATTAGTGGATCAAGCCTATGCCACCTTCTTTCCAGGCAGAAAACCTAAGACGATAAAACCATCTGACAACGACACTGTACGATTTATTACCAGATATCACAGTGAATATAAGAAAATGGAATATATATTCTATAAACACTGGAATATCTTAAAACAGGATCCTCTCCTCAATAATGATCTTGGCGATAAACCGAAGGTTACCTATAGAAGGGCCCCAACACTGAAAAACAAGCTAGCGCCTAGTAAACTAAAAACCACTAAACCTGAAAACCCTCTTTGTCTCATTCCCCTTATAGGTATGTATAGGTGCAACAAAGCCTTATGTAAGACCTGCGCCTTTGTTAGACATGGTCAGCGTAGTTTTCAACACAAAGATAAGAGCTATCAGTTAGAGGGATTCTATAACTGTTCTACTGACTACGTAGTCTATTGCCTAACACGTCCATGTAAATTATTATACGTTGGACGCACTATTTGTCCATTACGACAACGCTTTGGCAAACGTTGCCGATTCATAGAAAAAGGCCGCGATGAACATAGTGTTCCCCGGCATTTTCTTGAACACCATCACCAGTCCACTGTAGGTCTACAGGTATGGGTGATAGAATCCATACCACGCAAATTGTCCAAAGCTGAACGTTTCTCCAAATTATGTGAACGTGAAACGTTTTGGATTTATATTTTAGACACTTTGGCACCCAATGGGTTGAATGAGGAATTAGAGGTTAATACCATTATATAACATTACACTATAGTCTCTTATATTATTGTCTCAACTGGTCACTGTTCCCTGTCTGTCTCTCTCCCCACACTTTTTTTCATCATTAATTTTTTATATACTCTTTTCTTTACAACACACATTGTTTTTGGTGCAGATGTGTCGCGTTTTTAACTAATTTTTAATATAAATCCCTCCCCTCCTTCAACCTTCCCCCTTTTTTATATATTATTACTGTATACATGATGTCCCATTGCCACTGAATTTCTATTGAGGGCCATTGACAAAGTGATATAAAAAATGGGATTATTTTATTAATTTTATTAATTTTATCTTATCTAATTGATATATTTTTATCCTTATATGTGACAAATAATCTTGTAAACATTGTTGATAGCAAGACACTGCAACCGATAATGAGCACACATTGTTGTGCCTTTTAATCATTGCCATCATTATCATTTTAATATAATATTTTATCCTTTGATATAAAATATACCTTAAACAGTTCAATTATTGATAATGTATAATGTACAATAATCTATAGAGAATTATCCCCTTTTATTGCTGCTCATGGCCTTTTAAATATCTTGTTGCCTATAAGTTCATGCTCCTCCTTTATCCAGCCGGAGCAATTGTTTGTCCTCAATTCTGAGCTATTTAAGCTTCCACCATTCCCGTCCTATCTACACTTGACAAAGGAGCGCGCATGCCTGCTGGGAGCCTCGCGCATGCTCAGAAACGCGTCGTGTATCCCCGTCCATCTGAGCCATCCGGGTGACGTCACATGTTCTCGAGCGCTTCGCTGGAACGTGGAAGTGCCGATCCAGCCCAGCAGCTCAGCAGCCTGCTTCTCCATGTGGAGGTCCGTGGCCATCCCCTCGGATTTACATCGAAGCCTACTGCATATGGCCTCTAGACTTACCCTGGATGTACTCTTCACTGGAAGCTGCAATTCATTTACTTCTATGTAAGTGTGAATATGTGCCTTTTATCTTTAATTAAACACTTGTACTCAGAGGCGCTTTCTTTTTTTTTTTCTATGATTGCTATGGAGAGCTGACTTCACTCAACAGGAAGCTGCCCTTAGTGCTGTGTTCACCGAGATCTCCCTGGTTCTCATACCCATTTATTATCACGGACTATCTATAGACTTTTCCATATATACTTTTTATTAAGCAGCATTGGACTATTGCTGTGATCTATGCCATTGGACTTGAGCACTGTCACATAATATATATGATCATCCTGAATAACATTAGTCATTTTTTTCATCAGATCTCCATAATAATGTTTTGTATTTATTGTTATAGTGATTTTTTTTAATCAAGATCTCCTGTTTTTTTTGTTTTTTTTAATTTCTAGTGATCTCCATACTATTTTTTATTGTTTTGTGTGTCAAGTTACCACAACACCATTATTAACTTGTATTTTTTAACCTCAAGGAGGTTGGTTGGTGTGCCTTGTTAATTTGACATTGTATTTTTGAAATGTACCTGCCTACTCACAAACTGCCTTTTTTGAACTAAAACACATGCAAGTATTTGTCAAAACAAAATAGACCTTTATTATGGGTCCTAACAAAATAAAGAGGAAGGCAATGCTGGATAAACTGGTGAAATTTGCAAAGCCTTTGTACCCCAGGGCACACATCAACTATTTTACAGCCAAACCTGTAACCAAACCGGTGACCTGAGCAGTCCATATAATAGTGAGCACAATACGGTCCAGGAGTCCAAGAGATCAGGAACAGCAGCAGATGACATATATGTCCCCAGGCTGTGGTCATACCACAGCCTGCATCTTTTGCCAGACCAGACTGAACCCAAGCCATCACACTCTTGTCTTCCTTAGACGCTTCCTTCCAGGCTGTGGCTCTGGTGTTGCAGTTGTGGCAGGAGGTGGAGGAGGAGGTGGAGTACGATGGTCGACCTCCTGGCTGCCAATTACCCCCGCCACCTTCTGGCTGAGGCTTTCCTGTGTCTGAAAAATATGTAACATATTGTAACATATGTAACATAGTTTTAGTTTTTTGTTCATCAATCACACACAATTTTGAGCTCATTACTGTTGCATGTTGAATTGAATGTTAACAAATAGAAAAGACTATCATTCTGAGCCCAGCATTTTTCATTCTTGTCCCAATCATTTGTGGCCACTACTGTCTATTGATATGTAAACCACTTTAACATAACATCTAGTTAACATCATTAATTTTACGACAAGAAATATGTTGAACAATGCTCTACCTGACTCAAGCTGGGCTCCTCCACGTTTTCCTGCCTGGAAGGCCCAGGTTGGACATCGGAAGCCTCAGCTGAGGTGGAAGTAAGCCTTGAAGGAAGAGTGGAGAGTGCTGGCCTGGGCTCACTCTGGTCCGACAGAAAATGCAGTCTGTCATAGTACCACAGCCTGGGTACATAAACGTCATCTGCTGCTCCTGATCTCATGGAATCCTGGACCTTCTTTCACTTCCTAAGATAAGTAGTCCTCATGCCACCAATTTTGGCCTTCAAATAGTTTATGTCTGCCGTGGGGATCATCGGCTTTACAAATTCAAGCAGTTTCTCCAGCGCTGCCTTCCTCTTTCTTAGCTTATTTAAAAATGGGTGGTTCACGTGCCACAGACAGGGCAGCTCCCTGAACATGTCAATGAATATTGGTAAAAATTCCCTATTATTGAATGGATCCATTTTCTCTGCAAGACACAACACAAGACAGACCCTAATGTCAGGCTAAACTCTCCTAATCTTGTCCCAATATAGGCCTTAATCTAAAAGCAGTATAGGCCACTGATGCACCAAGTTAAAACTGTACCTTCATTATCATGATCGGTGCTTCCGCTACTCCTTCCTCCGCTCACAGATCGTACGTGCGACGCTAACACGTGTTGCGTTTTATATACACTGTGCATGCGTGAAACTCCTCCCCCCCTTAACCTTCTATCTAGTATAATTCCCCAACCCTTCTCTTTCGGCGCAGTTTTAGAGCACATGGCGGAGAAAGAACAAGTTCTTGCAGACAGCAGCAGCAATGTCGAAAGCCCGGAGCCACGAACATCATGATCCCGGAGGAGATTTACGGCCTCAAATATGTCCTTTGTAGAGATGGTGGAGATGGTGGACATCTTGAAGAGGGCTGACTATGATAGGAAGTATGGACCTTACCCAAACCCAAATGTGAGAAAGGCCAAGATCATAACTAAAGTTGTGAAAAGTCTGCACAGGAATTTTGGGGTACGACGATCCAAGGATCAACTGAGGAAACGATGGTCAGACCTGAAATTGAGGGAGCAGGATCAGTACAGAAAGATCAAGAAAGTGCTTCTAAAAAGTAAGTATTTGTCCTGTGTTTCTATTATTATTATTACGTTTGTGCTGCTCCATGTGTTTTTCTTTACTGTTGTACAGTTTATATGGCAACTTTCAGGTTTGTGGGAACAGTAATCGTTTTTGAACTAAAACACATGCAAGTATTTGTCAAAACAAAATAGACCTTTATTATGGGTCCTAACAAAATAAAGAGGAAGGCAACACTGGATAAACTGGTGAAATTTGCAAAGCCTTTGTACCCCAGGGCACACATCAACTATTTTACAGCCAAACCTGTAACCAAACCGGTGACCTGAGGAGTCCATATAACAGTGAGCACAATATGGTCCAGGAGTCCAAGAGATCAGAAACAACAGCAGATGACATATATGTCCCCAGGCTGTGGTCATACCACAGCCTGCATCTTTTGCCAGACCAGACTGAACCCAAGCCATCACACTCTTGTCTTCCTTAGACGCTTCCTTCCAGGCTGTGGCTCTGGTGTTGCAGTTGTGGCAGGAGGTGGAGGAGGAGGAGTACGATGGTCGACCTCCTGGCTGCCAATTACCCCCGCCACCTTCTGGCTGAGGCTTTCCTGTGTCTGAAAAATATGTAACATATTGTAACATATGTAACATAGTTTTAGTTTTTTGTTCATCAATCACACACAATTTTGAGCTCATTACTGTTGCGTGTTGAATTGAATGTTAACAAATAGAAAAGACTATCATTCTGAGCCCAGCATTTTTCATTCTTGTCCCAATCATTTGTGGCCATTACTGTCTATTGATATGTAAACCACTTTAACATAATAACATCTAGTTAACATCATTAATTTTACGACAAGAAATATGTTGAACAATGCTCTACCTGACTCAAGCTGGGCTCCTCCACGTTTTCCTGCCTGGAAGGCCCAGGTTGGACATCGGAAGCCTCAGCTGAGGTGGAAGTAAGCCTTGGAGGAGATTTAAGGCCTCAAATATGTCCTTTGTAGAGATGGTAAAGGCACATATAAAAAAGAATTTGTAAAAAAGTATAATATGTAAATAACAATTTATTGGTCACAAAAAGTTCTCATAAAGACATCAAACAATAACATTGATAAAAAAAGAGGGAATGCGATTACACATATTGTAGCTATTAATACCAATACGCTTGCACCCGACGCGTTTCGGAGTTCTTTTAGCCTCCTTCTTCAGGGGTGGTTGTAAGCTTTAACAGAGATTTCTATATAAGAAATGATATATACAACATAAACATAATAAATATATGTGCATATCAGGCTATAAAGCATATAAGTGCAGTATATATTAGTTTCGTTTACACTTACATTGGTATATATATATATGTTGACTGCGCATTCCAGAAAAATTTAAAAACAACGATATTGACACATACTGCTCATCAAACGTATCCTCCAATCCTGGTGTGTAGAACCTTGTTTAGTATGTCCAAAGTATTCATATGGCCTCAATCGAGGTGGAAATAACTAGGTAAGGATGTATGAGGTGGTTTTCCTTCCTAGTGATAGGAGGAGAGGCCCATTAGACATGGGCGTGCAAATGTTTGGATCTGGAATCACACTGGGGCCAAATGCGGGTCCTGTAGGTTGTGGAATTGTATAAATAAATGTATAGTGACCAGAAATTATAAATAGATAGATTCAGTGATAGGTAAAAAGTTTAGAGATGTTTCCTACCTGATAGGCCTATAGTATAGAGTTCAAAGGAGGCCACCAACTGATGGTAAGTGTAGGTCAGGTGGGACTCGAAGGCTAGAAAGTCAACATGAAGGAGAAGGGACAAATAAAAAGTCTCATTTTTGTACTTCTGTCAATAGTGTTGACAGTTTAGGGTATAATTAGAAGGTGTATATTTGAGAGTTTCATAAAGGATAAAGAGGGTAAACCCTAGGTTCAACAACTTAGTCCCTGATAGGCAGGAGAGGAAAAATGGGAGGGGAGGGGAGAAAAGGAAGGAAGGATAATGGGAAAAGGGAGGGGGGGGAGGGGAAAAGGAGGGGGAAAGGGGAGAAGAGGGGGGGGAAAGAAGAGGAAAAAGGAAAAAGAGGGGAGAGAAAGGAAGAAGGGAAGAGACATAGAGAGCACATGTGTAATAAACTATTCATGGCTTATAGTTCAAGTGATACAGATCTAGGTATATAAGTGTGCATAAATTCGATCTAGTGTTGAGATTACTTACAGTATGGCAGCAGCTCACACCGACAGCGTCCTGCTCAAAGCAGATGAAGCTCGGTGTGAGTATTGACAGAGTATTTAAAGCCCTCCCCACCAATCAGCTGTTGATGACAACAGGTAACAGCTGACTGTGGATGGTGGAGGAGGGACGGACACGCTACGACTGGCCCCCCGGGTGGAGCGAACGTCACCAGGCCCGCACAGCGCATGCGCTCGCAGACGCGGTGAGGCGTGGCCACGCCCACTACACCCGCCGGCACGTCCAGCTTCCCCGACGGACGATACTCTGTCAATACTCACACCGAGCGTCATCTGCTTTGAGCAGGACGCTGTCGGTGTGAGCTGCTCCCATACTGTAAGTAATCTCAACACTAGATCGAATTTATGCACACTTATATACCTAGATCTGTATCACTTGAACTATAAGCCATGAATAGTTTATTACACATGTGCTCTCTATGTCTCTTCCCTTCTTCCTTTCTCTCCCCTCTTTTTCCTTTTTCCTCTTCTTTCCCCCCCCTCTTCTCCCCTTTCCCCCTCCTTTTCCCCTCCCCCCCCTCCCTTTTCCCATTATCCTTCCTTCCTTTTCTCCCCTCCCCTCCCATTTTTCCTCTCCTGCCTATCAGGGACTAAGTTGTTGAACCTAGGGTTTACCCTCTTTATCCTTTATGAAACTCTCAAATATACACCTTCTAATTATACCCTAAACTGTCAACACTATTGACAGAAGTACAAAAATGAGACTTTTTATTTGTCCCTTCTCCTTCATGTTGACTTTCTAGCCTTCGAGTCCCACCTGACCTACACTTACCATCAGTTGGTGGCCTCCTTTGAACTCTATACTATAGGCCTATCAGGTAGGAAACATCTCTAAACTTTTTACCTATCACTGAATCTATCTATTTATAATTTCTGGTCACTATACATTTATTTATACAATTCCACAACCTACAGGACCCGCATTTGGCCCCAGTGTGATTCCAGATCCAAACATTTGCACGCCCATGTCTAATGGGCCTCTCCTCCTATCACTAGGAAGGAAAACCACCTCATACATCCTTACCTAGTTATTTCCACCTCGATTGAGGCCATATGAATACTTTGGACATACTAAACAAGGTTCTACACACCAGGATTGGAGGATACGTTTGATGAGCAGTATGTGTCAATATCGTTGTTTTTAAATTTTTCTGGAATGCGCAGTCAACATATATATATATACCAATGTAAGTGTAAACGAAACTAATATATACTGCACTTATATGCTTTATAGCCTGATATGCACATATATTTATTATGTTTATGTTGTATATATCATTTCTTATATAGAAATCTCTGTTAAAGCTTACAACCACCCCTGAAGAAGGAGGCTAAAAGAACTCCGAAACGCGTCGGGTGCAAGCGTATTGGTATTAATAGCTACAATATGTGTAATCGCATTCCCTCTTTTTTTATCAATGTTATTGTTTGATGTCTTTATGAGAACTTTTTGTGACCAATAAATTGTTATTTACTTATTATACTTTTTTACATATTCTTTTTTATATGTGCCTTTAAAGTCCACTAGGGGAATTTTTTCTGTCTAAATTCTTAATCTAGGATGTGGCACAATTTGTAGATAATCAGCCGATCAAACCCCTGGTTTGTAGAGATGGTGGAGATGGTGGACATCTTGAAGAGGGCTGACTATGATGGGAAGTATGGACCTTACCCAAACCCAAATGTGAGAAAGGCCAAGATCATAACTAAAGTTGTGAAAAGTCTGCACAGGAATTTTGGGGTACGACGATCCAAGGATCAACTGAGGAAACAATGGTCAGACCTGAAATTGAGGGAGCAGGATCAGTACAGAAAGATCAAGAAAGTGCTTCTAAAAAGTAAGTATTGGGAACAGTAATCATTCGTAGTAAACATCGTTAGTTCGCTCCCTAAAAATAAGATGCTTTTGGCAGATCCAGGTTAACTACATTTGTTCAGGCCTATTTGTATTAAAAGAAGTTTAGTACATTGTTGTCTAGATAGGTTTGTAACTAGAATGAAATGTAAACTTGATTCAGTGTAAGGAGAGGACACTCAGCAGCTGTTTACACATCTGGATGTAGGAGCACTAGTGTGGGACACCAGAACAAACACACGAATGCTCCAGTGGATAATAGGGGTGTCTCCATGTGTGAAAATTGTACAAAAAAGGTAAGTATTCCAGCTTTAAAAAGGAAAAAAAATGTCTTCAGCTTGGAACTCTGCCCAAAAAGACAGTTGTACGACACTTCAAGCAATGTTTCAGATTCCTATTTCTGCCCTCAAATATCTGTGTGCTAAGTATACCTTTTTTTATTCAAATAGGGGAGAAAAGACTCAGGACAACAGAGGACACCAGGGACCCCCAACCTCATAAGGAAGGGGAAATACCAACACCACAACCAGAGGATGTGGAGGAAGGAGAGGTTTATGAAGTGGGCGAAATAGTGACCACAACAGGTGAGTGTCTGAGACCACAGCTTCAGGTAGTAGATGTATGCCTGCATATTAATAGATGGTGTGTTTTATTATTTTAGGTGATGTGGATGTTGTGGAAGAAGAAAGTCATTTCACAAGTGCAAACGTCCTCATTGGGGAGATCATGGTGTGCAATCGGGATTTACAGAAGATCAAGTAAGACATCAATGATGTTGAAAAAAGACTCAAAAACATCATTGATGTTTTAGGCATAATCTAAAACACACCTAAATTCTTCATTTTGTTTATATTTTTAAAATTTTTTAATCTTTTTTGAAGTATATTGAAAGCCAAATTTTGAAGATGCACACAGTGTGCCAACATGTGCTATCTGCCATTGAGGGATATCAATGTACGCGTTTTGTGGATGCAACCCCTTCCTCGCAACTCAAGTAGCTTAAAGGAAGGGGTTGTACCCCCGAAACACGTCCATTGATCCCCCATGATGGGAGCTATCACATGTTGACATTAGACATGGGATCAGGAGGAAAATCCCCATTTTGACTCTCAATTTGTGTGCATCTTCAAAATTTGACTTTCAGAGGGGTGACATCACCCCATCTGATGAAGGCAAGATCAACACAGTTTTGACATACTAATGTCTGATATTGCCTCCAAATTATCAAAGTTGAATATTGT
Source organism: Lithobates clamitans (assembly GCA_037952925.1). Taxonomy (NCBI): domain Eukaryota; kingdom Metazoa; phylum Chordata; class Amphibia; order Anura; family Ranidae; genus Lithobates; species Lithobates clamitans. Next base: position 434,350 of record JBBGZY010001289.1, read on the forward strand.
AAGTTCCTGAGTTGTGTATTGTTTTATGGTTTTAAACATGCCTGTTTAAAACAAAAAAGGCTATTTGTACTGTCAAAATCAAAAATGTTCAAAAACCCTTTTCTAATGCACATGTGAATGTGCACAGAGTAAAAATTTTTCTACTCAACAATCTGTGGCTTCTTCTTTCAATGCTGAATAGCAGTTTTTGGACTAAGTTTGTGTTTACAGTGACAATGGGGGTTATTTGCTAAAGGCAACTCCACTTTGCACTTTCAGTGTGGTTTCAAGTGCACTTTTGCAGTGCACTTGGAGTGCAAAGTGGATTATCCTTTATTAAATAACTCCCACAGTGCTTTATAATTTGCAATAATCAGGCCATTTTCGTGACTCCCAAAAATTGATGGTGCTGAAAATGATGAATATTTTTATCAGTAATGCATTACATACATTAACAACAAAAACAAGGTGTGTGTGTAGCAGACTCACAACATAATAGGGAATAAGGAATAATAGGGAATAAGGAACTTTAAAAACTTCCAGCATGCATGAGAACAAAGGGGACATTCACAGCATATCACAATCATGGTAATTAGGGAATTATGAAAGAAATACAATACATTAAAAAAACATTAAATACTTAGAATGTGATGTTAAAGGATAAAACTTACCCTAATATAGTCCTTCGGCAGGACCTGAATGATGGTAGAAGGGTTCTCTGGAATAATGATCCCCAGAGCCTGGGGTGAGATGCCTGTCGAGAACTTGATGTCTGCAGACTTCTCCCCATCGCCAAGTACCGCAAGGTGGCTACTAGCCTCTGTTCCGGAGTGATGGCTTGCCACATGCAGGTGCCCTGCTTCATAATAAAGGGGACAGCAAAGCCAACAAATGGTGAAAAACGAGGCCCGTCATCTGGAGATAATTCCTGAAATCATCAGGATTATTCTCACGGATCTCCCGCAACAAAGGCATGTGAGAGAATTGGTCACGCTGGTGTAACCAGTTCTTCGTCCATGAACTCCTCCCCGCCCTGTTCATGGACTGGGCTTGGGTCAAAGTAAGAACAATCAACACCAAGCCCCTGCATAGCATGAACTCTACGACAAGTACATAACCGCAATATGGCTTCAAAACGGTGGGCTGGTCAGAACAAACTAACAGAACGCACTGAAAATCAGAAAGGCCTGAGAAGAGTGAGCTGAAAATCAGGAATGAGCGGACAAGAATGCACTGAAAATCAAATACGTACTATAAAATACGCACTGAAAAACAAATGCAAACTGACTACACTCACTGAAAACCAGATACAAACCCATAAGCACAAACTGAAGAGCAGTAACGATCTGAAAAGGCTGAAAAGCATGAATTGTCTCTCACCAAACTTCTACTAACACAAGATAAACACGAGATTAGCAGAAGGAGCCCAAAGGGTGGTGCACTTGGTATTGAACTTCCCTTTTATAGTGCTGTCATACATGTTGTACGTCACAGCGTTCTTGACGTTCGGAATTTCCGACAACATTTGTGTGACTGTGTGCAGGCAAGACAAGTTTACTGCCAACTGCCAACTGTTCCAGGCTCCCTCTACCTCCTGGAGAGGGGAGCCCTGGTGGGGAATGTATTCTGAAGAAACCCCCACCCATATCTTACCAGAGGCTTGGGACTGGAGGAAGCCTACAACTTCTGCTGACACAGAACGAGATCTGATAAGCATGGAACAGGTACATGTTCTTGACAGCCCCCGGTGGTGACTTTAGGCATGACAACGTTTACTTAAAGGAAAAAACCCATAAGAATTTAAAAATTCTTTAGGAATCTTCACTTACCTTATCCTGCCGTAGGGTTCTGTGGTAAACCAAACAGACCCAATCTTCACCCCTGACTACGGGCTCCGTTAGAAAACCTTCAAGGACCGGGGCCCCTTTTTATCGGGAGTTCGACACCCTTGGACCCATATAGCACCCTGCCAGGAAGCTATTTGGCTGAAAAAACCAAAGCACTGCACCCGGGGGTCCAGCTCTCTAAAAAGAGAAGCGTTACAGGCTAAACCTCGTTTCTTCTGACATGAGGCCCAGGTACCATTCAATTTGGCCTAAAAAAAAACTTTGAATTGATCCGGCTGTATAGCTTGCCCCTGCAAAGATTACTCCAGCAGAGCTCAGCCTTAGACACTGGCAAAAAAACTGAAAAAACTAAGGGGACGGGTCATATTGGGTAGGGAGTAAACTTCCTGTCTAGGGTGTGCCAGTGTCCATCACCTAAAGGTGGCCTATATAACCCATATAGTTACTATTATGGCTCTGTGTCCCATGATGTACGATAAAGAAAAAAAAAATTATATATATATATATATATATATATATATGTATATATATATATATATATATATATATATGTATATATATATATATATATATATATATATGTATATATATATATATATATTTTTTTTTTATGAATCAGTAAAGATAATCTCCTAGCAGCGAAGAATATTTGGTAGAGTATCTTCTGATCCTCCTGATTCTCTGCAGCATACCACCGAAAAAACCTAACTATAGCGATGAATATTCAAAGCTCAAGGTCTAACTGGTACACATTTTAGAAGCAATCATTTAATTTATTTCTTCTTTTTGCATACCACTGTTGTACATGTTACTGAATTATCTATCACAACAATTACAGTATAAGACAGATGCTGATTACTGGAGTATGGGATAGGTTAATTCAGTATTAAAAGGTTCTTCCGCATTTGCTGAAACACAGTTTTTGTTTTAAGCCAGGTACAGTATTTGTTTTTAAAGGGAAGCCCAGATAGAGAAAGACTATTTAAGTAGGGGGTTCTCAATTTATTAAACACAATAGTGTGCAACAACAGACTTTCAATGATGCAATATTCCCTAAAGCTCTGCCAGCAGCCCCTTGCTTCTTCCTTGCCATGACAGACTGCAGGTGGAGAGAGCAAACACAGGAGAAGAGCAAGAAGAGCATTAATTCAAGGTTTTTGCAGCCTAGGACAAGTCTTCCACTGAAAACAGGGCAGGGAGGATGAGAGTTGGTCACCACAATGCCAGGGACTGTAAAGAGACAACAATAGATATTTTTTTTTCAAAAAGGTTTGGAACTTTTGGGAACTTCTGTCATTTTTTTATTCCTGTCTGTGTCCCATTTGGGGAGATGTCCCCTCCCTTCCTGTCCAGATCCACTGAACATAACAGGAAGTGAGGGGAAATCTCCTCAATAGGCACAAAGTCATCATTTAAAACCTGGCAGACATCTAACCCTGCTTTACGATACTTATAATTAAAAAAAAGAAAAATCCTGTTGACTACTGATTCTTTATTGCCTAAGATAGGGGTCATTTTTCCCCCGAAAGTTGGCTGTTGGACATTGTTGTCCTTGATAAATGAGTACTCCCAATCCCAAGGTTCTGGTATAGTTTCTTATTTAGTTTCTAGAACCAATGGGCATCAGTTTGCTTCTTTTGCTGATTTACCTACCACAGTTTCCAGTGAGCTCTACTGGGAACTTGTGAGAAATATTCCAAGAGTTTTTTCCACATTTGAGCCTTTTAAGTGCTAAGATCCTACCAAAGGTTAATAAGTCTGATGATGGAAGTCTGTGTCCCCTTTGGTTGTATTGTGGTGCCAAAAAAGAACAAATAGGAGATAATTTTAGATGCAGCTGGAACTTAGAACATAAGTACTACCATAATTAACAACATAACTAAGCATTTTTTAATGTATTGGTGTGTTTATTTTTATGCTATTTTCCTAACCTGTTCATATAGTAAACTGGTAGGGGGCCCAAAGGAACCCTGTCTACAAGGTAGGGCAGAAACCACCTACAAAGTTATTACCTAAGCCCCTCTACTTGCTAGCACACCTTCTATTATAAATAGAGTGAATTTGTACATGAAACACTAGGGAAATATCAGTGTGGTAAATTGTTTTTAAAGATACACCAGTGAACATGCTGGTGAATCCATTATATATGTACTTCTTAGCGAACATTTGAATAAAACACTTACTTAAACCTGACTACTAAGCCATAATAAAGAAAATGCTTTTAAAATCCTCGTATTGGTCATGCATGGTGTCTGTTCTAGAAGCTCACTGGATATAAGGCCCATGTTCAGAATCTCTAACTGTACTATACATGCATCCACCGTGTGTAACTTTAAGTATCTTTCAAATCCACAATGGGGCCTTTCACTCATGTCTCCATTCTCCAGTATTATTTGTGCTACAGTATGAACACAAGTTTTAGCATCTGCAAGTAGACTCAGACTCAGCAGCCCAGATGTTGTAAAATTAGTGAATGAAGACTTTAAATTAAAGTACAAAGGCAATATAAAGACAGAATTAAAGCAATTCTGCTTTCAATAATATGTAATTTAATTTTTTTTTAGTGTAAGAAGAGTAAGTACCTGTACTTGACCTGGGATTAGCCTCTTCCAGTCAATAGACAGCACCATAAGTAGCAAATCATTACATGACAAAGAGCTGTCCAGTCACAGGCCGAGGGCAGATTCAGCATGAGACAGCATATACCAGTATGTAGTTTGATGGAGGTGATCTGGGATGTGTTGTCCTTCAAAGGGGTGCATGGGCCAATGAAGGTAAGACATGGGTGGGCCTTGTTAGGGTCTTGGCTGCTGTGGTAGTGAGAGAAAGATTCCCCGCAAGGAAGTTACTGATGGGTGTAGAAAAGAGTGAGCTTAGTATGAAAAGTCATCATATTTGAGGTTGTTACTAAGAATGTTTATTAAAATTCACAGTTCAAGTGTTGAGTAGAGCCAACGCATTTTGGGGCCCCTGCCTCCCCATTTAACTGGGCTGGGATGGGGGTGCGGTCAGGACTGACCTGGAACTGAAAGTAAAGTACTAAGAATGTTAACAGATTCACAGTTCACAGGTAGAGCCAAGCGTTTTGGGGTAAGTGCCTCTGACAAAGGGGGAGGCACTATTTAACACCTTTGAATTGTGAATTTAAAACACATTCTTAGTAACAACCTCAAATGTGATGACTTTTCATACTGAGCACCCCTCTATACTAATCTGTATATACCTTGGGCTCACATGAAGTAGGTTGAATAAGGTTGGCTATCATATAACCCACCCTCAGAAAAAGAAGTGCTTTTAGCTATTATTTAGTGTTTTTTTGTTTTTTGTTTTTTTGTTTTACTGGATTTTTGCTTTGAGATACCATTATTTCTTATTGATATAATTTTAATACCATTGCATGTATATTTTTTAAAATAAAAAAATAATCTTGTAAGCACACATTTTATATGTAAATGCCATATCTACAGGATAGCAATGTTTTCCTTAATGAAGGGTCAGGGTTTGTGTCACTTTTGGTAACCTCATAAATTCCCGAAATGTAGCCATTTCCTTTTTGAAGAACATTTGATCAGGAGAATACTCATGACCATCTGTTTGATCCTATTCCTATATAATATATTTCAGAGAGAAAATTGTGTTTGTCTTTTTGTAAAAAAAAATAACCTGTTCTAAATATTATTAAATAGAACCTCTTCTTCACTCAGTATATAAAAATCAAAACATGCAAAAAAGTGCTGTCCCCAAAAAATGTAATTCAATATGAACTATGTGAGTTGACTTTCGGCTTTCAGATAAGTATATATAAATTTAAGCTAAATAATAAATGCAAATTATGCATTTTCTTGGCTCCCTTTCTAATGATTTGACTGTATAACAACAAGATTTTACAATATTTATATGTGTATATAAACCTTCCTTTTTTCTATGTCTTTTCTTTTTATTTTCATTATTTAGACCCCATGGGGTTGAAAAGGTACCAGGTATGTCCAAAATATATTAGACAAACAACTAATGGAATAGATTTTCTACAGGTAGCAACAAAAGTTTATAACTATTATAGGAAATCAGAATATTGTTTGAATTACTTATGGAAATATTTTATTGTGGTTTTTCCCTGTTAGATATTTTTTGATAGTAATGAGCATGAGGGTTCTGCCATGCAAGGCTTCCTTAGAGCAAAAACAAGCACTTGAGAGTATCAGAAGCATAAGCTATCTCACAAAGATTTCCCAGTTAGTGAAACCAATTGAATGGAATGACTATTTCAGCATGTGTGATGTTCTAAGATCAGTTGATCAGGTTGACGTGTACAATTGTGCATTTAAGGATCGGCAGGTGTGTGAGAAATCTGTTTGTCTGTAACCACCAAGACAACAAGTGTTGTAAGAAATCCACATTATATTATTATCAATAGGATGAAAAGATAGCAGCAAAGATGCTTACAATACTACTGCAATCAAGTATTGCTATAAATGTATAATTTACAAAAGACAAACTATTCTGATTTGACACAAATGCAAATGTCTAGGTATATAAAGCATGCTTCAACAGATTGTACAGTTCAGGACAGAAAGTCACTTACAATTTATATAAAAACGATACATTAGTAAGGAAAAGTGACATATTCCCCATGGTGATCATATATTTGTATACAATTTGGGGATATAGTTTTAGTACATTGTGTGACTTTAGTGACGGATTAGAAGTAAAAGCAAGCACAAAAAAAAAACATTTGCTATGGGGCACAAGGTGTCTGCTTGCACTAGTTTTCTTATTTTTTTATTTGTTTAGCTCTATCATCACCTAGTAATCCTGTATATAAAATACTTCCTGTCCCTGGGTGGCTGGATCACTCTTTCACTGTATCTATGGATATGCAAGCAAGAGGTGTGCTGCTCCAGGTGAGATAATTAAGTGAGTTGGACTCCACATGCGGGTGCTAGCCTCGGCCTGACTTAGAATGCATCTGTATGAAAAGAATGGCTGCACATCTAAGGACTGTAAGCTCTAACATATAACCTTTTTGTTTTGGGGTTAAGGGATTTGGCCCTACTTCCCTCACATTATTATTGTAAAAAAAGTTTAGTTTTCTGGCTGTTAAAAATCCAGACATGTTAACTTTTGCTTATAGAAAAAGAAAAAAAAAACTTTCAGTAAAATACCTAAGCATGCAGATGTCGCCCCATTGTATCTAGTGATACTAACAAGAGAATCTGTAGATTAAGAAGTAGGTGAATAGTTAGGTTTGGATGAACGATGTGTGAGACCTCCCTAGATGAGCCTAGAGATGAGGGCCACTGATGGAGGTCAATTGCTCCTGTTGTACCAGGCCCAGCCTCATCAGCTCAAAGAGGTGAGTTACAGGGCAGTTACACAGTTCATTTGTGCAAAATAAAAAAAAAGGGGGGGGCTTTCCAAATTACACCTCTGCTCCTACTAGCTTAAGGGGGGGTATAATTACAATTTCCTTGGCCCCTCTGTTGGTGTGATGATGAGTGCAGTGGAGGGACTTTAATTTATTTTCAGCCGCGTGTTCATTCTGTGGCCGCCCAGCATGTTGCTGCGTGGCTGGTTTCTCAATTAGTCCCGGCCGGCTGGCTGCCACTGCCCACTGCCTTCCCTGGTGGAGTGATCTTGTAATGCTCCACTCATCTCCAGACTCAGTCCTCAGTAGCTGAAACCAAGAGACTTATGTGAGGCAGGTGGGTGGCGGCAGGCAGCTGACAGGGAGTGGCAGGAGCCATACTTCGTGGCTGCACAGGGGTGCCACAAGCTCTTGTTACAAATTACCATGTCTACATTTCATGACGGCTTTAGTAAATAGCTTTCCGTGACTCTACAGACTTATGAAAACAAACTAGATGTTGACTTTAACATATGTGATCCTTGCTCTAAACAAAGAGACCTCCAAGCTTAAACCTCTTTTACAGTATATGGACAAATTTGTTAACCATATGCAAACTTGGTAATTAACCAAGACTAATTTTTAAATAAAAATACATTTAGAATTCATTTATTTTTAAACACATATCACAACAAAACCATTGTTCAGACTTTGGCATTAACTTTGTAGAGATAGGAAAAAAAATTTATTTCTCCTAATATTTGAAATATAATTATTTCATTCTGCAGATAAAAATAATACCATACCATAATAACTCCAATTTGATATGCCATATATTTAACTGGTTTTGTTTTGTATATGTTAAAACAATTCAATTACTAAAAAGGTAAAAATAAAAGATTAATACTTTACCATAGATTAAGGCTCTTTTTTGAGAGATATCGGTTGAGTGTCCCAAAGGATATCTTTTACCCTCATTACTACATCTCTGTGCTTTGTTTTTCTCCTCTCGTCTCTCCGACTCAAGATCTTCTCCCCTCTTTGTCTTTTTTCATGAGTGACGTAAAACACATGTAATTTCCTGGATAACCCATATAGGAAAACTTTTAGTTTCCTTTATTCACCATTGCCAAAGGGGGGCAGTGTTGTATTAGAATTGACTTTATTTAATACTTGAATAACCTTTTGACTTAAGCTTAACAGAAAGCCAGGAATTAGACTGAAATGTCACTTATGTGTCAAGCCACTCTAGACCTAGTGGCGACTTATAAGATTTATTACTTTAACCACATGCCGACCGGGCCATAACCGAAAGACGGCTACAGCGCGGTCGGCTTATTCTGGGAGGGCATCCATGGACGTCCTCACAGAATCACGCTCCCGCGCGCCCACTGGGGTGCGCACCTGGGAATATCCGTACCGTCGGGTCCTCTGGACTCACGCGGCATCATGGAACGGGGTAAAGGGCCAATGACAGCGACCCTTTACCACGTGATTGCTCTGTCCAATGATGGAGCAATCACTTGTCAACAAACCAGAGCTTGTCCGGTGCAGCTCCTCCCCTCTCCTCGCACCGATCAGTACAGTGTGCGAGGAGAGGAACAGCAGTGCTGTGGGATGTCTCTGGAGTGCCCACAGTGCTGATCTGTGCCCATTCATGCTCCATCCCTTCATCCATCCCCGGCTCATCCATGCTCATACATGCCTTATATGTGCCCATCTATACTTCATCCATCCCTGGCTTATCCGTGATTCATCCATCCGTGCTCATCTATGCTCCATGCATCCCTGGCTCATCCATGCTCCATCCATCCCTGGCTTAGCCATGCTCAATCCGTGCTCCATCCCTGGCTCATCCATGCTCCATCCATCCCTGGCTCATTCGTGCTCCTTTCATCCCTGGCTCATCCGTGCTCCATCTATCCATGCTCATCCATGCTCCATCCATCCCTGGCTCATCCATGCTCCATACATCCCTGGCTCATCCATGCTCCATTCATCCCTGGCTCATCCATGCTCCATCCATCCTTGGCTCATCTGTGCTCCACCCATCCTTGGCTCATCTGTGCTCCATCCATCCGTCCTCATCCATGCTCCATTTATCCCTGACTCATATGTGCTCACCCATGCTCAATCGGTGCTCATTCATGCTCCATCCATGCTTATCCATGCTCCATCCATCCCTAGCTCATCCATGCTCATTCATGCTCATCCATGTTTATCCATGCCCTATCCGTGCTCATCCATGCCCATCCATGGCTTATTCATGCTCATCCATGCCTCATCTGTGCTCATCCATGCCACAAAAGTGCTCATCCTTGCCACAGCCATGCCACATCAGTGCTCATCCATGCCACATCAGTTCTCATGCATGCCACATCCTTGTCACTACAGTGCCCATCAATGTCTCATAAAAGTGCAATAGGTAGTCAAAATAGATTTGAAATGTATGTCCCTGATGGTGCTCCCTGCATGTTGGGCCTCTGTATGTGGCCAGGCTGTGGAAAAGTCTCCCACATGTGGTATTACCGTACTCAGGAGGAGTAGCAGATTATATTTTGGGGTGTCATTTTTGCTATGTACATGCTATGTGTTAGAAATATCCTCTAAATGGACAACTTTCTGTAAAAAATGCGTTTTTATTTTCTTTCCACGTTTTCCAAAAACTTGTGGAAAAAAATTACATGTTCAAAAGACTCATTATGCCTTATAGAATATACGTTGGGGTGTTTACTTTCCAAAATGGGGTCATTTTGTGGACGTTTACATTGTCCTGGTGCTCCAGGGCCTTCAAAAGTGTAAGAGGTAGTCAAAAAATGAAATGTGTAATTTATGTCCCTAGAACGCCTGACGTTGCTCCCTGCATGTTGGGCCTCTGTATGTGGCCAGGCTGTGTAAAAGTCTCACACAGGTGGTATCTCCATACTCAGGAGGAGTAGTAAAATGTATTTTGGGGTATAATTTGGGGTATGCATATGCTGTGTGAGAGAAATAACCTGTTAATATGACAATTCTGTGGAAAAAAAAAAATCTTCATGTTGCAAAGAATTGTGGGAAAAAATTACAACTTCAAAAAACTCACAATGGCTCTTACCAAATACCTTGGATTGTCTACTTTCCCAAAAGGGGTCATTTGGGGGGTATTTGTACTTTCCTGGCTTGTTAGTGTCTCAAGAAATGAGAATGGTCTTCAGTACATCAGGTGTGATCAGGTGAGATCAATTTTCAGTGATTGGCACCATAGCTTCTAGACTCTATAACTTTCACACAGACCAAATAATATTTGGGTTATTTTACCAAAGATATGTGGCAGTATAAATTTTGGCTAAAATTTATGAAGAAAAATTACTAGTTTGCTAAATTTTATAACCGAAAAAAAGAAAAATGCTTTTTTTTTACAAATCTTTCTGTATAAAAAACCCAGTGGTGATCAAATACCACCAAAAGAAAGCTCTATTTGTGTGAAAAAAGGTAATTGTCATTCAAAATGTGAGAGCACTGAAAGCTGAAAATTGGTCTAGTTAGGAAGGGGGTTTAAGTGCGCAGTGGTAAAGTGGTTAAGAGAATATACCCATGCCAATGACCTTATCTTTAAATTGCTTAAACTAGGTAATGTAGAACTTAACCCCGTGTTTCTGACTGGAAGTATAATGGCTTATTCCTAAATATCCCCATTAATAGAACTTCTAGACATCACATTCATATAAAGTATTTCCCTCATATGAATAATATGAAGACTAATCAGTGATTACATCAAACAATTTATATATATATATATATATATATATATATAAATAAATGCACAAACCAAAATAGGTGATAAGCCCCTTTTTATTTCCTAATCGTGAAAAAAAAATTAGGTCTGTGAGCTCAGGGTTAACTTGTTTATTTTACTAAGAGTGCAAACCTTTCATTTACGATCTAAGAGAACTTAAAAGAAGACACTTAACCACTTGCCGACCAGCCACCGTTATTATACTGTGGCAGGTCGGCACGATCCCGCCAACTGTCGTAGCTATACATCGGTCCCTTTAAACAGGATAGCAGGCGCGTGCAAATGCATGCATCACAGCGGGGGTGCCAATGCTCGTGACCGGCGGTCGCGATGACCGCCAGCCACGAGCGATTGTGGGCACGAGAGGCAGAACAGGGATGTGTGTGTGTAAACACACACACACAGTTCTGTGAGGAGAGAAGAGGAGAGATTGTGAGTTCCTACGAGCTGGGAACCACGATCTCTCATCTCCTATAGTCAGTCCCATCCCCCACAGTTAGAACACACACACACATAGGGGAACACACTTAACCCCTTGATCGCCCCCTAGTGTTAACCCCTTTCCTGCCAGTGACATTTATACAGTAATCAGTGCATTTTTATAGAACTGATCGCTGTATAATTGTCAATCGACCCAAAAATGTGTCAAAAGTGTCCACCATAATGTCATGGTCTCGATAAAAATCGCATATTGCAGCCATTACTAGTAAAAAATAATAATAATATTAAAAATGCCATAAATCTATCCCCTATTTTGTAGACGCTAAAACTTTTGCACAAACCAATCAATATACTTTTTTGCAATTTTTATTACAAAAAAAATGTAGATTACATATTAGCCTAAACTAAGGGAAAAATTTGCTTTAAAAAAAAATTGGGGCTTTTTATTACAGCAAAAAGTACAAAATATTGTGTTTTTTTCAAAATTCTCGCTTTTTTTGTTTATAGCGCAAAAAATAAAACAGCAAAGATGATCAAATACCACCAAAAGAAAGCTCTATTTGTGAGAAAAAAAGAACGTCAATTTTGTTTGGGTACAGCGTCACAGGACCACGCTATTGTCAGTTAAAGAAACACAGTGCCGTATTGCAAAAAATGGCCTGGTCATTGAGCAGCCAATTCTTCCGGGGCTGAAGTGGTTAAAACCTTCTTGTGAGGGTTTTCTTAGTTTCAAAGACAATGAACTTAAGTTAACCTCCTTAGAATTTTTTTTTAAACAAGATCGCTTCTGAGTTTTTCATAAAATATATATGAAAAATATATGATGCAGAGGCCTTAGGAATTAATTCTTTTTAACCCCAATAGTTCTGACAAATCCCCCCTTCTTGTTCATCATGATATTCAGGTAACCAACCTTAGACATATCTGGGAAAAAGGTCTAAAGAAATATCATAATTCTTTAAAAGATATGATCATATATTTTTTTTCTTATACCTGAAGGACATTTCTCTTTTCATCTATATGATAAAGGAATGTTCTTGCCTGACTTGGATTTTCCTCAATGGATTCAAGTCTTTATGGAAATTAAAATTAACCTTTGCAGTGGTGGTGTACCCCACCATTTCAAGTGTAATTAAAACAAAGTTGGTAGACCAGAAATTGAAGAAACTCTTCAGTTGATCTGTTCTTGTATCCTGGCAAGCTAAAAATAGGATATATTATCCCTCCTTTCAATGGATATTCTTAGATTCCCACACATATAGATCTTCTGAAACAAATCTTTCTTTCCGGCAATAAGAATCCTGGAGCGTCTTGCATCATGAGTCCTGATGAAGGATTTGGTTTGGAGACAGGTTCCACCTGGAACTGGGCGCCAAGGATTAACATCATCCACGATCACTGTGTCTTTGGTAATCATCATCATCTTTACCAATCAACAACCTGGTCTGGATTGTCAATCTTTTTCTATTTAAGTAAATAGACGGTATGAATTCATATTTTTATGAATTAATATTTACATTTTACATGTTATATATACGGTATATGATATAGTGATTGGTTAATTATATTTTAATTAAAAAAAAAAAAAAAAACGGAAGCATTCCCCCAAGGGTTTTTAAGCAGCTTGGTATTCTAATCAAGAAAGTTTTATATAGTTTATAATATTGTAAAATCTTTATTGGACAAAATTACTGTAGTACAAGAATGGGAATAGGATTTAAAATATGAGTTCTGGCTACAGGTGTGTACAATCACGTTCCATTACAGCTGTCAATTATTACACAATACAACTATCAATTGATAGTACATTATAAGAATGCTATCCACATGAACACTACTGGAGTTCTTATAATGTACTACCAATTGATAGTTGTATTGTGTAATAATTGACAGCTGTAATGGAACATGATTGTACACACCTGTAGCCATATTTTAAATTCTATTCCCATTATTGTACTAATTTTGTCCAATAAAGATTTTACAATATTATAAACTATATAAACGTTCTTGATAAGAATACCTAGCTGCTTAAAAACCCTTGGGGGAGTCCTTCCATTTTTTCAATTATTCGGGGTGTGCAGCCTTTTTAGACTCTACCACATGCGTTTTTCTATTCTAATTATATTTTAATTAACTAAAATCATCAATTATCTTATGATGATAGTATTCTGCCATAATTGGCAGGATCAATACTAATGCGTAGAAGTATAAGACATGAAGATCTGTCAGTTGGGAGAGAATATCACAATGTCAAATCATTACATTCACAATCTTTTTAGATCCTTATCAAGTCTCTTCCTATACATTACCTTCCAGCATTCTTAGTTGGAACCTAGGATGGCAAGCACACAATTAAATACTTTATACCAGGGGTATGCAATTAGCGGACCTCCAGCTGTTGCAAAACTACAAGTCCCATCATGCCTCTGCCTGTGGTTGTCATGCTTGTGGCTGTCAGAGTCTTGCTATGCCTCATGGGACTTGTAGCTCTGCAACTGCTGGAGGTGCACTAATTGCATATCCCTGCTTTATACCATACCCAAAAATGTCCTCAGGTCACTGATATTGGTAGATGTTTTTGATTCCATCACAGCCTCCAGTTTCTCCTTTTGGGGACTTAGGCCTTTGGAAGTAACCTCATGTCTTGGAGAATTAACGTTGGAGCGACACCATTGGGCTTTCTGTAATGAAATAACACTTGCCTCTCTCAACTAGTTAAGAACATGTCAGTCTTTTGGATATGCTTTTCAACAAAAATATCATCCACATATGTTAAATTTCCTCTTTCAGTAGCTTCAGGCATAGCCTTATGTAAAAACAAACAAATGCAGTGTAACCACTTTTTGGAGCCTCAATTTGTCCCTGCTTCCTTTTAAAATGAACCTCAGCTATTATCTGAGCGGGCTTTTTTAATTTATCTTGAGGCCTACCACTGTTCTTTAGAACAGCAAAAAGAGTGGTGCTCTCTGTTGTTAGCCAATCTAGACCATTCTGGATTTGAGTCTTTTTGATTCCAGTGAGAGGAGAGATAACATCTAACCGTGAGTTGCACCAACAGTACACTAACACCAGTACACACAGGTACACTTACCATCCCCTGATCATCCCCCAATCACCCCCCCAGTAAATCCCTTTACTCCCTGTCTCTGTGTCACCAATTGCATTTTTCAGATTTTTCACTGATCAATGCATTGGTGTCATTTGTGACTTAAATAAGTGTTAGGGCAGTAGCCCCAGTTAGGTCTAGGTTACCCTCCTAAACCCCCCTAATAAAGGTTTAACCCCTTGATCGCCCTCCAAGTAACCCTTTCACCCCCTGTTGCCAGTGTCACTAATCGATCGCCGTATTTGTGTCACTGGTGACGCTAGTTAGCCAGTTAGGTGATTAGTTTCACTGTCAGGTTTTTATAGTGTCAGGTACCACCATATACTACCTAATAAAGGTTTTAACCCCCTGATTGCCCCCTAGTTAACCCTTTCACCCCCTGTCACCAGTGATCACCCTATTAGTGTTACGGGTGATGATGGTTAGTTAGTTTGTTTCTTATATTTAGCCTGCCACTAACCTGACAGGCAGTGTCAGATTAGTGCCAGTAGCGCTAACACCCACACGCACCATACACCTCCTTTAGTAGTATAGTGTCTGAACAGATCGATATCTGATCTGATCATATCTATACTAGTGTCCCCAGTAGTTTAGGGTTCCCAAAAATGCAGTGTTAGCGGGATCAGCCAAGATACCTGTTAGCACCTGCGTTTTAGCCCCTCTGCCCAGCCCACCCAAGTGCAGAATCAGTCGATCACTGTCACTTACAAAAACACAACACCCATAACTGCAGCGTTTGCAGAGTCAGACCTGATCCCTGTGAACGCTAACAGTTTTTTGGTAGTGTTTGAATCAGTCGCTGACAGTCAGGACCTTTTTTCCTGTGAGCCTCACTAGTATTCCAGTAAATTTAGAGACCAAAATGTCAAATCGAAGGTACACTAGTGAAGAGGCCTACACGTTTCTGAGCATGACAGATAGTGAAGAGGAAGTCACTGATCTGTCAGATTCATGCTCAGAATACAATCCTGTAGACAGCAGTGGCACCCTGACAGATAGCTCTGACGACGGAGTTGTGGTCCCTGCCAAGGTCAGGTGTACCCGACCCCGTTCTTCTGCTGTCGTTGAGGTGCAACAACCGCAGGGCTCTTGTATGGAGCAGAGAGCCAGTACTAGTGCCGCTCATCCTTCTGGTGAACTGGCAAGCACCAGCAGCCTAGTACACCCTGGTCGTAGTCAAACCAGCACTGCAGTAACACGTGGTGATGTGTCGAGTCCCAAAGATCTATTATAGACCAAAGCAATTTGTATGCTGGTCAATTCATCGCCGCTAATCCCCATTTGACCCTTGTCAGAGATTGGTAACCTATTACGGTTTCCGAATTTAAGACCTTTCTGGGCCTATCCCTCCTCATGGGCATAACTAAAAAGAGTGAGTTGCGGTCATATTGATCCATTGACCCAATTCACCATATGCCTGTGTTCTCTTCCTCCATGACCAGGGCACGATACGAGCAGATCTTGCGGTTCATGCACTTCGATGACAATGAACTCTGTCATCCTTGGGGTAACCCTGGGTACGATTGGCTCTAGAAAATTCGGCCCCTCGTAAACCACTTCAAACAACAGTTTGCAGCCTTGTTTACTCCCCATCAAGTTGTCTGCATTGATGAGTCCCTGATTACGTTTTTTGGCTGCTTGTCTTTCAAACAGTATCTTTCCAGCAAGCGTGCCAGATATTGGGTCAAGGTGTATAAGCTCTGTGACAGGGCCACAGGCTATTCATATAGTTTTATGGTTTACGAGGGAGCGTAGAGCCGGAGAACTGCCCAGATTACATAGGGAGCGCTGGTAAGATTGTGTGGGACTTGGTGTCGCCCTTATTTGGAAAGGGGTACCACTGGTATGTGGACAATTATTACACAAGTGTGCCACTTTTTAGTCACTTGTTTGATCAGGCTGGAGGAGAGAAATATAATGTTTTGGGGTTCAAAGTAATTTTCTTGCAAATAAATTAAAAAATTTTATGTAAACAAAAAGTGTCAGAAAGGGCTTTGTCTTCAAGTTGTCAGAAGGGTGGGTGATGTGTGACTTAAGCTTTGAAATGTTGTGCATAAAATGCCAATACACTTCAAATCCCCCCCCCAATGACCCTTTTTGGAAAGTAGACACCCCGAGCTATTTTCTTATAGGCACGTTGAATCCATGGAATATTTTATATTTTGCCACAAGTTTCGGGAAAATGACACTTTTTATTTTCTTGCACAAAGTTGTCACTAAATGATCTATTGCTCAAATTTGCCTTGGGCATATGTGAAATTACACCCCAAAATACATTCTGCTGCTTCTCCTGAGTACGGGGATACCTCATGTGTGAGACTTTTTGGGAGCCTATCTGCGTCAAGGATCCCGAAAAACCAAGCACAGACTGCCAAAAGGTTCCACACATGTTCCCCTTTATAATCCATACCAGACCTAAGGGCCTGGTATGCCCCGCGCTCGCCGCAATAGGAAAATTTGTCTTTCCTATTGCAGCGAGCGCGAAATGCAATACCCTGCCCTTGCGTCGTATCTGGTCCGTTGGACCAGCATACACACGAGCGGGCTTTCCGTCGGACTAGCACACAGACGAGCGGACTTTCCGCCTGAAACTGAGTCCGACGGAAAGATTTAAAACATGTTTCAAATCTAGGTCCGGCGGGCTTTTGGGAAAAAGTCCGCCGGAAAAGTCCACCGGCGCCTACACACGGGCAGATTGTCCGGCACACACTGGTCCGCCAGACCAAGTATGCCGGAAAGTCCGACCGTGTGTACGCGGCATAAGGGTGTAAAATGGTGATTTCACTTCCTCACTACCTATCACAATTTTGGAGGCCATGAAATGACAAGATAGCACAAAACCTCCCCAGATGACCCCATTTTGGAAAGAAGACACTTCAAGCTATTTGCTGAGAGGCATGTTGAGTCCATGAAATATTTTATAGTTTGCCACAAGTTTTGGGAAAATTACATTTTATTACAAATTTTTACACAAAGTTGTCACTAAATGATATATTGTTCAAACATGCATGGTTATATGTGGAATTAAACCCCAAAATACATTCTGCTTCTTCTCATGTGACCCCGCCCCCTTATGATGTCACAGTCCCTGGGCATGCTGGGACTGTGATGTTTTAGGGGCGTGGTCAACATCACCCGGTGACCACGCCCCTTAAAATGTCACTGTCCCAGCATGCCCAGGGACTGTGACATCATAAGGAGGCGGGGTCTCCGCCTATATAAGTCACAACGCAGCCCTCAGAGAGCAGTCCAGCCGGAGAGAGCGTCGTGTCAACATCTGGAGCTCCCGGATTCCGATAAGCCCCCCGCCCGCAGACTCCGACAACCAACAGCCAGGGTTGTCGGGAAGAGGCCCTTGTCCTCATCAACATGGGGACAAGGTGCTTTGGGGTGGGGGGGCCCCGCAGGGCGCCCCCCTCCCCCAAAGCACCCACCCCCCATGTTGAGGGAATGCGGCCTGGTACGGTTCAGGAGGGGGGGCGCTCGCTCGTCCCCACCCCCTTTCCTGACCGGCCAGGCTGCGTGCTCAGATCAGGGTCTGGTATGGATTCTAGGGGGGACCCCACGCCGTTTTTTTGGCATAGGGGGGGTTCCCCTTTATAATCCATACCAGACCTAAGGGCCTGGTATGCCTCGCGACGGGGCTCGCAAGGTGTCAATCTCGCTGATAAAAGCGGCAAGATTGACATCCTTTTCTAGTCCCGTCGCACGTGAGTCACGTTCAAAATGAACGGACTTGTCCGTGTGTAGGCAAGTCCGTTCATTCTGAAAGTCCACCGTAACTCCGGGCGGACTTAGCCCGCCGCAAAGTCCGGTCGTGTGTGGGCAAGTCCGTCCGTTTTAAAGTCCGGTGCACCTGGCGGACAAAGTCCATCAGAAAGTGTGCCAGACCAAGTAGGACAGAAAGTCCGACTGTGTGTACACGACATTAGAAAGCCTGAAGTGCTTGGATATCAGGGTCCTGTACGCAGCCAGGCTCCCAAAAAGTCTCACACTTGTGGTATCCCAATACTCAGGAGAAGCAGCAGAATGTATTTGGGGTGTCATTTCACATATGCCCATGGCATGTTTGAGCAATAGATCATTTAGTGACAACTTTGTGCAAAAAAAAATTGTCATTTTCCCGCAACTTGTGGCAAAATATAAAATACCCCATGGACTCAACATGCCTACCAGCAAACAGCTTGGGGTATTTACTTTGATAACTACAACACCCCCTACTTCTACAACCTTCCCAAAATTCATAAAAGTCTTACCGAGCCCCCTGGACGTCCCATTGTGGCCGCCATGAACAGTATCACCAACCCCTTCTCCATGTACATCGATAATTTCCTGCAACCTCTGGCCCAGAACCTACCGGCATACATTCGGGACGACACCCATCTACTTAATACTTTACGTAACTACCGTTGGGAACCAACCTATCTATGGCTCTCACTCGATGTTTGCTCACTATACACATCGATCCCACATGAAATCGGTCTAGAAGCAATAGAATATTTTCTATCCCAAAAGCCCCAAATCAACTCCAGACAAGCAGAATTTATTGTTGAATCCACAAAATTCTGCCTTAACCACAACTATTTTTCCTTCGAGAACTAATACTACCTACAAACCCAAGGCACTGCCATGGGTGCCAACTTTGCCCCCAGCTAAGCCAACCTGACTATGGGGTTCTGGGAACAACGCTCAATCTGGCATAACAACCCCTACTCTGAGCACATCATATTCTTCGGATGATATATAGATGACATACTGATCATCTGGGATGGCACTCGAGTTGACGAACTTGTGGCCTACTGCAACACCAACAACTTAGGCTTATCTTTTACTTCTGTCTACGATCCAGACACCCTTGCCTTCCTGGACCTTGAACTAAGCCACACAGATAATCTCATTCATGCTAAGAACTATATGAAACCCACTGAAGGCAACTTTTACCTCCATTTTCACAGCTACCATCACCCTCGATGGATTTCAAACATACCAAAAAGTCAATTCTGCCATTTGAAACATAATTGCACCCGTTTGGAAGACTACATTGAACAAAGCAGCTCATTCAAGAAAAAGTTTTCCGATAAAGGCTATCCTGCCCCCCTAGTGGATGAAGCCTATAACCACTTCCTGAGCGAAATACCGCAATCCAGGAACCTAAAATCTCCCTCGCTCTCCCAAGCACCCAGACTTATCACCCAATTCCATACTCAATACAGAAAGATGGAACATATCCTCCAAAAACATTGGGGCATACTACTAGAAGACCCCCATCTCAAAAACAGTCTTGATGAAAAACCCAAAATTACATACAGAAGAGCCCAAAACCTAAAAGAAAAAATAGCACCCAGCAAACTAAAAACCCGCAGACCCAAAACTTCTGCCACACCTACTTTCCTCGATATCAAGGGCATGTACCAATGCTGCAAGTTCAACTGCCTAACCTACAAATTCTTACAGCACAAACAAAAACATTTCACTACCATGGATAAAACATTTCAACTTGGTCAATTCTTCAATGTTCCACTGAATTCGTGGTATACTGCCTCTCGTGCCCATGCAACCTACTTTATGTAGGCCGCACCACCAGGACATTACGCAAGAGATTTGGAGAACACAGACGATCCATTGAAGATAACAAGAACCTAACAATCCCAAGACATTTCACGGAGTTCCACCAAGGCTTCACCAGTGTGCTACGGGTCTGGATTATAGAAGCCATTCCGAACAATCTCCCTCGAGCTGAAGGCATCAAATGTCTGTGCGAGAGGAAGACCTTCTGGATATACACCCTAGACTGCCTAAAGCCAGGAGGCCTTAAGGAAGAGATCGAAACCCATTCCATTCTATAAACTCCCTAGACACTTCCGTGTCATCCGCATTCTCCCACGGCCATATCATCTTAAAACCCCCCCTCCCAATTGTAAACCACATACACACAACCTTCCTTCCCCACAGTTACCCCACCCTTAGCATTGCCCTCCGACTATATCATAGTCTAATTACCACCTGCCCCCATACTTCTTCATTATACTCTATAATTAATATGCTGCATATGTGCATGCCTGCGTGTGCACATGCATATGTGCTTGCACTCATGCATTTTTGATGCTTGCTACATGCATTCTCACATGTCTTATACCCTCCCCATTTCTCACTTCATTCTCATCATCCTTGCCATTTATATTTACCCATATTATTCCTTCCACGCATTTATCATTTATTCCTTCCACTCATTTATTATTTATTTACTCATGTGTCACCTATAATCTATTAACCATTTCCTTTTGTTCCATTATCTCCTACTGCACATTATTTTTTTAAATTTTTTACATTTATATATATATATATATATATATATATATATATATATATATATATATATATATATATTTCTCTGTTTTTATTATTTCTTATTTTTTCATTTTTTTACTTTTTAATACTTTTTTAATCTTATTTTTCTATATATTTTTTTCATATATTCTTTATCCTCCATTTTTCTCACCTATCCCAAATTATTTTTCTCTTTCATTATTATTTTTTCCATTCTTATTATTTTTTCCATTCTCATCATTACTTCCCCCTTCACCTCTTTTTTCCCACCCAGCCATACAATCCGCTTTTACACTCCCTTGCGAGGCACATGATCATTCCATTTTTCTACCTCATTACAACTCCCTTTGCCTTACTATGATTGCACCAGCCTGCGTGTGTCTGCCCCTTCCCCCTCCCCTTTTCCCTATATAATCAGAACCTGTCATGGCCGTTACACACACCCGATGAAGGAGCACGCATGCTCCGAACGCGAGCGCTACGGCCACGCCCCCCCGGCTCTCCAGCATCTGACATCTCCACCCACGGACCAGCTGATGTACTGACTGACTGAACCACATACCTCGGAGCTTCGGACGCCACCGGAAGCGGCCAGGGAATGACTCCTCTACAGCCCAGCGGTCCACCGAATGTGATCTCATGATGTTAAAGAGTAACACTACATGCCTGTTTTTATCAGCATAAATGTGAGTGCATATTTTAAACACTATTAAAACCTTTTATACACACTACTACCCTTAGAGCGGTGCTGCTCTTTTTTTCTGCTTGTCTTTCCCACAGAGTCCCTTCTGCTCTAAGAAGCTGGTTGCCACTTACCCCATCCATCTGAACCCAGTACTGTAGGTCCAACGACCACCTCAACTGTTTGCCTCTTGCAAACACCACACTTCCTGATCCACATCACTGTCCCATTTTTTCATTTCAAAAGTAGCACCTGTCAGCACTCCATTTCCCATTTGTTCCTGTGAAATAAAAAATGTACACCCTTAGAAATCCTGAAGGCGGTGATTGGTTTTTGGGGTCCTGTACGCGGCTAGGCTCCCAAAAAGTCTCACACATGAGGTAACCCCATACTCAGGAGAAGCAGCAGAATGTATTTTGGGGTGTAATTCCACATATAGCCATGGCATGTATGAGCAATATATAATTTAGTGACAACTTTGTGTAATTTTTTTTTGTCATTTTTTTAATCACTTCACTTGTGACAAAAACATAAAATATTCAATGACCTCAACATTCCTCTCAGCAATTTCCTGGGGTGTCTACTTTCCAAAATGGGGTAATTTGGGGGGGTTGTACTGCCCTGCCATTTTAGCACCTCAAGAAATGAGATAGGTAGTCATAAATTAAAAGCTGCGTAAATTCCAGAAAATGTACCCTAGTTTGTAGATGCTATAACTTTTGCGCAAACCAATAAATATACGTTTATTGACTTTTTTTTACCAAAGACATTTGGCTGAATACTTTTTGACCTAAATGTATGACTAAAATTGAGTTTATTGATTTTTTTTATAACAAAAATTAGAAAATATCAATTTATTTCAAAACTTTCGGTCTTTTTCCGTTTATACCGCAAAAAATAAAAATTGCAGAGTCAATCAATTACCATCAAAAGAAATCTCTATTTTTGGGAAAAAAAGGACACAAATTTTGTTTGGGTACAGCATTGCATGACCGCCCCATTACCAGTTAAAGCAGCGCAGTGCCAAATTGTAAAAAGTGCTCTGGTCATTGAGCAGCCAAATATCCTCTGGGGCTGAAGTGGTTAAACATCATAATAACATAATATAACTTCTACACATCACATTCATATACAGTTTTTCCCTCATATGAATAATATGAAGACTAATTAGTGAATACATCAAACTATATATATATATATATATATATATATATATATATATATATATATATATATATATATATATATATAAAAATGCACAAACCAAAATATGCGACATTGTTCAGTTAATCATGCCTATAACTACTCCAATATAATTTACTAATATATTGGGGATTATTGTTAATATGATTGTTTATGCAGTAAATAATACAATATGTTTCATATGATCATATTTTAATAAGCCCTTTTTTGTTTCTCAATCCTGAAAAAAAATTAGGTCTGTGAGCTCATGGTTTCCTTAACTTGTTTATTTTGCTAAGTGTCCAAACCCTTAATTTACGATCTAAGAGAACTTAAAAGAAGACACTTAAAACCTTCTTGTGAGGGTTTCTTAGTTTCAAAGACAATGAACTTAAGTTAATGAAATAAATCTAAAACTGATATTAACTTCCAAACTAAATATCATCATCTGAGGGTGGTTACAGATTCCCTCTATTATTCCATATATGTATTACCTTGTCTATTCCTATAGTTAGCTAGTCTATTAAAACTCTGATCACATGTTACTGTTGATATTACAATAATATAAGGTTAGCTATGAAAACAAACACACTGCTTAATGAAACAATGTCTTATTTATTTCCCAAGAAAATAGGAAAACACTAACATGAAAATACTAAAGGGAAATATTACAAAGCATATAACAACAAGAAACATCAAATATACTTATCACAGGCTGTCCTATAGATACAGTATCTTCAGCTGGGCTCAAGATGGTAACAGAGAGAGAGCTTTCTGTCTCATTCAGCCCTTTTTATACTTTAATCATACACCGTTCAGACCCAACCCCATTGCCAGCCCATCTAGACCTTTGACGAATCAACGTATTTACAGGGCAGTCCTCCTTAATATATTATATTACTGTCCATCCTGCTATATTGGCCTTTAGGGGCAGCATTGTCCATGTCGTATCCTGGGTCAATCTTCAATGCCTTTGAACCTTTGATCTTTGTAACCCACCATCAATTATCCTGGCCGCCATGGCCCTCTTTGATCACACCAGATGGTCCGGAGCCAAGCTTTTGTTCTGCCTTGATGGAGGCCTGATCTCTAAATATTCTAATATGCTGCAAAGCTTTGATGTGCAACTTGTTACATTCCAAAGGCCACGTATCTGCCTCAACCAGGAAGTGAAACTCCAGAAATAGATGGCTTCTGAGTTGTTCATAAAATATATATGAAAAATATATGATAAATTATTTTTAACCCCAATAGTTCTGACACTATGATATAACACACAGGCAGCAGTCAGCATGTTCACTATCATAGCTCTGTCACAGTGTGTCACATGGATGTTGGGTGCTGACCTTGTTAACTTATTGGTCATAAGTTAACAAGGTCAGCACCCAACAGCCATGTGACACACTGTGAAAGAACCATGATAGAGCACCTGCTGATTGTGCTGCCTATGTGTTATCACATCATAACCTGCTGTGCAGTGTGTTATCATAATGCCCCTATCATATGGGGCCGAATCCATTTGATCAGCAGAGGATATGTCCATGAATCCCTGCTGAGCAGAACTAAGCAGGTGGGTGACAGGTCTGTGTCTGCTCCACTTATAAAGAGTGGACACGGACACAGCCCGCTCTGCTCTATGGGCGGTCAGATGTAAACAGACCAGCTTTCCATTTACACAGGACCGCCCTCTGATCTGATCTGCCCAGAAGGAAGGGAACGTTTCCCTTCCGATTCACAGAAGTGAATAGAGGACCCGATACCAGGCTGGAGAAAGATAAATATCACTTGAAGGCAAACCTGCACTTTGTTTCAAGGTGGGGTCAGGGGAGGGTCCAAGGGCAGGTCCAAAGATGGAGTCAAGGGCAAGGTCAAAGGGGGCCCCATCAGATAGGCTGTACAGGGCCCCATGATTTCAAACAGTGGCCCTGTTAGAGAGTGAGACCAAAGGGTAAAGACAAGTTCATACCTGATGTCTTCTGTATTGAAACGTATTTTAACTGTACAGTCTCTAATAATAGTCTGCAGAGTAAGGTAAAGCTTGAATTAATATGCCCCCACTGGAAAAAAAAACATGGAATGCTGCAAGATGAACTGAGGGCAAGTGACCCTGTATTCTGACTGTGTTATGAAAGTGGTCTCAGCTAAAAATATAAAAGAAATGCGTTTCTCTATCCATTTTTATGTGCCCCTTTCAGTCACCAAATTCTAAAAGTACATTAGTGGGAGCATTTTATTATTCTTGTAAGTCTAAACTAAAAATAATAATAAGTAAAAATGTAAAATCTGAAAAACTATTCGGTAAAAAATTACTTTGACAAAAATAATAGAGAAGAAAAAAACTTAAACTCATCATCTGCTAAAACCAAGCAGAGAAAAGAACTATAGAAGAATAAATGATATGGCAGAAAAAAATGGAAAGCCTGACAAATGCACTCCCTTGAGAGCTCTATGAAAAGCTTAGCACAAGCTACTAACAAATGAAAGACTTTCTCTAATTTTACCAAGCGATTTCTGCAAGTGTATTGTATGAATTCTAAATGCTTTTAATGGTTGACTAAACTTTCCATTTCATTATGATTGCTTTCTGCAAATAATTTTAACTTACTAAAAGTGCATAAGTCATACAGTTTGACTCCTTATATATAATGCTTTGTAATGATAAATTTCTATTCCTTGCTGATGCACATTGGTCCATTTCAACATCTCATGTATGGTTAGCTACTGCCAATACCTCTACTTTGTACTAAACACCACTGAGAAAAAATCTTTTCCACCCTTTGCTACCTTAGTGATGGCTATTACTGAAAATAGCAGTCATCACTCAATATTCCCCATGGATTGCTGGACCTTTGTATTGTTATGAATGCAACTGTCAGACTGATATTCATATAATATCAATTAGGTTGCAATACTTATATACAGTATACTCAGTCTTTTTGCAGACTTGCCTTTTAAAATAATTGGGACAAACATTGTCAGGTTTCACTGCTTCCACTTTTGATGGTTTCAAAGGATTCCTTGTTGTGCTGCATTTAATATTACAACATCACATAGTTATTATGCCTATAAATGTTAGTTGCTGGGTATATTTTGAACTTTATATGAACTGAAATGGAAATTTGGCTGCACACAGAGCACACAGCCCAATCTCCTGTTTCTAATAATAATAACAATTTCGTCTAATGATATAAATGCATCTCTTCTGATGGTATGCCATCCTCTGGTGTAGCCCTCCTCTGGTGTGCCCCCCTTCCCCACAAACAGATATTTATTTATTAGCATAACAGGAAGTCCCAAAACTCGAGGATTGGGCTTCCAACAGCCTGACCTCACAGGAAATGAACACAGGATGTGAATGACCATATAAGGATTTAACAACACAACAAAATGCATACAACCAAATGACGATGACTAGAGTTCCTAGTGGATGGGAGATTATCTGCAGGTGTACGTCATGGCACCCCAACTATGTTGATCAGGCATACCGGGGTGACAAGGGCAAACAACCACTAAACCGATAATGTCTTTGCAGAGCGAACACACCCCCACCAGCCGATCGTTCTGTGCATTCCACAGGGGCCCTTTGCTGGCGGACATGTCCTCTCTCCGCAAACACCTCTCTCCAAACACCAGGAAGTTTTCCACTACCTAACAGATCTCAACCAGCATCAGTCTGCCCCAGTCAGCTCTTTAGAGTGGGCTGCGAGAGAACAGACACTGGAAGACTCTTATGACAATACATTAATATAAAATTTTCAGTCCCTCCTCTTGTCATATGATCCCATGTGTCCCTCGATGAATCCTGATCTTCTTCTTAGCCTATAAAAAGTAAAACACGGCTTGACATGTAGACTCTGTTGGAGATAACGTGGTGAGCTGTAGTAGTCGCCGGTCGTTCTGGGATCCTCTGTGTCTTGTACGTGGGTCGGGCTTCGGGGCATCTCATCAGGAAAGATGTGGTCATCTGCTCAGGCTCTGGTCACGCGTCCAATCAGGCAACAGGAGCACCTCATCATGGCATATAGAAGGAATAGAAACAAAAACAACATGAGTATATATACCCCTACTTCCTTCCCTATGATCCACTGCAAAATAAAAATTAAATCCCCAACGATTCCCAAACCCGTAAAAAGGATTCCAACATTCACTAGCTATAGCTCTGGCTTTGCCTTGCAGGGATCTAAGCCTTATCCATATGGGCCTGAACTTTGTCACTACCATCCCCGATCAAGATATAACAACCTTTACTTATGAATTCCCAGAAACCCCCTTGGACTGTGGGAACTTCCTTTTAGCTTCAACAGTTACATGAAACATCCCATCCTCAATGGATGAGAAATTGTTCAAGTGTTTCATAAGCTCAAACCCCCACTGTGTACAAGCAATTACCTTCCAGCTGTCCCTGCCATTCTTACCTTCTCTCACGCCATCAGATCCTCACGATCTACTGCGACATAAGATGCTGGGACGAGTTTCACCAGCACACATGAACCTCTTGCCTTACGGGAAATTACCTTATAAGCTGTAGATCCTCATTAATACCAAACTACAGTTGAAGCACACTTGTGGGCTACCTAGTTATCCCGATACCAACGCTGGCAAGAACCAGAGCTATTGTTAAAATTATAATTAATTTTACCCTCTAGAAATGTTTTGTTGTTAAGTCCTATTGACAAGTGTCTGTTGATTTTACTAGTCTGTCAAAACTCCTCACACCAATATGAACATCACATATAGCATGTACCGCCGTCATCGCTGGGGCACTAATACCCGACCATATGTCCTGTTCTCTTTCTTAGCTAGTTGGGATGCTTTTCATCGTTACCCTTGCCAAAATTTATTAAACAAAGAATATAAATTAACGAAGATACTTCTCTACTCTTTGTGGTTGATCCGCTTCTTGCAGTGGCTGGCGTGGTGTCATCCCTCAAGCTTCTTTACAATGACCCAGTCACCTGGTTGGAAAGAATGTAATCTGGTTATTGTGTCAGGGTCCAGGATGGACTCGTGAACCCTGTGGTGGACTTTTTGAAATCCATGTTACAGTGATTGCACCTATCCCATCAGCTGAGAATGTAGGTGACAGCTAATGAGGAAAGTACAATTCTGTTTTTGGTTGACCTCCAAACAAACCTCATATGACAATAACCCAGACATCGGGACTGTGATCACTGCATAACCTGTGCGTGGCTTACCATCTGGGGTGTAATACCTGGAACCAGTGACAAAAAGGTTCATAGCATTTGGGATGGGAGCCTACTTCATCAGACTGCTGCTTGCTGATTCAAATTCTATCAAAGAAAGACAGTCAGTTAGAATTACAAAGGTTAGTATTATTGGTTTGAAAAATTGTCATTCTCATCACTATCATCCCCCCTTTTCTTCCTCCTCATTACAAGCTGGAGGAAGACATGCAGGGTTTAGAATGGTGCAGAATAAAACAGTGAAATAGCCTATGATACTTTTACCTTCTTATACACCTGTACACACACTTCCAGAAACTCTTTGGACCTGAAAAGATACTTATAAACAAAAGTTATTACTTTATCCTTCAAAGAATGGTAAACAATACAACATTCATGTACATTGGTAAATTGTCACTGACATTCCTCAAAACTGATAATAACTAAACCCTCTGTAAGTCTTACTTTCATGTTTTTACTTAAAAACCAACAGCCGCAAGAGGGCTGTCGCGGTAAGTTCAAACATGTTACTACATACAAACATTGAAAAGAGACAAACATTTAGATACAAATGTGGGGGAGATATTTCATAGTTCCCAAAAACGAATATGAAAAAGAATTAAAACGACCAGGTGGAATGTTGCCTTCACTCTTTTAGTGATAGAAAAAGTATACAATTTGAAAGCCACACAAAGTTTAAAAACAGGCCTGTGTATTTTTAATACTACGCATCCATCAACTCACTCAACATTACAGATTTCTGAAGCCGCAGTCGTGCTACATCAACTCCAGAGGGATACCCAAAATAATATCCTTGGACCACCTATGTCAATCTTTCTGGGGTTTAATGGCCTTTTCCTCAGAACTAGACTCCATGCTCTTGTGCATCCGTCTGACTGTGGGAAGCCTCTCATTCCTTCCCTTGCACGGACTGCCATTGCCCATGGCGATTCGAATCAGCTTATAGTCTTACCCCTGCATCCAGGGAAAACCCTTGCACCTATTTCGGAGACCGCTGCCCGGTGTCTTCTTACACGGTGGATTGACAGACTACAACCACTATTAGTCACTCAACTAGAAACACTAAAACGAATCATCAACTCTATGGCTTGTTGTCCCAACACGTTTGGCACAGAACTACAGAGTACCACTCTTTTAACAACCAAACTAATAACTATGTCAAATGATTCGCCAACAACCACAGATCAACCCCCGAATTATGTCTCTACCCCTCACAGTGTATGCATACACAAGCGCATTGCGCTGTACGACCGTATATGCTCTGTGTATATTCGCCAGATGAATATACACAGAGCACTTTTGCCTGCTTCTTTTACAAAACACTGCGGCTTCTCTCTGTACCTCGATAACATGGAGGGTCCCTACCAAAAACTGTATTACAGTAAAACTAAACAGACAGCTGGGAGATATTTAAAACACTTTCAAATGACCAGTATTTCCCCATTGTCCTTCCAAGCACAAATCTCATTTGCTTGTGTGATACCCAAGGCTCCCCCCAACTACCTGTGGATACATAAAATGCTGAAAAGAGCTTCCTGTTGCATGCCCAGCTCTAAAACCCCTCAAACTGGTTTATTTACATATCAATGTACAGGAAAAGGGAGGGGAGGGTAAGCATAGTTTCATATATTGCAGGCTATACAATACAACCCTCAGCTAAAGACACAAAAACGCAAAAACAAATAAAAATTAAACACACACCGCTAAAAGTAAAAGAAACTCACAGTTAAAGCTAGTCTTGTTATTCATTGAAATTCAGTGCAAAGTAGAGATTTCACTCAAAACTAATATTCAATACAGAAAACGCAATAGCTTCCTTGAAAAGTATGTAAACAGTACAAAAATAGAATTCACTTAAAAAGGGAAAGAAAATGGTGCCTAGAAGCCAGATTGTAACTTATAGCACATGGCTTTTCACACACAAGGAGTCTAGAAACAAGATGGCAGCTTATACCACATGGCTTTGCAAACACAAAGGAATACAAAATGGAGCAGCTTCCCCTGTAGGAAGGCCCACAGGTCTTCAAAATGGCCGCCGATCCACATGGTGGCTCCAACAAAAGCCAGACCACAACAAAATGGCGCATTTTCCTAAAAATTTCTCCCCACAAAATTACACATTTGAGATACTAAATGAACACTTAGACAAACATTTAAAAAAAGTGTTGGAGTTACAAAAAAGCACAACTTAGGAACATATGCTATCCAATAAAACAACCAAGCCACATAACCCACAATTACATGGCTGAAACATACCCTCTCTTCTCAAACTCAGTTCACATCAGCTTTCACAGGAACAAGACATTGAGAAATACAGACAGTGAATGCTTGCATGTTCTTTTCATCTCAAAACAAAACCTTTCTATTGTCCACAGGGAGCAGCCAACTTTTCACCATTGTAAAATGCTTGGCCGCCCCTCCCCCCAGGCCGCATGCCAACTTGAAAATGCAGCAGCCATCTTCAACAAAGTCTGTGTCTTGAGACAATTAAACACTCTACAAAAGTCATGAAATCTACTTGTCCCATACATAAGTAATAATTGCAATTCATTCATTTCTCACATGCATTACAAACTTGTTACACAGCATCAGTCACACACACATTGCAGACTGCAAATGATCAGACATTTCTATTTCTCATATACTTATTACACAACATACAGTTACTTACACATACACACAGTCCTGGCACACACACACACACCAGACATACGATCAAACTTCCAGCATTATCTCAAAAGACGAAGCAGACCCTCCCCAACACATCTTAATGATCCGATTCTGAAGGAGGTTCTGTTCACTCCTACGTTCTGACTCGCCATTCTGACATGGAAATTTGGCTGCACACAGAGCACACAGCCCAATCTCCTGTTTCTAATAATAATAACAATTTTGTCTAATGATATAAATGCATCTCACCTTCTGATCGTATGCCATCCTCTGGTGTGTACCCCTTCCCCACAAACAGACACAACACACCCTTACGTTCTCAGCTCCAGCATCACACAGCCCGCAAGCCCCCCTCTGCCGAGCAGTCTCCTGGCTCTTTATTAGCATAACAGGAAGTCCCAAAACTCGAGGGTTGGGCTTCCAACAGCCAAACACTTCTTACAAAGCTTGTGACCTCACAGGAAATGAACACAGGATGTGAATGACCATATAAGGATTTAACAACACAACAAAATACATACAACGAAATGACGATGACTAGAGTTCCTCGTGGATGGGAGATTATCTGCAGGTGTACGTCATGGCACCCTAACTATGTTGATCAGGCATACCGGGGTGACAAGGGCAAACAACCGCTAAACCGATAATGTCTTTGCAGAGCGAACACACCCCCACCAGACGATCGTTCTGTGCATTCCACAGGGGCCCTTTGCTGGCGGACATGTCCTCTCTCCGCAAACACCTCTCTCCAAACACCAGGAAGTTTTCCACTAGGGATGAGCCGAACACCCCCCGGTTCGGTTCGCACCAGAACCCGCGAACGGACCGCAAGTTCGCACGAACGTTAGAACCCCATTGATGTCTATGGGACTCGAACGTTCGAAATCAAAAGTGCTCATTTTAAAGGCTAATTTGCATGGTATTGTCCTAAAAAGGGTTTGGGGACCCGGGTCCTACTCCAGGGGACATGTATCAATGCAAAAAAAACTTTTAAAAACGGCCGTTTTTTCGGGAGCAGTGATTTTAATGATGCTTAAAGTAAAAAAAAAAAAGTGAAATATTCCTTTAAATATCGTACCTGGGGGGTGTCTATAGTATGCCTGTAAAGTGACGCGTGTTTCCCATGTTTAGAACAGTCCCTGCACCAAATGTCATTTTTAAAGGAAAAAATCTCATTTAAAACTGCTTGCGGGTTTAATGTCATGTCGGGTCATGGCAATATGGATGAAAATCAGTGAGACAAACGGCATGGGTACCCCCCAGTCCATTACCAGGCCCTTTGGGTCTTGTATGGATATTAAGGGGAACCCCGCACCCAAATTAAAATAAGGAAAGGTCCCTATATACTCTGAACAGCAGTATTCAGGCGGTGCAAACAAGACAGGGACTGTAGGTTTGTTGTTAAGTAGAATCTGTTTGTAATTTTGAACATTTTTAATGTGTTTAGCTCAGGCCAAAAAATCTTTTCTAAGCTTTTTGGAAAACATAGGGAAGGGTTATCACCCCTGTGACATTTGTTTTGCGTCTTTCCTCCTCTTCAGAAGATTTCACCTCACTTTTTTGTCCCAATGAAAAATGTTTTTGGAAAATTTGGGTTTTTTTGTGGAACAAGGATTGGAAAGCATCAGTGGAAAGGAGAAATTGTTTTCCCATATTAACTCTTACAGGAGAGAATTTCCCTTCCTTAGGGGTAGATTTCATCTCACTTCCTGTTGTCTCCTTCCGTTTGCAAGTAGGAGTCGTTTGTAAGTTAGATGTTTGAAAGTAGGGTCCTGCCCTATATACTCAGCAGAAATTTGGGCCTTAGGTGTTGCTGTGGCCAAAACACTGTAAGCCCTCACAGGGCCCTGCTGTGAAATATTAGATCAAGAATTGTAATTACATGCCCCTGTTGAACAGGAGCTGAAAAATTAGGCCTTAGGCACTGGTGCTGGTGCCACAACACTGCAACCCCTCACAGACACTCTAGTTGGAACGCAGGAACGAGCCCTGCTGCAAAGTATTGCATCAAAAATTGTAATTACACGCCCCTGTTAGACAGGGGCAGAAAAATTGGGTCTTAGGCACTGGTGCTGGTGCCACAACACTGCAACCCCTCACAGACACTCTAGTTGAAACGCAGGAACAAGCCCTGCTGCAAAGTATTGCATCAAAAATTGTAATTACACGCCCCTGTTAGACAGGGGCAGAAAAATTGGGTCTTAGGCACTGGTGCTGGTGCCACAACACTGCAACCCCTCACAGACACTCTAGTTGAAACGCAGGAACAAGCCCTGCTGCAAAGTATTGCATCAAAAATTGTAATTACACGCCCCTGTTAGACAGGGGCTGAAAAATTGGGTCTTAGGCACTGGTGCTGGTGCCACAACACTGCAACCCCTCACAGACACTCTAGTTGGAATGCAGGAACGAGCCCTGCTGCAAAGTATTACATCAAAAATTGTAATTACACGCCCCTGTTAAACAGGGGCTGAAAAATTGTGCCTTAGGCACTGGTGGTGGCGCCCAGAACCAAAAATGTTCTTACAAGCTATCAGCGTGATGATTGAGGAGGAAGAGGATAATTACTCAGGGATAGTCACTCAGCATCAGCATAGGCAGTCTTTGAAGGGATCTGAGATTTCAAAAAAAATTATTCGGTTACATCTGCATCAGGTGCTTGGTAGCTGGTGGTGATCCAAGACTGATTCATTTTTATGAAGGTCAGCCGATCGACCGAGTCGGTGGACAGACGCACCCTGTGATCGGTTACCACGCCTCCAGCAGCACTGAATGTGCGTTCCGAAAGAACGCTGGATGCAGGACAGGCCAGTAGCTCAATTGCATACTGTGCAAGCTCTGGCCAGTGATCCATCCTCAAGACCCAGTAACCCAGAGGATTTTCGGTGGGAAAGGTGTCCAAGTCTGATCTTGCCCCTAGGTATTCCTGCACCATGTAAAACAGACGCTGGCGATGGTTGCTGGAACCGATCATACCTTGGGGCTGCGGACCAAAAAATTGTCTGAACGCATCGGTCAGACGGCCACCTTCTCCACCGCTCCTTCTTTGACTGACCGAAGCCTCAGCAACACGTTGTCCAGAAACAGGAGTTTGTAACCTCCCAGTCTCTGGGAACGCGTTGCACAGACCTTTCTGCAAGGCCTCCCGAAGATGTTTCATCCTCTGCTCCCTCTGCGATGGCAAGATAAGGTCCGCAACCTTACCCTTGTAACGTGGATCAAGGAGGGTTGCCAGCCAGTATTGGTCCTTCTCCTTGATACCACGAATACGAGGATCCTTACGCAGGCTTTGCAGGATCAGGGAGGCCATGCAGCGTAGGTTTGCTGAGGCATTCGGTCCGGAGTCCTCTGGGTCACTGAGGACAACAACGTCCGCAGCCACCTCCTCCCAGCCACGTACAAGTCCATGTGTTCCTTGGGACTGATCCCTTAAAGACTGCTGATGCTGAGTGCCAGGCTCCACCTCCATACTGACACAATCTTCCTCCTCCTCCTCCTCCTCCTCCTCGTCCTCTTCCTGTGTGATCGGCGGGCACGCAGGAACACTGTCTGGATAAAGGGGGCCTTGAGAGCTAAGGAAGTCCTCCTCTTCCTGCCTCTGTTCTGCCTCAAGTGCCCTGTCCATTATTCCACGCAGCGTGTGCTCCAACAGGTGGACAAGGGGGACAGTGTCACTGATGCATGCACTGTCAGTGCTCACCATCCTCGTGGCCTCCTCGAATGGTGACAGGACAGTGCATGCATCCCTGATCATGGCCCACTGGCGTGGGGAAAAAAAACCAAGGTCCCCTGACCCTGTCCTGGTGCCATAGTCGCACAGGTACTCATTGATGGCCCTCTGCTGCGTGTGCAGCCGCTGCAGCATGGCCAACGTCGAGTTCCACCTGGTGGGCATGTCACAGATTAGGCGGTTCTTGGGCAGGTTAAACTCCTTTTGGAGGTCCGTCAGCCGAGCACTGGCATTATATGACCGGCGGAAATGCACAGAGACTTTCCTGGCCTGCCTCAGGACATCCTGTAAGCCCGGGTACCTGCTCAAGAACCGCTGCACCACCAAGTTAAGGACGTGAGCCAAACAGGGCACATGGGTCAGTTGTCCCTGTCGGAGGGCAGAGAGGAGGTTGGTGCCATTGTCACAAACCACCATTCCTGCCTTAAGTTGGCGTGGCGTCAACCACCTCTGAACCTGCCCCTGCAGAGCTGACAGAACCTCTGCCCCAGTGTGGCTCCTGTCCCCCAAGCACACCAGCTCAAGCACCGCATGGCATCTTTTGGCCTGCGTACTTGCGTAGCCCCTTGAACGCCTACGGAGCACCGCTGGTTCCGAGGAAGAGGCCATGGAGGAAGAAGAAGAGGAGGGGGTGGAGGAGAGAGGTGTGTCACAATCAGCATTTTGGAGGCGTGGTGGCGGAACAACCTCCAACACTACTGCACCTTGTCCTGCATCCTTCCCAGCTGCCAGCAGAGTCACCCAATGCGCCGTGAAACTTAAGTAATGTCCCTGTCCATGCCTGCTGGACCATGAGTCAGCGGTAATATGCACCTTACCGCTGACCGCCCTGTCCAGCGAGGCATGGACATTGCCTTCCACATGCCGGTAGAGAGCCGGAATCGCCTTCCGTGAGAAAAAGTGGCGTTTGGGTACCTGCCACTGAGGAACCGCACATTCCACAAACTCACGGAAGGGGGCAGAGTCTACCAACTGAAAAGGCAGCAGTTGAAGTGCTAGCAATTTTGCCAAGCTAGCATTCAACCGCTGGGCATGTGGATGGCTGGGAGCAAACTTCTTTCGGCGGTGCAGCAGCTGGGGCAGGGAAATTTGCCTGGTACAATCTGACGTCGGTGTACCAAAAGCAGATTGCCCACAAGTACTTGGCTGTGACACACCTAATTCTACACCTTCATTCCTCTCACTGCAGGTCGCAGAGAGGACTGAAGGTCTAGTGGGGTTGGAAATCTCAGCTGATGAGGAGCAAGGAGAGATCGTCTTTGTTCTTTGGTGTGGGTCTTTTAGATACGCTTGCCAACGAACTGCATGGCAGGTCAACATATGTCTGGTCAAGCATGTGGTACCCAAGCGGGAGATGTTTTGGCCACGCGAGATACGCTTGAGACATATGTTGCAAATAGCAGCGGTGCGATCTGATGCACTCGTCTCAAAAAAGGCCCACACCAAAGAACTTTTTGAATAACGCGCAGAGACTGCAGCGCCCTGCACATGTGGAGCTTTGGGGTGTGATGCAGTCAATGTGCTGCCCTTAGGCTGGCCCCTGGAGGGCATCCTGCCTAGTTGGTGATGTGCCACCTCCTCCTCCTCCTCCTCCTCCTCCTCTCTCCTATCAGGCACCCACGTTGAGTCAGTGACCTCATCATCCCCTCCCTCCTCATCACTGGAGCAAACCTGGCAGTATGCTGCAGCAGGGGGAGCATGACTGCCAGATTGCTGTCCTTCTTGGGCACCCCCTCTGTCCGTGCTCATGTTACTGCCTTCATTGAGCTCAGTATCATCATCAGAGCCTTCCAAACGCTGGGCATCCTCCTGGAGCATGTACCCAACACTGTGGTCAAACAGTTCGAGGGAATCCTCATGAGGACATGGTGG
Source organism: Lithobates clamitans (assembly GCA_037952925.1). NCBI lineage: Eukaryota > Metazoa > Chordata > Amphibia > Anura > Ranidae > Lithobates > Lithobates clamitans. The sequence goes on from JBBGZY010001289.1 coordinate 470,509, forward strand.
AGCTAGGGAAGGAGTCACTGATGACATTGAGCTGAGGGAAGAGGCCGCTGCTTTGCCAGACAAAGCACCCTGGGCATGGGTGAGAGAGGATGAGGAGGATGAGGACGGCTTGGTCATCCACTCGACCAAGTCTTCCGCATGTTGCGGCTCAACACGGCCAGCTGCCGAAAAAAAGGCCAAGCGTGTCCCATGGCCACGTGCTGATGAGGATGCACCGTCTCCACGACCAGCACTAGACACAGAGCCTGCTTGCCCTCTCTTATTGGCTTGTGACTGTCTGCCTCTCCTTCTTGGCCTTCCAGACATACTAATGGCCTGTAGCTGCACTAAGCTGGGATAGAACACCTGTAATTTTCTTCAGGTAGCTTTATATACTGTAACCAGACAAGCCTGCCTGTCAGTAGGAAGATAACAGGAACGGATCTAGCTGAACACTGTGAGCAGGACGTACTGCACTAAATGTATATAGCAGGAACGGATCTAGCTGAACACTGTGAGCAGGACGCACTGCACTGAATGTAAATACCAGGAACGGATCTAGCTGAACACTGTGAGCAGGACGCACTGCACTGAATGTAAATACCAGGAACGGATCTAGCTGAACACTGTGAGCAGGACGCACTGCACTGAATGTAAATAGTCTAGCTGCCTGACCGTGGTACTAATAGGATCAAAAAGAACACCTGTAATTTTCTTAAGGTAGCTTTATATACTGTAACCAGACAAGCCTGCCTGTCAGTAGGAAGATAACAGGAACGGATCTAGCTGAACACTGTGAGCAGGACACACTGTACTAAATGTAAATAGTCTAGCTGCCTGACCGTGTTACTAATAGGATCAAAAAGAACACCTGTAATTTTCTTAAGGTAGCTTTATATACTGTAACCAGACAAGCCTGCCTGTCAGTAGGAAGATAACAGGAACGGATCTAGCTGAACACTGTGAGCAGGACACACTGTACTAAATGTAAATAGTCTAGCTGCCTGACCGTGGTACTAATAGGATCAAAAAGAACACCTGTAATTTTCTTAAGGTAGCTTTATATACTGTAACCAGACAAGCCTGCCTGTCAGTAGGAAGATAACAGGAACGGATCTAGCTAAACACTGTGAGCAGGACACACTGTACTAAATGTAAATAGTCTAGCTGCCTGACCGTGGTACTAATAGGATCAAAAAGAACACCTGTAATTTTCTTCAGGTAGCTTTATATACTGTAACCAGACAAGCCTGCCTGTCAGTAGGAAGATAACAGGAACGGATCTAGCTGAACACTGTGAGCAGGACGTACTGCACTAAATGTATATAGCAGGAACGGATCTAGCTGAACACTGTGAGCAGGACGCACTGCACTGAATGTAAATAGCAGGAACGGATCTAGCTGAACACTGTGAGCAGGACGCACTGCACTGAATGTAAATAGCAGGAACGGATCTAGCTGAACACTGTGAGCAGGACGCACTGCACTGAATGTAAATAGCAGGAACGGATCTAGCTGAACACTGTGAGCAGGACGCACTGCACTGAATGTAAATAGCAGGAATGGATCTAGCTGAACACTGTGAGCAGGACGCACTGCACTGAATGTAAACAGCAGGAACGGATGTAGCTGAACACTGTGAGCAGGACGCACTGCACTGAATGTAAATAGCAGGAACGGATCTAGCTGAACACTGTGAGCAGGACGCACTGCACTGAATGTAAATAGCAGGAACGGATGTAGCTGAACACTGTGAGCAGGACGCACTGCACTAAATGTAAATACCAGGAACGGATCTAGCTGAACACTGTGAGCAGGACGCACTGCACTGAATGTAAATAGCAGGAACGGATCTAGCTGAACACTGTGAGCAGGACGCACTGCACTGAATGTAAATAGCAGGAACGGATCTAGCTGAACACTGTGAGCAGGACGCACTGCACTGAATGTAAATAGCAGGAACGGATCTAGCTGAACACTGTGAGCAGGACGCACTGCACTGAATGTAAATAGCAGGAACGGATCTAGCTGAACACTGTGAGCAGGACGCACTGCACTGAATGTAAATAGCAGGAACGGATCTAGCTGAACACTGTGAGCAGGACGCACTGCACTGAATGTAAATAGCAGGAACGGATCTAGCTGAACACTGTGAGCAGGACACACTGCACTGAATGTAAATAGCAGGAACGGATCTAGCTGAACACTGTGAGCAGGACGCACTGCACTGAATGTAAATAGCAGGAACGGATCTAGCTGAACACTGTGAGCAGGACGCACTGCACTGAATGTAAATAGCAGGAACGGATCTAGCTGAACACTGTGAGCAGGACACACTGCACTAAATGTAAATAGTCTAGATAGAAGATAACAGGAACGGATCTAGCTAAACTGAATACAGTGTATATATATATATGCAACACCTGGGATGCATATATATACACAATACACTGTAAGTGCAGCTAACTGACTGACTGTTCTGCCTAATCTATCTAACTCAAATCAAATGACACTGTCTCTCTCTCTCTCTATCTCTCAGCACACCGGAACACACACTACACAGGGCCGCCGTGCAGGCGGCCTTATATAGTGTGGGGTGTGTACTAATTCCCCTGAGCCATAATTGGCCAAAGCCACCCTGGCTTTGGCCAATTACAGCTCTCTCTACTGACGGCGCTGTGATTGGCCAAGCATGCGGGTCATAGTGCATGCTTGGCCAATCATCAGCCAGCAATGCACTGCGATGCCGCAGTGAATTATGGGCCGTGACGCGCCACACGAATTTGGCGCGAACGGCCCATATCGTTCGCAATTCGACGGACGGTCGAACAGCCGATGTTCGAGTCGAACATGGGTTCGACTCGAACACGAAGCTCATCCCTATTTTCCACTACCTAACAGGTCTCAACCAGCGTCAGTCTGCCCCAGTCAGCTCTTTAGAGTGGGCTGCGAGAGAACAGACACTGGGAGACTCTTATGACAATACATTAATATAAAATTTTCCGCAACAGAACACAATGGGGGGGATTCACAAAAAACTGGTGCATAGAGAATCTGGTGCAGTAACCAATCAGCTTCTAGGTTTTTGGTTACTATGCACGCCTGCACCAGATTTTGTGTGCACCAGTTTAGTAAATCTCCCCCCAGAAAGAAACCCATCCCTTAATTTAAAAAAAAAACACAGCATAGTTGACCAGGTAATTTACTATTTTCTGTGGAAGATATTTTCAAAGCTCTTGCAGAGTAAAAGTTGAGCCTTCTAAAAACACACAGATCAAAGGATTTTTTGCAGCAGTAGAAAGCAGGGGGAGGGTATTTAATGTCACATACGAGTGCAGAGCTAGCGCATAAAGCTGTAGTGTAATCTGACAGCTGCATGGAAAGAAGAAATACACCCCCCTGTACACAGGCTCAAAGAAAAAGCACACAGAACTGAGGCTATGAGTCATCTGCTGTACATTGAAGGAGTGGGATCGGGTTGTCTCCCTGCAGGCTGTTGTGTTGGCTTAATGTTCTATCAGTGACTCATGCAGAAAGCAGAGAGAGGAGAGACCAGAGAGAAACCAGACTTAAAGAGTTTGTAAACCCGGGTAACAAAAAACCCCCCCTGCAAGACAAAGGCATAATGAGCTAGTATGCTATGCATACTAGCTCATTATGAATTACTTACCCGAGAACGAACCCCCTGCTGCCTTCTTCGTCTCCCCCTCCGGACGGTGACATCTCTCCTGGAGGTTACTTCCGGGTAGCGCGGCTCAGGTGCTGTGATTGGCCGGAGCCGCGATGATGTCACTCCTGCGCATGCGCGCGGTAGCCCCTGGGAACAGCACAGTACAACTGAAGCAACGGCACGTACGTGCCATTGCTTCAGTTGGCTTAAGTGCACATGTGCCGATGATGTCCCTGCAAATACAGGGATATACAGGGATATCTCCTAAACCATGCAGGTTTTAGAGATATCCAGTGCAGCTACAGGTAAGCCTAATTAAGGATTTACAACCACTTTAAGACATTGGATTCAAGCTAGTACACACTATAGTGAGATGTCCTTTGTTCATTTTTCTTGTGTGAGGTTTACAACCACTTTAATATTTACAATTCTTTCCAACAATATTTCAATTTTTACTAATGCTTTTCTTGGTCCAGCACCCACTTCTTTGGAGGAAGTTAGAAAGCTGGAGACTAGTCTTTATCCCACTAAAGAGATGGATACTCAAAAGGTTTACTTTCTCAAAAGTTAATTGCAGTGTATAAAAGGTAATACAAAGGAGTCTATAAATGTATATTATAAGAACATTTGTGCTCATAAGTTTACATACCCTGGCAGAATTTATGATTTCTTGGCCATTTTTCAGAGAATATGAATGATAACACAAAAACATTTATTTCACTCATGGTTAGTGTTTGGCTGAAGCCATTTATTATCAATCAACTGTGTTTACTCTTTTTAAATCATAATGGCAACAGAAACTACCCAAATGACCCTGATCAAAAGTTTACATACCCTGATGATTTTGACCTAATAACATGCACACAAGTTGACACAAAGGGTTTTGAATGGCTATTGAAGGTAACAATCCTCACTTGTGATCTGTTTGCTTGTAATTAGTGTGTGTGTATATAAAAGGTCAATAAGTTTCTGGACTCCTGACAGATCTTTGCATCTTTCATCCAGTGTTACCCTGACGTTTCTGGACTCTGAGTCATGGGGAAAGCAAAAGAATTTTCAAAGGATCTACAGGAAAAGGTAGTTGAGCTGTATAAAACGGGAAAGGGATATCAAATATATCCAAGGAATTGAGAATCCAATCAGCAGTGTTCAAACTCTAATCAAGAAGTGGAAAATGAGGGGTTCTGTTGAAACCAAACCACGGTCAGGTAGACCAACTGAAATTTCAGCCACAACTGCCAGAAAAATTGTTCAGGATGCAAAGAAAAACCCACAAATAACTTCAGGTGAAATACAGGACTCTCTGAAAACACGTGGTGTGGCTGTTTCAAGATGCACAATAAGGAGGCACTTGAAGACAGATGGGCTGCATGGTCAAGTCACCAGAAGAAAGCCTTTACTACACAAATTCCACAAAGTAACCATGGAGAGAAGTCAACAAGGCCTATGGTGAAAGGTACAGAGGTGGATCGCTGATGTTTTGGGGATATGTGAGCTACAAAGGCACAGGAAATTTGGTCAAAATTGTTGACAAGATGAATACAGTATGTTATCAAGAAATGCTACAGGAAAATTTACATTCATCAGCCAGGAAGCAGCGCATGGGGCATACTTGGACATGCCAACATGACAATGATCCAAAACACAAGGCCAAGTCGACCTGTCATTGGCTACAGCAGAATAAATTGAAGGTTCTGGAGTGGCCATCTCAGTCTCCTGACCTCAATATCATTAAGCCACTCTGGTGAAATCTCAAACATGCAGTTTATGCAAGACAGCCCAAGAGTTTACAGGAACTGGAGGCTTTTTGTCAAGAGGAATGGGCAGCTTTACCATCTGAGAAGATAAAGAGCCTCATCCACAAATACCACAAAAGACTTCAAGCTTTCATTAATGTTAAACGGGGCAATACACAGTATTAAGAACTGGAGTATGTAGACTTTTGATCAGGGTCATTTGGGTCGTTTCTGTTGCCATTATGATTTAAAACGAGTACACACAGTTGATTGATAATAAATGGCTTCAGCCAAACACTAACCATAAGTGAAAGAAATGTTTTTGTGTTATCATTCACATTCTCTTAAAAATGGCCAAGAAATCATACATTTTGCCAGGGTATGTAAATCGATGAGCACAACTGTATATACCACTTCAATTAATACTAGCTATTGTCTGTACAATACCATCCATTTGTATAGTTTGGTCCACATTACCAGCCCTTCTTAAATAGACCAGAACTAAAAGAAAGGAGAGAGAGATCTCAATATCAGTAATAGCAGGAGAAAGATATAATGATCAAATTTAGACTAACTTTAGGGTACAAAAGGGGGCAAGAGAAAAAGACCCTAAATCCCAAATTCTTAACCCAAATAAATGTGATTTAGTGAATTATTATGAAAAAGAGCCCCTCAATTTCCCTCATACTTTTTGTGAATTTAATACCATTTAATTTTAATCCTCCAGTCTATTCACATATTTAATTTAAAGAGTAGAAATTTATAGAGCAATGACAATATTTTTATTTTTTAAATAAAGTTTTATTTATGCGATTTTCTTTTATTAAGGAAAAAAATACAGCAAAATGCCCCACTGTCCTATCCCATTAACTCAACCTTCTTAGCATGATCCACAGCCATTTTTTTTAGGACATCCTTTTTTACTAGGAATGATGGGTTACTGGAATAAATCTCCCAAGTATTAAAAAAACACAATTACAAAACAGGTGCACATGGGAGTCAATTTAGGTTAATTGACAATTAACAGTAGGCGCCGGCTATAAAACAGGTGTATCAATTAGCACTTTGTTATGTGGGTATTTAAAGCAACATGAAGCAAATAACAAAGTTCCGTAGAGGCCAAATAGCTACTGCATGAACTGCAAGTACATCATTCAAAAGAAAATATTTTTTTTATTGTATTAACAACCAAAATAATAACTGCATGTGCCAAACATGGACAAGCATCATTAAAAGGGAACAGTGGTAAAAAGTTCTCCAGCAGAGATTGGCACACATTTAGTGACATAACTGCTAAATGTCAAACTATTTACAAGACATGTGAATCAGTTCTTCTGTGGCCCAGCTTTAACAAAGCTGCAAAAAGAATGTTACTTTTCTTACCATGTTAGGCACGGATGTGTTGGCTGAGATAACTTTAGAACCAAGTGCATTAAAGGACTGATTACATCTATGTACTCTAAAATGCAATATGTGTCTTTAAAAAAAAAAAAAAAAACATATATTGCATTTTAACATGTATTTAACCACTTGCTTACTGGGCACTTAAACCCCCCTCCTGCCCAGACCAATTTTTAGCCTTCAGCACTGTCGCATCTTGAATGACAATTGCTCGGTCATGCTACACTGTACTCAAATGAAATTTTTATCAATTTTTTCACACAAATTGAGCTTTCTTTTGGTGGTATTTAATCACCACTTGGGTTTTTATTTTTTGCTAAACAAACAAAAAAAGACAGAAATTTTTGAAAAAAAAAAAACATGTTTCAAAGTTTGTTAATAAAATTTTTCAAACGGGTACTTTTTCTCCTTCATTGATATTCGCTGATGAGGCTGCACTGATGGGCACTGATGGGCTGCACTGATAGGCACTGATAAGATGGAACTGATGGGCCTTGATGGGTGGCACTGATGATTGGCACTCATGGGCACTGGGAGGTGGCACTGATGGGCACTGGTAGGTGGTATTGATAGGCAGCACTGGTGATGAGGCACTGATTGGTGGCACTGTGGGCACTGATAGGTGACTCTGTGGGCACTGATAGGTGACACTGTGGGCACTGATGGGTGGTACTGTGGGCACTGGTAGGTGGCGCTGGTGGGCACTGGTAGGTGGCACTAGTGGGCACAAAAGCCTCTGCAGATCGACCCCTTACTCTGATCTGTAATCAGCCAAGTCTCATAGACTCACTGATCACAGAGTGCGCCGGGGGCGTGCAGGCCGCTCAAGCACGGGATGACATCCATGGATGCCCTCCCGGCAAATTAGGTCTGTGCTGCAGCCGTCTTTTGGCTATAGCACGGATGTGAGGTGGTTAATATCAATGCAATGCATATTGCGTTTTACATGCATTTTATGCATGTTTTCATCCCATTCGATTTCGCCACTTTCTTTCTTCCTGTTGTGTGTTTTGTGAAGTGAGGTATGTGTGTATTTTGTAGTTGGTGAGCAAGGTATTCCTCTTTTTTGGTCCTCATTGCAGCAATTATTGCTTTTAAGCAGATGCTGAATCGCAGGCAATCCCGAAGATACTGGGTGCATACTATTCTAGCTGTGAGTCCAGAGGGCAATTTTGGTTGGTCTATGAAGAGCTCTATGAAGAGGTTTTCAAAATACACAAATACAATTTTTTTTTCAGATTGAATTCGCTAATCAAACTGCTTACCTCAGTATTTCAGCACCAGGATACGGACTTCTGTAATTCACTACCTCCTCCATGTGAACATCTGATAATCACCCCCAGGTACATTTATACACATGAAAAACAGAAATGGAAGGAGCGCACACCTAGTGCATTACCAGAGATAATTTAATAATAAGGAATTTTTGTATAAAAGTGGGTACTCACAAAATGCAACAAATGGTCATAAACACAGTGCATGGACATGCACAGAACATGGGGTACAGCTAACTCGTTTCGGGGGTGCACCCCCTTCCTCAGAGCCAGGCCTAGCTCTGAGGAAGGGGGTGCGCCCCAAAACGCCTTAGGTGTACCCCGTGTTCTGTGCATGTCCATGCACTGTGTTTATGGCCTTTTGTCAGTTGCATTTTGTGAGTACCCGCTTTTATAAAATCAATTCTTATTAAATTATCTCTGGTAATGCACTAGGTGCGCCTTCCATTTCTGTTTTTCTTGTAGTTCCTTTCAGATTACCCCATCTGAGGAAGGCAGCATCCACCTAGTTTTAGGATACCATATATACCTTTCACACCACCATTTTATCTGACATCTGTTACTCCTCACCTTGGAAGACCTATTAGCGCTGGAAGTGACTGTGTACATTTATATACATGTAAACTTGACGCACTTGTTTGCCCAAAAAGAGTGATCATCAGGCAACCAGAAAATACACCTATGTACTGTAAATTATATGCATTTCTCCTACACAGCTCTGATTGTGTTTATGGATGTAGAGATCTGTGTAAAAAATAAAGAGAATGCTTACTTGCACCAGTAGACTGACCATTCAACTTTATTTTGGTGAGCATCTATTCTTGCAATGAAAGAAATTCACTAAAGCATATCATGTGCTGTATTTGGGTCATGTGACATATTTTTCCAAATATTGCATGTGATACTGAATATGTCAATTAACTACCCCTTAATGCAGTATTTACCTCAAAAAATAAAAATGTTTATTAAACTGCATAAGCGTTAAAGTAAATTCACTAAAGCAAATAAATAAATGCATACTTTAACCACTTGCCGATCAGCCGCCACAGTTGTACTGCGGCAGAATGGCACGGCTGGGTGAAACGATGTTATGTAATGTCGCTTCACCCTGTGGCCACTAGAGCCCCCTCCCCTGCTGGCCCCCTGAGTCGATGCGAGTGCCTGGTGGTCACGATCACCGCCAGGCTCCCGTGATCGCCGCTGACACACGGAGAACCGTGTCTGTGTGTGTAAACACAGTTTCCAGTTCTCTGAGGGGGGAACAGATAGATCGTCTGTTCATACAGAGTGTGAACAGCGATCTGTCATCTTCCCTGCACAGTCCCCTCCCCCTTCAGTTAGAACACACACTAGGGAACACATTAACCCCTTCACTGGCAGTAACATTTTTACAGTAATCAATGCATTTTTATAGCATTGATCGCTGTATTAATGCCAATGGTTCCAAAAATGTGTCAAAATTGTCCGATAAAAATTGCAGATCGCCGCCATTACTAGTAAAAAAAAAAATAATAATAATAAAAATGCCATAAAACTATCCCCTATTTTGTAGACGCTATAACTTTTGCGCAAACCAATCAATATACGCTTATTGCAATTTTTTTTTTACCAAAAATATGTAGAAGAATACATATCGACCTAAACTGAGGAAAAAATTTTTTTTTATATATTTTTGGGGGATATTTATTATAGCAAAAAGTAAAAAATAATGCTTTTTTTTCAAAATTGTCGCTCTTTTTTTGTTTATAGCGCAAAAATAAAAAACACAGAGGTGATCAAATACCACCAAAAGAAAGCTCTATTTGTGGGAAAAAAGTACGTAAATTTTGTTTGGGTGCAATGCCGCACACGACCGCGCAATTGTCAGTTAAAGCTACGCAGTGCCGAATCACAAAAAGTGCTCTGGTCAGGAAGGGGGTAAAATATTCCGGGGCTGAAGCGGTTAAATAAGTAGTGAGCCAGGCATGTGATTTTTAAGTAATGGATGACTTTAGTTTGGCAAGGAGACATTACAGCCATTAAAACCAGGACATGAAAGTGTGTAAAAATGGGCACCAATTCACAATCTAATGAGCATTTGGTCACTGACATTTGGCAGCTGGACGTAGCATTGCTCTCACCTACATCAAAAATTCAGCTTTCTGAGGCTAATTTGTTTGAATGCAAAGGACGGCAAGGAGAAGAGTGGTTATAATGTGCCAATGTTTATTTAAACACAGCATGCTGCTTGATCAATCCACAGAAGCAGAAGTGCTGAAGAAATTTAGCCTGTCCAAGGAGCTAATTATGGTGCTGTTTGGGGATTTAAAAGGCTTTCCTTGTGCCTCCATGGCAGCATACCAATGGTTGGTGGCTCCGCCCTCGACCAACCCACAGGACCACGTAACTCTATAAAAAAAAGAGTTACTCCCCCCCCTAAGGTATTCTTTTTCCTGTCCTCATCCCTGCAGGATCACAGTCCAGCCCTACCTCACCGACTTATGGTGTGACCATTGCAGGTTCATGCTCTCCTGCAGTATGGAGTCCCATTACTTGGGCTGCTAAATGCGCCATATAAGTATGGGAGCCCGTTTTTTGTGGATCTTTTCGAGGCCTGTGGAGAGATCCAGGAGCATTTTTTTCCTCCTCTGTGGTAATGGCTGGCTATCTGAAAAATAAGGTACCTTTCCTGGAGCATCCAGTGGCGAAATTTTGCTGCCTGCCAGCTACGCTGGTATGCCGCCCCCCGCCCATGTGGGTCGCTCTCGCCAGCAGCCTGACTCTGCTTGTGTATGTGCCAGCATACCGCCCCCCTCTGAGTGTCCAGGTGCTTCGCGCGCACCTCTGAACTCAGCCTCGTCACCTCGGGGGGCAGAGTCATGGCGGATCATCACGGCGCATGCGCAGTAGCCTTCTGAGTCTAAGCGGTGGCCATCTTGGTACACCCTGGCCGAGATTCTCTATTTAAACAGCCTAATGGCTCATTTTAACCAGGCTGTCAGAGGGGAAACATCTCCAGGTGTTTTCTCCTCCTTTCCTCCTTTACTATAGTCATGGAGCCTGGCCAAGGTAGCGAAAGTGGGTATATATATATATATATATATATATATATATATATATATATATGCGAATATTTTTTTTTTCAATGGTCTTTCGTGCCATTCCTATGCCTTTTTTTTTCTATCTTAATTTTTTATTATTTCCTATCCCTAGCTGCCTCTGATATAACAATGCCGCATCAAAAAGATCCTCAACATACCACTAGGTAAGGGCTGCAACAAGCAGGTAAGTTCCTTAAATTCAAAGAGCATTTTTCTTTTGGGCATATGGAAATATCCTTTGTTCTTTTCCACAGCCCGCACCAAGAGTCATCCCGCAGATCTTCCCACAGAAGTTCTCTCGATAGGGGCCACAGAAGCCACGGCAGACAAGCAGGGATCCATAGACTCAATTAAAGATTTAATCAAAGATTCTATCCAGGAATTAGCCCTATCCCAAGATCTATCAGTTCTACCTATGGAGGAGAGAGCTGTAGAGAAGCCTGTTCTCCAACCCAGATCAGAAGCTAATTCGGAAAATCGATTACAGCCGATGAGAATTCAACAGCATTTGATTTTGCCTTAGTAGAGCCCTTTATTATCGCAGTTAAAGATGCGATTCAGTGGGAGGAAGACCTGAAACCCCCATCCAAAATGAAAAAATATTTCCCTCACCTGTCTAAGAAAGTTTCAAACTTCCCTTTGATGGATAAAATTAGGGGAGTAGTTACGGATGAGTGGCGGAAAATAGATAAAAGGCCTGACGCCTACAATCAGTTTCTCAAACTTTATCTGCTGGTGGAGGTAGATGCACAGCCCTTTGATTCCATTCAAACTGTGGATACATCGGTCATGAGATTAGCCAGGAATACAACGTTGCTTTTAGAAGATGCAGTCTCCTTCAGGGATGTCTTGGACTGCAGGATCGAATCAGACCTTAAGAAGGTTTATCAGGCAACAGGGGCAGCCTGCAAGCCGGCGGTGGCTCTGTCTTCAATCTCCAGGGCCACCAGGGTATGGTCAGATAATATTGAGACGGCTCTCAGGCGAGGCTTAGGTTCAGATGAAATCATTAAAGCACTGGATGAGTTGAAACTAGCCTCTGATTATATGGCAGAAGCAGCCATTGATATTCTGAGGTGTTCCTTCAGGGCCATGCTATACCCCATCACAGCCAGAAGGGCATTATGGTTAAAGCCATGGTCGGCGGACCCATCCTTGAAGCAATCCTGGTGCCGCATCCCTTACGATAGAAAGGCCCTGTTCGGTGAAAAAATGGATACAGCTATTACCAGAGTCACAGGTGGAAAGAGTGGCCTAATTCCCCAGGACAGGAGTATTAGAAGGAAATTCGCTCCACGGCCAGCTACCCAACAAAGATCAAGTGATGCCAGGACATACCGTCCAGGTAAGGAGTACAGAAGAGGCTGGAAGGGCTCACAAGCCACCTTTCTCAAGTTAAGGAAGCCTAAGGCCTCAACATCGACAGTCGAGAACCAGAAGTCTTTTTGAATCCTTGCCCACCCAAACCGGTCCAGTGGGGGCAAGGCTCAGGTCTTTCGCCCAGGTTTGGGTGGAAAATTGCGCGGATCAATGGGCAATCTCCTCGATCCTTCGTCCTCCACCCTTTTCTTTCCAGCCCACCAAAATTCCAGTCTCCAAGGAGAATACTTCAACACCAAAGGGCAGTACTGCTAGTACCAGACTCAGAGAAACACTCAAGGTTCTATTCCCCACACTTTTTAGTCCCCAAGAAATCAGGAGGCTGGAGGCCCTTTTTGGACCTAAAGAGGTTAAACATCTACATTCAAGTAGAACATTTTAAAATGGAATTCCTGAATACAGTCATTCTATCAGTACAGCCAGGGGATTGGATGGCTTCTATAGATCTCCAAGATGCGTACCTTCACATCCCCATTCACCATCATTTCCAGCCTTTTCTCCGATTCAAAGTAGACGATCTGCACCTCCAGTTCCAATGTCTTCCCTTTGGAATTTCATCAGCGCCCAGAGCCTTTACCAAGGTTTTAGTAGCCATCCTAGCTCCCCTCCAGGAGAGGGGGGTCAGGGTCCTTCACTACTTAGACGACATACTGATCCTATCACAGCACAGAGGGACTCTGGAAGCACATGTGCAGCTAATTCTGAACACCTTGGTCCAATTTGGGTTGCTTATCAACTACTCAAAGAGTCAATTGACGCCTACACAAAAGATGATACATCTGGGAGCTTTATTCAACCCCCCAGAGAAGGCTGTGTCACTCCCACTAGAGAAGATCCCTATATTAATACAGAAGGTGAAGCAGGTGCTAGGGAGCCGATCAATGCCAGCATCAGACTGTCTGAGCCTTCTAGGGTCCCTTTCATCATGCATACCGATGGTGAAGTGGGTCAGGTGGCATCTACGAGATTTCCAGTTGGGGTTTCTGGATCAGTGGAGAAAGAAGCACCTGGGACAAATGATAATCATCACCTTTTCAATTAAATCAACTGGAATGGGGGGGCACACTACCAAAACCAGTTAGTGCAAGGAAGATGCGAAAGGGGTCAATGCGTAAGGGATAATTTCTAATATCCTGGAAATAAGGGCATCTTGAATGGTGATTCTACATCTAGCCCATCTTCTCAGAAGCAAGTCCTTACTGCTCCACATGGACAACAGAGCAGCAGTGGCCTATGTTCAAAACCAAGGGGGGACACACAGCAGGTCCCTAGCCAGTGAGGTAGCCCCAATTATATCATGGGCCGAGAACAATTTGATCGATCTTCGGGCTGCTTACATCCAAGCCCCCGAGAATCAGCTGGCCGATTGCCTTTCAAGGTCTTTCAGCAACAACAACGAATGGTCACTAGACCCACAGGTTTTCCGCTGGATATGCCAACAGTGGGGTACTCCCCAGGTAGATCTTTTTGCTTCCCCGCTCAATGCAAAAACCCCTCTGTTTTTCTTGAGGTTCCCATCTCCAAGGTATGCGGGAGTGGATGCCCTAGTCCAGCCTTGGAACTTTCAAAAGGGGTATGCGTTCCCTCCGATTCCTCTGATACTGAGGTTTTTCCAGCGTCTGACATCAGAAAAAGTCATCCCATACTGGCTGAGGAGACCGTGGTGTCCGCTCCTAGTCAAAATGGCCCTGTGCAATCCACTTCCGCTTACCCACACGGACAACCTCCTATCTCAAGGCAACTTCTTTCACCCGCATCCGGAGATCCTGGACTTGAAGGCCTTGAAGTTGAGCGGAACAGTCTGGGTGACCTAGGGTGCTCACATGATGTTATCCAGACATTGTTGCAGGCAAGAAAATCGTCCACCAACGCCACCTACTACAGGGTATGGAGGAAATTCACCCAGATGGCAGAATTCAACCAGTTCAATCCACTGGATCCTGGAGTCCAAAATATTTTACTCTTTCTACAGTCTGGTCCAGACTTAGGCTTAGGCCTTAACACACTAAAGGTTCAGGTTTCAGCCTTGTCAGCTCTAACGGATGCACGCTGGGCACTAAATCCCCTCGTAGACTGTTTTCTGAAAGCAGTCCTAAGATTACGTTCTCCCAGGAAAGCACTACTGTATACCCCAAATGGAATCTGACAGTTGTCCTCAATGCCTTAGCTAACCCTTGCTTTGCACCTACTGAGGATTGTACATTGGAGGATATTATATGGAAAACGACCTTCCTGATCGCCATCACATCAGGGCATAGAGTGTTGGAAATTCAAACTCTAGGAGCACAGGAACCCTACGTCACCTTTTTTCCAGACAAGGTAGTCCTGCAGCCTATTCACCAGTTTGTCCTGAAGGTACCTTCGGTCTACCATTTTAATCAGCAATGGGTTCTCCCAGCCTTCAGAGAAGATCCAACCTCCTCAAAACTACATGAACTGATGTTGCCAGGTTCCTGAGGCATTATTTAGAGCTAACACAGCAATTCCGCAAGAATCAACGTTTATTCGTTATCCCCAAGGGCGCAAAGAAAGGAATGGCAGCCTCTAAAATGACCTTGGCCAGCTGAATTGTGAGACTATTTCAGAAGGCATATCGGGCTAGTGGTCTTCCAGTTCCAAATGTGGTGAATGTACACTCAACGCGGGGAATGGTCTCTTCTTGGGCAGATTTGGCTCGGGTCTCCCCTAAGACAATTTGCAGGGTGGCTAGTTGGTCATCCTTCAACACCTTTATGTTAGTACTATAGCCTAGATCCGGCGGTCCTCACCTCCCGAGATTTCAGGAAAAGGTCCTTAGAGCTATCAGTTCTGTAAACTCATTAAAATTTATTGCAATACCCTCCCTATAAGCGAGTTATTTACCATTGGTATGCTGCCATGGAGGCACCAGGAAAATGTAAAATTGAATACTTGCCTTTCTGTAATTTTCCTTTCCTGGTGCCTACCCATGGCAGCATGCACCCTCCTTCAATAATCCTAAAGGTTCTGAAGACTAGTTACAAGAATACCTGGGGGGGGGGGTAACTCTTTTTTTGATAGAGTTACGTGATCCTGTGGTTTGGTCGAGGGTGGAGCCACCAACCATTGGCATGCTGCCATGGGTAGGCACCGGGAAAGGAAAATTACAGAAAGGTAAGTATTCAATTTTCCCTTTTCTTGAGCCCAACATGCAGTGCAGTTATGCAATTCCACCAACGACAAAGTTGATGGCTGTCCTCCATTTTCTTGGAAAGGACTCACTGTAGGTGGTTGCTGGAGAGGTGGTTGGAGTATCCCTGGCATCTTTTTCACATCTTTTTTACTAAGACCCTGCAGGGTTTCAGTCAAAATGCATCCAAGTATATATACATACATACCACATGTCATGAGTGGGATCAAATTAGGAATGATTTCTATGGGATAGCTGATATTCCAAATATCATGGCTGTAATAGATTGCACTCATATGCTTTATTTTAACTCTATCTGAAAAAAGAGCACATATATCAGAACTGGAAAGGGCTCACTAAACATCTAAGCTGTTTGCAATGCAAATATGTTAATCTGAAATCTCATCTGCACCTGCAGCCATGATCCTGGTCTAACCATTTCTACCTAAGGCAGTTTCTATATGGCCTAAGGCCTTCAAATTAGAATTATGTCTGGCCATTAACTACAAAATGTTTGTACACATGTATATAGTATTGATGTCTAAATAAATGAAATTTCCATATGTACAATATTTTAGGTGATTGTGGCTGTTATTGAGTGTACCTGTGGTGTCCTTAAAAACAGGTTCCATTGTATCTCACTATCTGGTGGTTTTCTGCTGTATAGCCCTGAAAAATTTTATGACATGTTTTTGGCATGCTTTGTCCTTCATAACTTGGCCCGTCATGCTGGTTTGCTTCTTGATTATGATGTTCAAGACACTGATGACACTTTTTGG
The DNA here is from genome assembly GCA_037952925.1 of Lithobates clamitans. Taxonomy (NCBI): domain Eukaryota; kingdom Metazoa; phylum Chordata; class Amphibia; order Anura; family Ranidae; genus Lithobates; species Lithobates clamitans. The sequence continues at coordinate 486,956 of JBBGZY010001289.1, forward strand.
ATCAGTTTCTCAACAGTAATGCATACCAAATAAAATAGGATTAAAAAACAGAGATATGACATTTAGTAAAATAGATATATTTGCTCCTGTCATTTCTCTAGATTTTCAGAAACTGTTTTGTGTATATACAAGCAGAGTCATAATTTTCTGCATAGACCTCCCTATGTACATGCGTATCACACTGGTCTAATCCCTTGTGAGAACATATGTCATATGTAGTGGGAATACTTTATTTTATACAAAAATCTTTGGAGAAAATGTTTGTTGGACAGAAGCATTATTGTATGCTCTATACAAAACACTTCATTAATAAAAACCCCAGAAAACAACAATGTTCACCAACCATATTAACCACTTGACCACTGGGTACTTAAAACCCCTTCCTAACCAGATTAATTTTGAATGACATTTACTCAGTCAGGCAACATGCTACCCATATGAATTTGTTGTCCTTTTTTCACACAAATAGAGCTTTTTTTTTGGTGGCATTTGATTGTCAATGGGTTTTTTATTTTTTGTGCTATAAATGAAAAAAGACCGAAAAATGTGTAAAAAAAAAGCATTTTTCTTTGTTTCGGTTATAACATTTTGCAAATTAGTCATTTTTCTTCATAAATTTTGACCAAAATTTATACTGCCACATATCTTTGGTAAAAATACCCAAATCAGTGTATATTATTTGGTCTGTTTGAAAGTTTTAGAGTCTACAAGCTATGGTGCCAATCACTGAAAATTGATCCCACCTGATTACACCTGTACTGAGGGCCTATCTCATTTCTTGAGACACTAACAAACCAGGAAAGTACAAATACCCCCCAAATGACCCCTTTTTGGAAAGTAGAAAATCCAAGGTATAAGTAAGAGGCATTGTGAGTTTTTTGAAGTTGTAATTTTTTTCCCACAATTCTTTGCAACATGAAGATTTTCTTTTTTTTTTTCACAGAATTGTCATATTAACGGGTTATTTGTCTCACACAGCATATGCATACCACAAATTATACCTCAAAACACATTCTACTACTCTGCCTGAGTATGGCGATACCACACGCGTGAGACTTTTACACAGCCTGGCCACATACAGAGGCCCAACATGCAGGGAGCAACGTCAGGCGTTCTAGGGACATAAATTACACATTTTATTTTTTGACTACCTCTTATAGGGCGTACACACGGTTGGACTTTGTTCGGACATTCCGACAACAAAATCCTAGGATTTTTTCCGACGGATGTTGGCTCAAACTTTTTTTGTCTACACACGGTCGCACAAAGTTGTCGGAATTTCCGATCGCCAACCACACGGTCACGTACACCACGTACGACGAGACTAGAAAAGGCCGGTTCAGAACCAAGCGCGGCACCCTCTGGGCTCGTTTTGCTAATCTCGTGTTAGTAAAAGTTTGGTGAGAGACGATTCGCGCTTTTTCAGACTCGTGGCTTTCAGATCGTTTTCTGCCATTCAGTTTGTGCTTGTGGGTTTGTATCTGCTCTTCAGTGCGTGCAGCAAGTTCCGCGTGACTTTAAGTAGTCATTGTATTCTTGTTCTTCGTTACTGTTTTTCAGGTCGCTCTTCACGGGCCTTGCTGTTCTTCAGTGCGTTCTGTTACTTCGTTCTGAGCAGCCGACCGTTTTCTAGCCATGTTTTGTATGCGTACTCCTCGTAGAGTTCGTGCTGTGCGGGGGCTTGGTGTTGGGGTCCTGACCTTGACACAAGTCCAGTCCATGAACAGGGTGGGGAGGAGTTCATGGACCAAGAATTGGTTGCTTCAGCGTGACCAGTTCTCTCATATGCCTTTGCTCTGTGAGATCCGTGAGAATAATCCTGATGATTTCAGGAACATTCTCAGGATGGCGGACCCCGTATTTCACCGTCTGTTGGCTTCGCTGACCCCCTATATCAGCAGGCAGGATACCTGCATGAGGCAAGCCATCACTCCGGAGCAGAGGTTGGTCGCTACCCTGCGGTATTTGGCGACAGGGAGAAGTCTGCAGGACTTAAAGTTCTCGACAGGCATCTCCCCCCAGGCTCTGGGGATCATTATCCCAGAGACCTGTTCTGCCATCATACAGGTCCTACAGAAGGAGTATATGAAGGTAAGATTTTTATCCTTTTATATCACATTTTATTGTATTGAATGTTTGCTAATATATTGTATTTCTTTCCTCATTCCCTAATTACCATGATTGTAATATGCTGTGAATGTCCCCTTTGTTGTCATGCATGCTGGATTTTTATGTAATTATTATTTTAGGTCCTTCATACATATTTGCCCTTCACTAACTTCCCCAGCATGGTGTCTCCTGGCCTATATTCACCTCATGTAGTCACTTAACAATGTATTTTATCAGCTCCATAGTAGTACTTTACCCCAAACACCCCCTAAAATGTTTAGAAATGTTATTTTTTCTTTAAATTCAGGCAGAGTGCCAGAGGCTTTTTTTGTGGTGTCCCCAAATAATTTTTAGTAACCCTCCCTCCCCCAACTGCTAAGTCAGCTGATCCCAATTCTCTACCCTCAATTTATCTATCTGCTGACTTTGCCAAACCCATACACACTATACCCACCTCTTTAGTGCTCAGATTTATGGATGAATTCCCCAAAGCATGTAGTGCAAGGGCCTACCTGTATACTTTCAAATGGTACTGTTTAAATTTTTGGGATCCTATTATTATCTTGATAGGTAATAGCAGAATGTCCAAATGTCCTTAAATGTGTACAATGTGTATTTATATCTTTGTATTATGACACTTCTTACCTGTCCAGTGGACTGCCAATAGTGTAACTAAGGAGGGTCTGTTCAAAGTAATACCCATTATTTAGGCATTCATCTCTCAATGAAGTGAAGAGGGTTACTTGTCCAAGATTTCCACACACCCCCTATAATGTTAGAAATAGCCCATGAGAGGGGGGGGAGGGGGAATATGATAGGTGTACCTTATACTTTGGCTTTCTTAAATTCCCCTTAATAAATGCTATCTGGAGGTTGCCCCATAATGTTTGTGTCTAATCTGCTTGCCATGTTTCAGAGTAAAAATAGTAATGTTTATTGTTTTTTCCTCATCAGTTTCCTTCCACGCCACAGGAATGGCAGACTGTGGCCTCCCAATTTGCCGAGCGGTGGGACTTTCCTAACTGCGGAGGGGCAATTGATGGGAAACACGTCCACATCGTCCCACCACCCAACTCGGGGTCGTACTATTATAATTACAAGGGGTTCAATAGTATAATGATGTTGGCGGTGGTGTCGGCTAATTACGACTTCTTGTATGTGGGCGTGGGGAAGAATGGCCGGATGTCCGATGGTGGAGTCATCGCCCAGACGGAGTTCTACAGGCGTCTCCAGAATGGCAGCTTGGATTTGCCAGCTCCAGGGGACAATGTGGAAGGACTCCCATTTGTGTTCGTTGCTGATGAAGCGTTTGCGCTGGGGGACCACCTGATGCGGCCATTCCCAATGAGGACCCTCACCCCGGAACAGAAGGTTTTTAATTACTGGCTGGCCAGAGCCCGAAGAGTGGTGGAGAACACATTTGGAATCCTGGCCAGCCGGTTCCGCCTATTTATGACACCCATCCATATGGCGGAGTATAAACTGAACCATATTATAAAATCAAACCAGATGAAAGGGAGTACAGGGATTATGACGGTGCCAGGAAGAACACAATATATTCGAATTTTAAAGTTAAAAATAATTTTTATTATTACACAAAAGTTGTAAAAAATAAACAATAGAATCACAAGGACATGGTGTGCATAATTGCTAAAAACATATCTGTAGCGAACTTCACGTCACTTGGCCTCAGAGACGTAACGGCCAATGCAGTGGGTAGGTATTTTAAATGCCCGACATGTTTCGCCAGTATTGGCTTCCTCAGGGACAGATTATTGATACCTAAAGCGCTACAGTGATTCTATAGAAAGAAATATAACAATCAGTATACATACTAGGAAAAATGATACATTAAATGCAAAAAAGATATCAAGGATCTAAATATACACATGTTTGCTAGCCGTCAGTGTAGACCAACCCCCACCACCAACCAAAAAGCGCCAAGGAGACTCCCCCACACATACAACACCAGATAGCCAAAGGCCCCCAACCAGACATTCTAAAGATGGAAATAAAGTACCTGCAAGTCACCAGGAGGGTGCCACACACCTCCAGGGCAAGGCCTCCAGCAAAGATCACAATAAGTAGCTGCAGGGAGCGATAGGAAAGGCCTGGCTGAATATATGTCTAAAAAGTACAATTATTTGTAGATAAGTTCATTATAATAGTTTCTAGAGGGGTCATGTAGCCCCCCATTAGTTAATGAATAAAGAAAATATATAGGACTAACATAGTCTCTAATTAATGTACTTACAGAAAAACACTCTTTGAAGTGAATAGCAGGACACCGATAGATCACTGACGTTGAAAAAAATTCAACAGCAGCAGAAAGCGTATCTCTATAAGTTAAATAAAAAAAGGGGAGAAATTTTGTGGCATTGTGAAATTGTCTAAGGGGTAGTGTGATTGCAAATTGCACTTTAGCTAAATCAGTAAATAGATTGGACCAACAATGAACAAAGTAAGTTTGACACTTACCACTAAGTAGATATAGAATGAGATACTGGGCTAAGAGAAAGCCTGCAGCCGGTTGCAATGCCAAATGAGGCAAGCTGGAGGACAAAGGACAATGTCAGCAAGAAATGAATCTGTTAATACCCCAAATACAGATGGTCCACAAAGATGCCTACCAGATCAGATGGCGATAAATACATCGATGTCCTGTAACATCCCTGGCGTGTGTACTGGCCTGGGATGCCAGCGTTCTTATGCCCCCCACACACGAGCGGCGTCTGACGTCACCGCACATGTGAGCGGACGAAAAAGAGCCACAGCGCATGCGCCACTCGCAGATCCGTCCAGGCCTACAAGGTCCAGAGGGCATTGCGGTGGTGTCTATGGTGATGTGTAAACACATCACAGACAACCCGCAGTATCCAAGCGCCGCAATGGGCAGCGTGATACCTGGAAGGTGGTATCAATTTCCAGTGTGCCGTGGCTAGGGCAGGCAGAGGAGGATCCAATGCCCTTGAGTGTCCATACAGTTTAATGTGTCCTTGACAGGAGGCTAAGAGCACCAGATCGGGTGCGCATCCACCACAGCGAAATACAGGGGCCCGAGGGCAATAGAGAAACCGGAAGGGGAGAAGGGAAAGGGAGGGGAGAGAAAAAAGGGGGAAGGAAAGGGAACGGAGGAGGGGGGGAGGGAGGGGAGGGGGAAAGGAAAAAGGGGGGGGGAATAGGCATCCGGAGGTGCAAGAATGCCACCAGGCCACAAAGGGGAGGGGGCAGAGGTGGGTGAGAACAAGCCAGGGATATATATGAAGCCCCAAAGAAACGCCTGCACATATGGCATGAATAAAAATGGGACAGAACTCAGGAGGAAACAATAGAAAGGGGCTGAATCCCTGGGATGTGCCCACACAGATCACCCTGACAGCTCGCAAAGACAACATTGAATAATGACACAGAATATCCATAAACTGCGAACCAGATGATTATAGTCGGGACATATGTTTACAATAGTATACATGTCATGATAATTGAGAAGATATATCTTAGGTATACGTATGTCATATACAATCATGTAACCAATGATGAAAAATTAAATAAAGACAGAAGGGAGGAGGGGACTGTATCCTAATCCAACATGACTATCTCACACGTGGGAAAGGCCAAAGGGAGGAAAATAAAGAAACATAAACAAAGTATGTGATAAAACATATATAATGAGATAAAAGGATACAAGAAAACTTGAAAGAAATTTTTTTGAAAAATCCATAAAGAAATTATTATAGTCCGCCCCGTGAAGGGGTCTCCCTATAGAAAGGGTTTAAAACTAATATTTTCATTAAGCCCAGGGTATGTGGTAGCTTCCAAAATGTGTATCCACTTAGTTTCCCATTGAAGACGTTTTTGGTCAATGTCTCCACCCCTCACATGTGCAGGGATGTGTTCCAATGCTGTAAATCCCACAACGTGGGGATTGGAATCATGGTACTGTGCTATATGTCAAGAAAGGGGGGGAAGGACACCTTAAAGTCATCCAATAGTAGGTTCTAGGGTGACAAACGGGGGGAGGGGAATTCCCTCCCACTGTGGTAATTAATCAGATTAATATGCCTCTCATGTCACCCGTATCATTAATCATATAACTCAGTGGTATGTAGCTGACTAGCTGTCAAACGGTTGTTCAATGGACCATAAAGCATATATAAGAAAGGGAAGGAAGGGGTCAAGAGGAGATCCCCCCCAAAAAAAGATGGTCCGCTCAAGAACAAACAGTTGAACCTACAAAAACTTTATTGTGTCACAATATGTAGAAACATAATCCAACAACCATGTGTATTTAAAAAATAGGGCAGATAAAAGTCCTATTGTGTGCTGGTGGCCACCACAGACATTACACATATATCTCATGCATTCATGCACTCACACTCATCAATTAAAGTCACTAGAGACCCGGGTCTATACAATTTCACTGGAATTCCAGAGCTGGATTGGCTACATGAGTGGGTAGACTAGGTCCTTGTAGGTAAAGTGCAAGTGCTAATACACAACAAAAGTCCCCTCGGATGTGAACCAATGGCTGGTTAGACATATGTATGTGTCATTCAACCAGAGCCAAGGAAGGAAACGGTGTCCTGATTGTGTGGTGAACAGTTGCAACTCAAGCAACCTCACAAAGAGGGCTTTTTAGGGTGGACGGAAAATGGCCATAAACAAAATGCCTCATGAATGTGAGGGTACATTTTAGCTCACCGTCTGACGTCTTCAATGAAGAAGGAGTAGAGCCCAAAGGAGTTGCTGATGGCCGCGTTCGTGTGGATTTGAAAACACGTTCATGCAGTATTAGCTTGTTGTGGGCATGAGCGGATTACTCTTGGGTATCCTCCGGCAGAAGGTAAGGTGAGTCACAAGGATCAAGCTTGTTAGTGTCTCATATCCAATGGTATAAACAATCCGGAGAGACGCTCGGCGTCCGTGTTCACCGCAGAGGTTTCACCTGATATCCCAAATCTTGATTGATCCGATCAGGATCGTTAGGGATGTTCACATCCAATTTGGAAGGATTTGTAGTTAGAGTGTGAGAGTCTGTGTGCCACCTGCACATGGGTCAAATGCTGAGCGCTTTCGCTTGTTGCCAAGCTTCTTCAGAGCTAATGTGGTATCAGTAGCTGGATGTTTAAATAGCCAGAAGGCTAGTGTTCAATTTCCTGTCTTCATAATTAACACCTGAATACCATAGCTTGACCATAATTGCAATCACCAAAAATGTGCCAATCACACCCATACATACATCTATTTAGACAAAACCATTGAGGGTAGTGGATACATAAAGATTCAATCTGATTGACTTGTGTATGTGGTCAGATTTGAATATTGCATCTCTTACCATCATGAAATAACAGAAAAAGGCTTGTCAAGCAACTGCTATCAATACATAAAAGCCAATTGAGGAATGCTGCATTTCCAAAAACAAACCGTGCATATATAACCATATACTAAATAATAATAATAATAATAATAAGATAGTCAAAATAGTGATATATGGAAGCAGGAGGGAACAGTCTATTGTTCCGAATTAAATTGCAACACATATCAACATCCTGACCATAAACAGAGATGTCCCAATAATTGATCGAAAATTGCATGGCATACACACACGGAATGAAAATAATGAGTATGAATATATGCAACCAACCATCGCTTTGGCCAGATTAAATGGCAGCTTACGTCCCATATATTGTCATCCACACACGGGATAAAATCATTGTTACCAGTGAGATTGCCTGTGAAGTCGCATGAGACAACTTAGTACAAAGTGATTCCGGATAATCCGGATATGTGGTTACATATAGGCATTACACTGGTATTACCCGCACATGGAACAACAGAATAATCTGTTGTACAGATTATAATTTAAAATATGAAAATTTCATAATCTGGGGGCAGTGCGGCTTCAATTCAATCAGTTGGTTAGTAGCCAAATGATCGAGGCAAGCTGGGATGGAATGAGGTCATGGGCCACTGTCTCGCATAGGTTACGTCTCACATGTCACTCACTGATATTCGTGTAGAGAGCAGAGACATGGTCATGAGCAACACTACACACAGTCAATTTTCTTTAAAAGCTGCCCGTTATGGGCAGGAGAAGATGTGGATCCTCGGTTAGAACCAATCAATTTTCGGATGGGAACATTTAGATTGTGAATATTTAAGTCATTATTCCAAAAATGGAGATAAATTAAATTCATTGTTCAATCCAAAAGGCTGCATGCTGTTTAAATAGAAGATCCACATCTTCTCCTTCTGGCATAAGATCTTATCAAAATCTCCACGTCTATGGGGCAAATTAAGCTTGTATATACCCTTAACCCTAAGGTCTCTAGTGACTTTAATTGATGAGTGTGAGTGCATGAATGCATGAGATATATGTGTAATGTCTGTGGTGGCCACCAGCACACAATAGGACATTTATCTGCCCTATTTTTTAAATACACATGGTTGTTGGATTATGTTTCTACATATTTTGACACAATAAAGTTTTTGTAGGTTCAACTGTTTGTTCTTGAGCGGACCATCTTTTTTTTGGGGGGATCTCCTCTTGACCCCTTCCTTCCCTTTCTTATAACTGTGCTATATGTCGATTGACAGAGGTGGAGGTCTTTCCTTTGAATAAGGGTTTGATATGATCACGGATCCTAACACAGAATTGGCGTTTAGTTTTACCCACATAATAACTACCACATATACATGTGGCAAGGTATACTACACCAATAGTTTGACACGTGATCTTATGTTTAATTTTGTGTGTTTGGTCATTGGGAAGCGGTTTCTCGCGTATATCATAAACAAACTCACATATATCGCAATGGCCACATGGAAATGATTCCAATCCCCACGTTGTGGGATTTACAGCATTGGAACACATCCCTGCACATGTGAGGGGTGGAGACATTGACCAAAAACTTCTTCAATTGGAAACTAAGTGGATACACATTTTGGAAGCTACCACATACTCTGGGCTTAATGAAAATATTAGTTTTAAACCCTTTCTATAGGGAGACCCCTTCAGGGGGCGGACTATAATAATTTCTTTATGGATTTTTCAAAAAATTTTCTTTCAAGTTTTCTTGTATCCTTTTATCTCATTATATATTTTTTATCACATACTTTGTTTATGTTTCTTTATTTTCCTCCCTTTGACCTTTCCCACGTGTGAGATAGTCATGCTGGATTAGGATACAGTCCCCTCCTCCCTTCTGTCTTTATTTAATTTTTCATCATTGGTTACATGATTGTATATGACATACGTATACCTAAGATATATCTTCTCAATTATCATGACATGTATACTATTGTAAACATATGTCCCGACTATAATCATCTGGTTGGCAGTTTATGGATATTCTGTGTCATTATTCAATGTTGTCTTTGCGAGCTGTCAGGGTGATCTGTGTGGGCACATCCCAGGGATTCAGCCCCTTTCTATTGTTTCCTCCTGAGTTCTGTCCCATTTTTATTCATGCCATGTGTGCAGGCATTTCTTTGGGGCTTCATATATATCCCTGGCTTGTTCTCACCCACCTCTGCCCCCTCCCCTTTGTGCCCTGGTGGCAATCTTGCACCTCCGGATGCCTATTCCCCCCCCCTTTTTCCTTCCCCCCTCCCCTCCCTCCCCACCTCCTCCGTTCCCTTTCCTTCCCCCTTTTTTCCCTCCCCTCCCTTTCCCTTCTCCCCTTCCGGTTTCTCTATTGCCCTCGGGCCCCTGTATTTCGCTGTGGTGGATGCGCACCCGATCTGGTGCTCTTAGCCTCCTGTCAAGGACACATTCAGCTGTATGGACACTCAAGGGCATTGGATCCTCCTCTGCCCGCCCTAGCCACGGCACACTGGAAATTGATACCACCTTCCAGGTATCACGCTGCCCATTGCGGTGCTTGGATACTGCGGGTTGTCTGTGATGTGTTTACACATCACCATAGACACCACCGCAATGCCCTCTGGACCTTGTAGGCCTGGGCGGATCTGCGAGTGGTGCATGCGCTGTGGCTCTTTTTCGTCCGCTCACACGTGCGGTGACGTCAGACGCCGCTCGTGTGTGGGGGGCATAAGAACGCCGGCATCCCAGGCCAGTACACACGCCAGGGATGTTACAGGACACCGATGTATTTATCGCCATCTGATCTGGTAGGCATCTTTGTGGACCATCTGTATTTGGGGTATTAACAGATTCATTTCTTGCTGACATTGTCCTTTGCCCTCCAGCTTGCCTCATTTGGCGTTGCAACCGGCTGCAGGCTTTCTCTTAGCCCAGTATCTAATTCTATATCTACTTAGTGGTAAGTGTCAAACTTACTTTGTTCATTGTTGGTCCAATCTATTTACTGATTTAGCTAAAGTGCAATTTGCAATCACACTACCCCTTAGACAATTTCACAATGCCACAAAATTTCTCCCCTTTTTTTATCTAACTTATAGAGATACGCTTTCTGCTGCTGTTGAATTTTTTTCAACGTCAGTGATCTATCGGTGTCCTGCTATTCACTTCAAAGAGTATTTTTCTGTAAGTACATTAATTAGAGACTATGTTAGTCCTATATATTTTCTTTATTCATTAACTAATGGGGGGCTACATGACCCCTCTAGAAACTATTATAATGAACTTATCTACAAATAATTGTACTTTTTAGACATATATTCGGCCAGGCCTTTCCTATCGCTCCCTGCAGCTACTTATTGTGATCTTTGCTGGAGGCCTTGCCCTGGAGGTGTGTGGCACCCTCCTGGTGACTTGCAGGTACTTTATTTCCATCTTTAGAATGTCTGGTTGGGGGCCTTTGGCTATCTGGTGTTGTATGTGTGGGGGAGTCTCCTTGGCGCTTTTTGGTTGGTGGTGGGGGTTGGTCTACACTGACGGCTCGCAAACATGTGTATATTTAGATCCTTGATATCTTTTTTGCATTTAATGTATCTATTGTCCTAGTATGTATACTGATTGTTATAGTTCTTTCTATAGAATCACTGTAGCGCTTTAGGTATCAATAATCTGTCTCTGAGGAAGCCAATACTGGCAAAACATGTCGGGCATTTAAAATACCTACCCACTGCATTGGCCGTTACATCTCTGAGGCCAAGTGACGTGAAGTTCGCTACAGATATGTTTTTAGCAATTATGCACACCATGTCCTTTTGATTCTATTGTTTATTTTTTACAACTTTTGTGTAATAATAAAAATTATTTTTAACTTTAAAATTCGAATATATTGTGTTCTTCCTGGCACCGTCATAATCCCTGTACTCCCTTTCCTCTGGTTTGATTTTCAAATTTTTGGGATGAGGTGCTGTATTAAATTGAGGTCCGCCCAGCCATATAGTAATGAACCATGTTATACTTGCGTGCTGTGTTCTCCATAACTTTTTTTTTTTTTTTTTTTTTTTTTACTTTCAAAATATTTTATTGAGTTTTCAAGAGAACAATAAGAAATATGCATAACCTTAGCTTTAAATGCAGGCGTACATAGGAGAAAACAATGAAACCCCTTAGGGGCTACAAGTATACCTTATGACAGTAGATACGACTAAGAAAAAAAAGATTTGCGACCTTGCATGAAAATCTACAAATGACAAAATTAGTTCACATAGATCCAAAAACTCAGAGACAAGGATTAGTTTGGTGAGGGGGAAGCAGGAGAGACCATCTGCACCCCAACTGGGAACACACTGTGCATGAACGGAATGCTCCCACTTGCCCCTGACACCCCCTTATTTATTGCAAACTGTCTCTGGGCAACAAGACAGGAAGTAATGACCTACTATCTGTGCTGCCCTTGGGAGCTGAGCTCCCTGAGGTCTCTGCAATGGTCTGATTTAAGGCTGGAAAGTATCAACTAGAAAGATCAACCTGCTACGAAACAAGAGAAAGGAAATAAAGAGAAGAGAGAGAGGTGAGAGTGGGGTGATAGAGGGAGAGGAGAAGGTAGATAGAAGCCAAACCACGGGAGGGGACCCCCTCAACCCAGATACTGCTTGACGCTTCAGGGTACAACCCCTGGGATCAAGGAGATGCCCAAGAAATTAGCCCAAGGTTCCCAGATAGCTTCAAATTTCTCTGTGTTATTATTCTCTCCATAACTTTTTAAGGAAACATTCGGCCAACTATGCTGGCTCAGTTGGGCCTGAGGCCGGAATCATACATCAAACCACACTGACGGCGTTTGAAAGCAGCCGTCCTGGCTTGCCCTCCCTGAGTGCCCATGATGTCCGGTTACGCTACCTGGAGTTCTTTGCGGGTAAGGGGGCTATCAATATGCCAGACAATCTGTGAAGCCTTTTAATAATAATAAAAAAAAAAGAAATTCTTTGTGGACATTTACTGCTTGTTACAGAAATTAGGTAAAAAATCCGCGCTTCAGACAATGTGTGAGCTGCAGCCCCTCCCTAATTAGTTCCCCGTAGGGTTCTAATTGAAAGATATGAGAGGTAATGTGGGAGAAGAGTGGCGCTGCCCTAAAAATATTTGTTGGTAAATGAATTACAACTTATATTCATTAACATAAGTGCTTATATGGGCTGTCTCCTTAATATACCTAGGTGTGGTCATATCTCAACCACTAACTTTGTATGTGTGAATCCCAAATATAATAATAATAAACCAAAGAATAAGTGAAAAAATTGGGGGTAGAAATCCTATTACCCTATTAGCAAAAGGTGCTAACTATATTCAAATTGACAATGTGAAAAAAGACCAATAATCCTTTAGAAATTAAATAAACTAAAAGTTGACCCCAGAGTTCAAAAATATTGGGACACTAAAACATCCTATAAAGTGCAGTATAAAAAGTGTTTCTTATGTTCAGATTAGCATGAATATTGTGGAAATGACAAAAGTTTCTTTAAAAAATAAAATAAAATAAAAATTAACCCCAAGGTTCAAAAGTATTGTGACACTATAGCATCTTATAAAGTGCAAAAATATTCTATTAAGTGAAGAAATATGTGTGATATATATAGGGTGTCAATGTATGAGGATGTTGAAAAACTCAAAATAAGTTAATTCGGTGGTTTATATAAATATTAAATGAAAATCATCCCAAACTCCAAAACTATTGGGACAGTGTGGCAGGGGCAAATTGCCAATTGAATATAAATATAAATATAAAGTGTCAGTGCCAAATTCTATACGTTGTGGTTCTCTGGGAAATTGTTGGTATGTCCATAAATTGAAATTACATTAAGATAGTACACATGGCAAATCGCATGAGAATAGCGAGACCCTTGTATTATAATATGTCAGCAATTACAATAAGAATTTTGAGATGTTTCCAGCCGGGCAATATAGTTAGCAGAGTTCAGTATTATGTACAGTTCATCAGCCACAGGAACATAAAACAGTGACTTCTGTGTGTAGTAGTTCAAACGGTGACTCAAGGTGCTCACCCCCCGTGCTCCCCCACACACCAGAAAGAAACACCCCTACAGGGGTACCGAGCGATAGAGTGGGTGTCTTTGGGGATAGGTATGGATCATTCCAGTACTCCTACTGTTCCTCAGATCTGTATGGTTCCTCCGCTGATTACAGAAAAAACTGTGCGTTCCAGATAACCAGGTTCCTCCACCTCTTGCCAGTTACTAGCTGTTAGACTCTCCGGTCCACCCAGAGAAAGAAAAAACAGGGGCTGCCTTCGTGAAGTATGTCCTAGTTTATTGGTGCAAATAGTAATAGCAAAGTCCATACACATGTAACAAGTAAATTTGTATCTTGTAGTATCGAACAGCGCTGTGTGCAAGGATGGGACCAGGAACAAGAAATTTACTGCTTGTGTTTGTTTTAGCTGACCCTGACAGAAATGTCTTGAGTCCAGAAAATGTCGTGATTGTATAACCTTATTATACAAAGCACTGTTGGCTGTTATTTCCTAAATGCAAAAACACATTTCACTACAAGTGCACTTGCAACTGCACTGAAACTGCACTTGTAGTGCAAAGAGGATTTGCCCTTAGGAAATAACCCCCATTTTTGCTGAAAACAGCAATTACATCACCCCAAAAGTGTTGTAGTATTGAGACAATAATCCACACATTCTTGAGTAAGCAACTTTTTTATACCTGCACAATCACATGTGCATTTACCAAAGGTTTTTAAAACAAACCAACATGTTTGTTGTATAACAATTTTTGGAGTAGCATTATCAAAAATCGAAATGTCCATTTAAGATAAAACAGGCCTGTGTAAAACCAACAAGAAAGCCAAAAAACTTGAACTTACAAAGTTCACATTAAGTAAAACCTGAAGGCTATATCAGACATCAGTATTTAGGAACTGGGTTTGATATAGCGTTCACATGGGGGGAAATCACCCCTGGGAAAGCCAAATTTGGAAGATGCACCCAAATTTACGAATGTCAACATGTGCTATCTGCCATCAGGGGGGATGAAGGGACGTGTTTGGGGGAGCAAGCCCTTCCTCAACGCTACTTTATAATTGAGGAAGGGGTTGCACCCCCAAAACGCGTCCATTGATCTCCCGTGATGGCAGATAGCACATGTTGGCACACTGTGTGCATCCTCCAAATTTGGCTTTTCAAAACATTGCAAAAAGTTTTAAAAGATTGGACCACAATCCAAAAAGTGATTTTGTAGGGTTTTAAATTCTCCCCAAAACATCAATGATGTTATTTTTTTTTTTAATCACATCATTGATTTTTTGCTGTATGTTTTGCAGTTCTACATTACACCCCATGATCTCCCCGATCAGGATCTGGGCATTTTCTGATGTGAAAGGATCTCGATCCCTCACATCACGATCACCTAATAAGAGAGAAAGAAAACAAAAACAGGTATCAAAAATCTGCCACCATCCATCTCTTTTACCTGAGCCTGTGGTCGCAGACACTCACCTGTTGTGGTGCCAATCTCCACCACATCTTCTTCTTTCTCCTGCTCTTCTTGGGTTGGTGTTAGTTCCCCTTCTTCCAGAGGTGGGGGGTCTGTGGTCTCCTCGGATGAGGGTGTCCTCCGAGTCTTTTCTCCCCTATGTAAAACAAATGGTATAATTAGTACACAGATATTTGATGGCAGAACTAGAAATAGGAAACATTGCTTGGAAGTGGGGTACAATTGTCTATTTTGGCAGAGTTCCAAGATGTATTTTTTTTTATTGGCCTTTGTCAAGCTGCAATACTTTACCTGTTTGGTACACAGATATAGCCCCCCCTATAGTATACACTGGAGCACCTGTGTGCCCCCCCTAATAAAAATGATGTTCTGGTGTCCCACACTAGTGCTCCAGTGTCCAGATGTGAAAACAGCTGCTCAATGTCCTCTCCTTACACACAATCTAGTTTGCATTTCATTCGAGTAACAAACCCATCTACACAAACAAATATTTGGCATCCAAGTAGGCCCAAAAAAAATGTGGGAAAATGCATATGGCCTAAACAACGGTGTTTTAGAGGCCGAAAGAAAAATGTTTGATACGAACGAATAATGGGCCCATGAACATTAAAGTTGCCCTTTTAAACCTTACAATTAATAAAAGCATATGGAGCAGCACGAACGAAATAAAGACAGAAGAATAGGAACACAGCACAACTACTTACTTTTTTGCAGCACTCTCCGGATCTTTCGGTACTGCTCTGGCTCTCTCAATTTCAGGTCCGACCACCGCTTCCTGAGCTGATCTTTCGATCGTCGTACCCCGAAATTCCTGTGCAGACTTTTGATCACTTTCGCCATGATCTTGGCCTTTCTGATATTGGGGTTGGGGTAAGGCCCATACTTTCCGTCATAGTCGGACTTCTTCATGATGTCGACCATCTCCAACATCTCCCCAAAGGACATATTTGTGGCCTTAAAACGTCTCCTTCTGGATCGGGACGTGTCCGGATCCAGGCTTTCCTCCTCCTCCTCCTCCTTCCTGTAATTAGCACGCACCTGCTGTGACTCCGCCATGTGCTCTTCCCCCACTGCGCCGAACGAAAAGGGGCGGGGAATAGACTAGAAAGAACGTCAGGGGCAGGCGGAGTTACATGCATGCGCAGTGTGTATAAAGCGTAACACGCGTGCGTATTACGTACGATCTGTGAGCGGAGGAAGGAGCATTGGACGCGCCGATCGTAAGAACGAAGGTAAGAGACAAATTTGTGCCTATACTGCTTCTACATTGAGGCCTATATTGTAAGAAGATTAGGAGAGTTTTGTCTGAGATTAGGCTTTGTCTTGTGTTGTGTCTTGCAGTGAACATGGATATGCTACTGAAAGACAATGACTTCATGTCAGTATTCGTAGATATGTTAAGGGAGCTGCCCTGTCTGTGGGAGATTAAACACCCCCATTTCAAGAACCAAGCAAAGAGGAAGGCAGCACTGGAGCAATTGTGTGAAATTGTGAAGCAGGTGATCCCCACGGCAGACATCACCTATTTAAAGAAATTAATTGGTGGCCTGAGGAGTACATATCTAAGGGAGCGCAAGAAGGTCCTGGATTCACAGAGATCCGGAGCAGTAGATGACATCTATGTCCCCAGGATGTTGTACTACGACAGGCTGCATTTTCTGGCAGGCCAGACTGAACCCAGGCCATCCCTCTCCAGTCTTCCTTCCACGCTTCCTTCCCCCCCGGCTGAGGCTTCTGACGCCCAACCTGGGCCTTCCAGGCAACAACACATGGAGGAGCCCAGATTGAGCCAGGTATAGCATTCCTCTAAATATTTCTGCTTGTACAATCAATGACGTTAACTAGATGTTAGTTGGGAGTACTAATTTAGGATTGTGATTGATGATGTAACAACTAAAACCATGTCCCTTTTTCATACACAGGGAAGTCTCAGCCAGGAGGTGGCCAGGCCGAGCCGGCTGGCTGATCTGCAGGTCACTCCACTCCCCCTGGAAAGAGAAAGTGGCAGTAGGAGGAGTGCCCTAGAGGAGGCTACCAGAGGACTCTTTTGGAGGGCTACAGAGGTCCTGGGAGCACCGCAGACCGTGGAGGAGGACATTGCTGCCGTCATTGCATATAAAATGCAGAGGATTGAGGAGGGACAACAAGCCATGTGTGAGTCGCTCATATTGGAGGCTCTTAACAAAGGTATGAGGGGCCAAATTACAGCTCAGACACACCTTTGCGATGGTCCTCCTCCTCCTCCTGCAGGTCCTCCTCCTCGTCCTCCCTCTCCTCCAGGTCCTCCCAGTCCTCCTCCAGGTCCTACTCCTCCTCCTGCCACATCTCCAACTGCACAGCCACAGCCGGGAAGGAAGCGTGAAAGGAAGACCAGAAAGTGAGGACCCTGGATCCAGTCTGGTCGGCCAAAAAATGCAGCCTCTTGTGGTACCACAGCCTGGGGACACACATGTCATCTGCTGCTATCCGGATCTCTGCGAATTCTGGACCAGACTGCCCTCCCTTACATATGGACTCCTCAGGCCACCAATTTTGATGTTCAAGAATTGATGTCTGCCGTGGGGGTCCCAGGCTTCACTAATTTCTCATGTTGATCCAGTGTTGCCTTCCTCTTTGTTTGGTTCTGAACCCTTAATAAAGGATTTTTGTTTTGAATTATACTCTCCTATGTGTTTTACTTCAAAAAGGACAGTTTGTTTGTGAGGATTCAGGTACATTGCAAATATACAATGTGAAATGAACAAGGGACACCAACACCAAACAATCTCCTGGAGATTAAATAATAAAAGATATCAATGGTGTTGGGGTAACTTGACACACAAAAGACACACAAAAAAATTCTGGAGTAAAAATAAAAATAACATTGAACAAAGATCAGCCTTTGAAAAAATACAAACATTAAATAAAAAAAAGGCTTAAAACCCCCCAAAAAATTAAATAAAAAAAAATATGTCAGATGTGACAACTAATAACAATATATTCAGGGAATCCCAATAAAAAAACAAAAATAAAACTTTGTGAGAAGTGTGTGTGTGAATATGAGCAGCAAAACTACTTAATTCTTGTCACATTATAAAGAAGAAGAGAGTGCGCTGTATCCGTTTTGGAATTTCTTCTGAGCATGCGTGGCACTTTGTGCGTCGGAACAGGCCACACACGGTCGGAATTGACGCGATCGGATTTTGTTGTCGGAAAATTTTATCTCCTGCTCTCCAACTTTGTGTGTCGGAAAATCCGATGGAAAATGTCCGATGGAGCCCACACACGGTCGGAATTTTCCGACAGCACGCTCCGATCGGACATTTTCCATCGGAAAATCCGACCGTGTGTACGGGGCATTACACTTTTGAAGGCCCTGGAGCACCAGATCAATGGAAACGTCCACAAAATGACCCCATTTTGGAAAGTAAACACCCCAACGTATATTTTATAAGGCATAATGAATCTTTTGAACATGTCAATTTTTTCCACAAGTTTTTGGAAAAAGTGGAAAAAAAATTAAAACGCTTTTTTTTTTAAAGAAAGTTGTCCATTTATAAGAAATTTCTAACACATAGCATGTACATAGTAAAAATGACACCCCAAAATATATTCTGCTACTCCTCCTGAGTATGGTGATACCACATGTGGGAGACTTTTCCACAGCCTGGCCACATACGGGGGCCCAACATGCAGGGAGCACCACCAGGGACATACATTACAAATCTAATTTGACTACCTATTACACTTTTGTGAGACACTGATGGACACTGTAGTGGCAAGGATGCAGCAAGGATGAGAACTGATGGGGCATGGATGAGCACTGATGTGGCATGGCTGTGGCAAGGATGAGCACTGATGTGGCACAGATGAGCACTGATGTGTCATGGCTGTAGCAAGGATGAGCACTGCTGTGGCATGGATGAGCACAGATGAGGCATGGATGAGCATGAATGAGCCATGGATGCGCATGGATGAACATGGATGAGCACGGATGGAGCATGGATGAGCACGGATGGTGCACAGATGAGCCAAGGATGGATGGAGCATGGATGAGCACAGATGGATGGAGCACGGATGAGCCAGGGATGGATGGTGCACGGATGAGCCAGGGATGGATGGAGCATGGATGAGCCAGGGATGGATGGAGCATGGATGAGCACGGATGGATGGAGCACGGATGAGCTAAGGATGGATGGAGCATGGATGAGCACGGATGAGCCAGGGATGGATGGAGCATGGATGAGCACGGATGAGCCAGGGATGGATGGAGCATGGGTGAGCACAGATGGCGCACAGATGAGCCAGGGATGGATGGAGTATGGATGAGCACGGATGAGCCAGGGATGGATGGAGAATGGATGAGCATGGATGGCTGGAGCACGGATGAGCCAGGGATGGGTGGAGCACGGATGAGCCAGGGATGGATGGAGCATGAATGAGCCAGGGATGGAGTACGGATTGAGCACGGATGAACCAGGATGGATGGAATATAGATGGGCACATATGGAGCATGGATGGGCCCATGTGAGTCATGTATGAGCATGGATGGGCATATGTGAGTCATGTATGAGCATGGATGGGCACATGTGAGGCATGTATGAGCATGGATGGGCACGTGTGAGGCATGTGTGAGCATGGATGGATGAATGGATTGGCACAGATCAGCACTGTGGGCACTCCAGAGACAGCCCACAGCGCTGCTGCACTCGGCTCCCTCCTCTCCTCACACACTGTACTGATCGGTGCAAGGAGAGGGGAGGAGCTGTCACTGGACAAGCTCCGGTTTGTTGACAAGTGAGCGCTCCGTCATTGGATGGAGCGAGCACGTGGTAAAGGGCCACTGTCATTGGCCCTTTACCCCGTTCCATAACACGCCGGGTCCAGAGGACCAGACGGTCATGGACATGGAGCGCATGGGGCACGCGGGAGCACGATTCTGTGAGGATGTCCATGGATGCCCTCCCAGAATAAGCCAACCGTGATGTAGCCATCTTTCGGCTATGGCCCGGTCGGCATGTGGTTAAAGGCCAATCATTGTTAGTTCTGAATTGTGCAAATCAACTCTCTGTACAGATCTTGAGGCATATGCAAAAAGAACTTAGGTGTCAAAACATATTTTGTGGAAGAAGAAAATATTACAGCGCACACATGCAAAAAAGACGTTTACCTCAAGCAAGGCTAGCTTAAAACACCTAAGCATTTTCAAAAAAACATTATCAAAAAATATGGGGATTTGGTCACACCATATTGCTATATGGTGCTAAGCCCACTTACTGTGACAAAGTATCCCATAATCAGTGGGTCCTACACTATCCATGGAGTGGGAGATCCTGCATCTCTGAACCATGAGAGCATTACACTCTTCTAAATGGGAGAATCATAAGGTCTCCACCCATGACACAAGTGGACACTAATGAGAGGTACTTATGTGAAGGAGTGAGGTGCTCCGCACCCAAAGGGATTTGGTCAGAATCCATACAATATACAAACAAGATATTTGGGGGGCACACTCTAAAAGATGCATTAAAGATGGTGCAGCCATAAGACCATACAGTAGAAGAAAATATTACAGCGCACACATGCAAAAAAGACATTTACCTCAAGCAAGGCTAGTTTAAAACACCTAAGCATTTTCAAAAAAACATTATCAAAAATTATGGGAATTTGGTCACTCCATATTGCTATATGGTGCTAAGCCCACTTACTGCCACAAAGTACCCCATAATCAGTGGGTCCTACACTATCCATGGAGTGGGAGATCCTGCATCTCTGAACCATGAGAGCATTACACTCAAAAAATATGGGGATTTGGTCACATCTTGTTTGTATATTATATTTTGTCACACGCCCCTAAACATCACCTTGTCTTAATGATGAGGAGATGTTTGGGCTCAACTATATCTTTGACATACAGTATCTGCATGATGTATCCTCACTATCAACATAGAAAATGTTTTGGTTGTTGTAGTCTTAACAGAAACTTAAATTCTGGTATATATCACCATAACCATCAAATGGAACA
The DNA here is from genome assembly GCA_037952925.1 of Lithobates clamitans. Lineage (NCBI taxonomy): Eukaryota > Metazoa > Chordata > Amphibia > Anura > Ranidae > Lithobates > Lithobates clamitans. The sequence continues at coordinate 507,909 of JBBGZY010001289.1, forward strand.
CACAGGGCCATTTTTAATATTGATTGGGTCCTGGGCAAACATTTTCTTGGGGGCCCCCCCTACATTCTAAGACATACAAAAAATAGCAGGTTGGCCTGCCGCAGAGAGGAATGGAAGCCTGAAGCCAGAGCTCCGTTCCACAGCCAAGGATCCGCAGCAACTACAGGCGACTTTTTCCAACCCCGATCCGGCTACACGGAGGGGGAAGAGATACATGACCGTCCCGGGCATGTCTAGGCAGCAGAATAAACCGCCCGCACCACGCCGCCTTACTGACTACTTACTGCGGCCATGAACCAGGCCCAAGATGGCGGGAACAATGCCTCAGTCACATCCCGTGCCGCAGCAGCCGAGGAGTGCCGTTCGGCTCCCCCACAAGGGGAATACCCAGCTCTGTCACTTGGGGACAATATGTTCAGAGAGGAGATGGACACCATACCCTCCCCAGATGCCGCAGCCTCCCAATCCAGCATGGACAGAGGTAAGAGGCTGGCTTCTTCCCCAGTCCTCTCCTCTAGCAAAGAGCCCCAGCCCAAGAAGCACCAGTGGGCAGACAGGGACACTGACACAGTACACACCCCAGCTCTGGCAGCCATCCCTACATCGGATAATCCTGTGACAGAGTCCATGCTAAAATCAATGCTCCTCACATTGCAAAAAGATCTCCACAGGGAATTACAACTCTCTGTCTCCCAGATGCATGACAGGGTAGACTGCCTAGAAGGAAAAGCACATATGCTTGAAGAAAGCATGCATGACCATGTCAGAGCCCACAATGAATTACTGGATGCACATGAGCACCATTAGTCGGAAATACACCACATAAAATTGAAATTGGCTGATTTAGAAGACAGTTCCAGAAGGAACAATATAAAATTTAGAGGTGTCCCTGAATCTGTCAAACCAAATGAAATCGCTCCTTACTTGCAACAGCTGTTTTCACGCTTACTTCCTCGTTTGAATGCACGGGACATTACAATTGACCGGGAGAACAGAATCGCCAAACCTGCACACTTATCCCCTGACATCCCGAGGGATATTCTAGCAAGAGTGCATTATTTTCATATTAAGGAGCAAATTTTACAGGCGGCTAGATCCACTAAACCACTACCAGCACCGTACACGAATGTCCTCCTGTTCAATGACCTCTACAAAGCCACCATGGATATGAGAAGAGCATTCACTCCCATTACCACCATTACCACCATTCTACAGGGAAAAAAAAAATCACGTACAAGTGGGGCTTCCCGACCAAACTTCTGGTGACATACCAACAACAAATGGTTCCCATCTATACTCCTAAAGAAGGGTACAAAAAATTGACCAACTGGGGTTTACTCCCCCTTCCTCCTGCCACGAGTGACCGCAGGGCTCCCATTCGCACACCACAACATCCCGCAACTGGGCTCATGATCGAGGCGAGAACCACCACAACCTGAAGGCCTAAGGTCATGAGCATTTATTGGATCCTATGTGGACACTGATTTAGTGTCGACTTCACTCCCTCAGGTTATAGTGTGCCACGCACTGATATTTTTGTTATTGTTGGTAATTTTTATCCTTGTTTTTGGTTACTCTTTTTTTTTTTTTTTTTATTGTTTCTTTTCTTGATGAATCTGCATACTGCCGAATTGCATCACCTTTGATATAATTAGTGCAGTTCCGTAAAGCGTACCTAGTGACATACCACATTTTTTTGTCATACTCAGTATACCTGTACACTCCTTTATTTCCATTACTAAACCTTAAGTTGCATAAATTGTAAGTGTGATCTCGCTCCCCTCGTCCCCATCCCAGGACATTCCTAGCTAAAATGGCCATCAAGCTCACTTCACTAAATCAGTGGAAAAAGGTAAATACTTGCCTCACATTCAAAATGAGTATAGGCACCACATCCCTACAATGTACAACATGCAAAAAAGGGAAAATTGGGATTTTAAAGGTGCAAACAGGGTAACACAATATTTTTTATATACAATTTTCACATTTTATTTTGAAAAATTAATAAAACATGGTTGTAAAAAGAGTTTACATGCAATGTACTGGAACAATCTTTAAATAGTGCAACCGAAGGATTGATTTCTCAACATGTTTCACCACACATCGTGGCTTCTTCAGGAGAGTAGTATCTATCAGGCACTAAGAGAACAATAGGGTAAGTTACAAAATACACAAAGAAGACAAAGACAAAACACTATCAATACAAGGCAAAAAAATAGTACCACACATCCAAGCTGCCAATACGACAATTAAGCCAAGTATGGGATCTGTTTACGTGTCTGCAGGTCTTGTAAAAAATTGGGATAACGAATTGAATGGAAACTCAATAGTTAAGCTATTTAGATCAAGAAGCAACCCCAGCCAGAGGATCAATTGATGACCACAGAGGGGAGATAAAATCATGTTTTTAACTGATGGAAGAGGTCCTGAAATGTGAGTGGAGAAAGGAATGCAGTGATCTTTAATTTGCATCTTTTAATTCTTTATTGTTGCTATATTTATCTTTTTATTGTTTTTTCTCTTTCTTATTTAAAAAAAAAAATGTTTAAATATATAAAGTCTGTACCTGTAATAAAGGACTAACTTGGAACCAAGGAGTCCAGGTAAAACAAGCTGCTTAAGTTCGTGTTCCTTCCAAGGCAGAACCCCAAAGAAAAGGGGGGGGGGAAGACAAACGACAAAGCCTAGAAATAACAGCAGTGATTCAGTCAGGGGACCCAAAATAAAAGCTGAGGTTTCCTCAGAAGTTAGTCTATAATATCCTCAAAGTAGTAAGAAATACCTGGATCAACTAGTAAATAAGAAATTGATATCCTCCTCCTCTCAGGCTGGATCTCTATTGAATCACCACCAGAGTGTTTAAATACCCTCCCCCTCTCCAAATTTGGTGCCAAAAAATGGCTCCAAAACCTGGGGAAGGGGCGGACGCTGCATGGGCATCTACCAATAGGCAGCCAGACCGGAAGTAACACCTTCAGTCAAGTCAGGAAGAGAAGTTCCTCAATTAAATCAATCTAATCAGAGGTGCTGGGCACACCGGAGGTGACACTAGAGGGTGCACAGGAAGTGACCTGACAACACCTCTAGGACTGTCAGCAATGATATAAATGCTCAAAAGGCACAAAAATAATAAATGTAACTTTGAAAAAAAGAAAATAAAACCAGAAAAGATGGAAAAGGTGGCTGCAACCATTTGCGTGAAGATACTTCCCACAAAGGTTATGGAAAGATGCAATTGGCGCCCACCAGTGGAAACAGATTTACCACTGGAAATGGCGCCCTGGGTGTCCGTATGATCATCAACTCATAGGGAAAAGAGAAGAAGAAGGAGAGGGAAAAAAATATATATATTTATTCTTTCTTCTTTCCATTCCTCCCCTTCCCTCCTTCCTCCTCCCTGTTATTTCCTCTCCCCTTATATTTCTATTTGTGTATTGAAAGGTAATTAGTGAATACAATCTGCACAGTTAATCCATAGACCAAAATGGCAAAAAAATTAAGTAGAGGCAGTCTGTATAGGGTGTACATATGAAAACCTGGTACAATAACCCGACACATATCAAAATATCAATAAAGGTCAACAAGTGACCAATTTTAGGAGCAACTAAGAACATGGCTCTATACATCCCTAGAGGAAAGGCCTAAAGCTAATGGATTCGTTAAGCCCAGGGGGCAAGGTGGCAGCCAAAGAATGGATCCACCTCGTCTCCTTCTGCAGGAGAATTCTATCCACATCTCCCCCCTCTCATGAGTGGGCAGGAATTCCAGGGCAAAAAATTTCATTTTGGTTAGATCAAATTAATGGTATAAACCCATATGTCGACTGATGGCTGTTTCCATCTTTTTCTTTTTCGATAAATCGACGCCAAATCAAAACATTGTCAAAGAATCGGCCATAGTCATCTGAAGAAAAAATCTCCCGCTCCCACCCCCCCAGGTACAGATTGGCATATGATGGGGCACATTTAATCCCCGTCGCAACACCCTGCACCTGGAGTTAGTGGGATCGGTCAAAAAGATAGATGTTAGTTAGGATGAACCGTAAAAGATCCAAGATGAAGCAATTCTAAGCGAAAGCCCCAGGGCCCCTTTCCGATAGGAAGCCCTCCACAACCCCAACCCCCCGCTCGTGGGGGATGGAGTTATAGAGGGCCTCCACATCGATGGCCACCAATAGGGACCTTGGTAACCTGTTGGGTAAAGGCCCAAATGCTAGGGTTGCCCTGTAGTAGTAGTAGAAGTAGATTTTGGTCTGTAAAGATAAGGTGGTGGAAATAGCCTCCCGGAAAGGGCATCCGGGAAAGAAATGGCAGTGGGTTCCTCCAGGGAGTCGTCAAATGGATTGCCTTCCTCCCATAATTCCATCAAATCCTGCGGTGCTTTTATCTCATTAATGGTTTTGTTCATCCAAAGGCTCTCCGGATTGGTATCAGAACCAACCAGGTCCTTGTTATATATGACTTAAAACATTAGTTTTCTGGCAAAGAGGTGTATGTCTTTAACCACTTGCTTACTGGGCACTTAAACCCCCCTCCTGCCCAGACCAATTTTCAGCTTTCAGCGCTGTCGCACTTTGAATGACAATTACGCGGTCATACAACACTGTACCCAAATGAAATTTTTATCATTTTTTTTTCCACAAATAGAGCTTTCTTTTGGTGGTATTTAATCACAACTGGGATTTTTATTTTTTGCTAAACAAACAAAAAAAGATGGAAAATTTTGAAAAAAAAAAATTACGTTTCATACTTTGTTATAAAATTTTGCAAACAGGTAATTTTTCTCCTTCATTGATATGCGCTGATGAGGCGGCACTGGTGGGCACTGATAGGCTGCACTGATGGGCACGGATAGGCACAGTTAAGGCGGCACTGATAGGCACAGTTAAGGCAGCACTGATGGGGACAGATAAGGCGGTACTGATGGGCACAGATAAGGCGGCACTGATGGCCACTGATGGGTGGCACTGATGGGTGGCACGGATGGGTGGCACAGATAGGTGGCACTGATGGGCACTGATAGGTACCATTGATGGGGGCACTGATGGGTGGCACTGATGGGGGGCACTGATGGGTGGCACGGATGGGCAGTGATGGGCGGCACTGATGGGCACTTATGGGCACTGGTAGGTGACACTGATGGGCACTGATAGGTGGCACTGATGTGCAGCACTGTTGTTGCACTGATGTGGGCGCTGATGGGTGACACTGTGGACGCTGATGGGTGGCACTGATGGGTGGCACTGTGGGCGCTGATGGGTGGCACTGATGGGTGGCACTGTGGGCACTGATGGGTGGCACTGTGGGCACTGATAGAGGGCATTTTGGGCACTGATGGGTGACGCTGGTGGGCACTGGTAGGCGGCACTGCTGCCTATTGCTGTGGGGGCAGATGATCGCCGTGAGGCTATCTTAGGCTATAAGAAGATGGCCAAGACCCTGAAACTGAGCTGCAGCACGGTGGCCAAGACCATACAGCGGTTTAACAGAACAGGCCTCACCATAGTCGACCAAAGAAGATGAGTGCACTTGCTCAGTGTCATATACAGAGGTTGTCTCTGGGAAATAGACGTATGAGTGCTGCCAGCATTGCTGCACAGGTTGAAGGGGTGGGGGGGTCAGGTTGTCAGTGCTCAGACCATACACCACACACTGCATCAGATTGGTCTGCATGGCTGTTGTCCCAGAAGGAAGCCTCTTCTAAAGATCATGCATAAGAAAGCCCCCAAACAATTTGCTGAAGTAAAGCAGACTAGGGACATGGATTACTGGAACCATGTCCTGTGGTCTGATGAGACCAAGATAAACGTATTTGGTACAGATGGTGTCAAGTATGTGTGGCGGCAACCAGGTGAGGAGTACAAAGACAAGTGTGTCTTGCCTACAGTCAAGCATGGTGGTAGGAGGCTCTGGGGCTGAATGAGTGCTGCCAGAACTATGGAGCTACAGTTCATTCATTGAGGGAACCATGAATGCTAATAGTACTGTGACATACTAAAAACAGAGCATGATCCCCTCCCTTCTGAGACTGGGCCGCAGGGCAGTATTCCAAAATAATAACAACCCCAACACACCTCCAAGACGACCATTGCCTTGCTAAAGAAGCTGAGGGTAAAGGTGATAGACTGGCCAAGCATGTCTCAAGACCTAAACCCTATTGAGCATCTGTGGGGCATCCTCAAACGGAAGGTGGAGGAGCGCAAGGTCTCTAACATCCACCAGCTTCGTAATGTTGTCATGGAGGATTGGAAGAAGTCTCCAGTGGCAACCTGTGAAGCTCTGGTGATCTCCTAGCCCAAGAAGGTTAAGGCAATGTTGGAAAATAATGGTGGCCACACAAAATATTGACAATTTGAGCCCAACTTGGACATTTTCACTTATGCCGCGTACACACGAGGGGACTTTTTGACCCTACCATTATTCCAGCTGCTCACCAATATCTGAAGTTAGTATATTTTTGGCCACTACTGTCTAGTGATATGTCTACATATTAATATTTGTAATGAAGTCATTTTTTATGAAGCACTTAAAAATTTGAGACGTTTACATCATTAATATTTACACAATCACAAATTCAACAAAAAAGGATACCTGGCTAAAGCTGGGCACATCCACTTCATCAAGGATGAAAAGGCTCAGTTCTTCCTGGGACTCCTCAGCTGGGGTGGAGGTGGAGGGCAGGCTGGAGGGAATGGTGGGGGGAAGGCTTGAGGGAAGGGCGGGGGGAAGGCTGGAGGGAAGGGTCGAAAGTGATTGCCTTGCTTCTGTCTGGTCATCTAGAAATCACAGTTTTTGGTAGTACCACAGCTTGGGTACATAAACCTGGTCAGCTGCTGCTCCGGATCTGAGCGACTCCTGGATCTTATTGTGTTCCCGCTTGTACATGTTGCGCAAGATACCAATTTTCTTGTCCACAAACTTCAGGTCTGCCGGGGGGACTCGAGTCTTCACAAATTCCAAAAGTGTGCCCAGTGTTGCCTTCCTCACATCTCTATTGAAATATAATGGGTGTTTGACCTCCCACAGGTTTTTGTTTTCCTGATACAAATCAATGAATCTTGACAAAAAATCTGTCTCCTTAAAGGGATTCATTTTTGCTGAAAGACAAGACACAAGATAAAAACTGTAATGTCAGTCAGAACTCCCAGGATTATTTTTGGCAGAATCTAGGGGACACATATATACACACACAAACACACAAAACACATTCAACAAACACACATACACGTTTAATCTTACCTTCGTTTCTGACGCTCGCTACTTCCGCACGGACATACGTAGGCCATCGTAATAGCTTTATATACACTGCGCATGTGTCATGCTCCGCCTGCGTCGCCCGCCACTGATGTTCTTTAGTAGTTTTGTCCCCGCCCCTTCACTCTTCGTTGCGCAGTGGGAGTATATAGAGAAAGATAGCGGAGAGATTAAGTGGAAGTAGCGCGGAGGAAAGCCCTGAGCCACAACCATCCACATCCAGGAGGAGATATAAGGCCACCAACATGGCTTTTGAAGAGATGGTGGAGATGGTGTCTATATTGAAAAGGGAGGACTACGATGGGAAAAAAGGACCGTACACACGGCCGAATATGCGGAAGGACAAAATAATGGCCTCAGTTGTCACCGCTCTAGAAGCAAAATTTAGCACTAAACGGTCAAAAGAACAATTGAGGAAGCGGTGGTCTGACATCAAAAGTAGGGAGCCGGAACAATATTGGCGAATAAAGAAGCTGCTTAAAAAAAGTAAGTACTTGTGTGTTCCTATTGAGATACTTAACTTGCATGCTGATCCATATTATTGTCGTTTATACAGCATCGTTCGTAAAGACCGTTCTTTGTAAAATACACATGATGAAAATGACGTATTTTTTTCGCCAAAAACGACGGTACAGGGTTGGACATATACATTTAGGTCTTGAGAATTTGTCGGATTCCAAAAATGTGGTGATGTGGTGTAGATGTGTTTGAAAATATAATGCTTCTTCAAAAATGATTCAGTGTAATGTAAGGACAGGACACAGCAGCTGGTTCCACATCTGGACTCACGAGCACTAGTGTACTATGTGACCATAAAGAAATTTTCGAGGAGTAATACACATAGGAGATCATTGAGGTGTCTGCATCTGTGAAACTTGCATGAAAATGTGTATTGTTTTTAATTGTTGTTCAGAGGGAATTTTCATCCTGTCTTCTAAATTTTTGTGGCCAAAAAATGTCAATTGTCCCCAACTCATAACCAACGTTTCATAATAATTTTTTGACAAAGAAATATCACTGTGTTTTAACTATACCTTTTGTTTAATTATCATAGGGGAGAAAAGACTCAGACAACAGTCCAAGGATCCCAGGACCCCCAAGGCACCAGCCTGAAGCTGACATTACCCCAAGCCCCAGCCCAAGACCACGCCCACCCGACGAGCTGGAAGAAGGAGAGGTGGAGGAAGTGTGCGACATTTCAACCCCACCAAGTGAGTGACTGACACCCCAGCTTAAGGAAATCTATTTATGCGTCCATATTTTAACCCATTTTTTTTGCAACACATTTTAGGTGAGGTTCTGGTTGTGGAAGGCCAAGCGGAAGAGCCATTTAGCACAGACAGTGCACAAAGACTTATTGGCCAGATAATGTTGTGGAATGGCCAAATTGATCGAATGCATGACCAAATTGACAGCATGAGGAATTGGCTGAACACCATGCAACAGGAAATGAAGAACTTGATTGATGTTTTGGGCAGAATATAATAACGTTTAGCCTAAAAACATCAATCATGTTCTTCATTTGATTGTCAAGTTTGTGTATAGTTAAATTTTTTATTTATTTATTTAGTTTATTTTTTTAAAATCCTAAAAAAAAAAAAAATTTGCAGATGCACACGGTGTATCATCATGTGCTATCTTCCATCAGGGGAAATCAATGTACTTGTTTTGTGTTTGCAACCCCTTCATCATCAAAATGTTTGTTTGTTAGAGGAACAAAGGGATTGCACACACAAAACACGTACATTGCTCCCCCATGACGGGAGATAGCACATGTTGACTTGACCCTTTTTTAACCACTTCCCGCCCGGCCCATAGCAGATGACGGCCGGGCGGTGGTTCAGTTATCCTGACTGGGCTTCATATGACGTCCAGCAGGATAACATGCCGCTGCACGCCTGTGGGGGCGCGCATCGCGGCGATCGGTGGAGCGGTGTGTCAGTCTGACACACCGCTCCACCGATCTTGGTAAAGAGCCTCCGTCGGAGGCTTTTTACCACGTGATCAGCCATGTTCAATCACGGCTGATTACAGTGTCAATAGGAAGAGCCGTTGATCTGCTTTTCCTCACTCGCGTCTGACAGACGCGAGTAGAGGAGAGCCGATCGGTGGCTCTCCTGGCAGGGGGGTCTGCGCTGAATGTTTATCAGCACAGCCCCCCCTCAGATCACCACACTGGACCACCAGGGATCGCCACTAGGACCACCAGGGAAGGGGCAACATGTGGATGGCCAGGTATGTACCCCATGGCCATCCACATGTGCCCAGTGTGCCCAATCTGTGCCAATCAGTGCCCACAAATGGGCACTGATTGGCACCATTATGTTGCAGTGATGCCCAGCAATGCCACCCTTAGGGGCATCAGTGAAAACAGTGTCCTCAGTGCCACCCATCAGTGTCCATCGGTGCCACCTGTCAGTGTCCATCCATGCCCATCAGTGCCCACCTATCAGTGCCCATCCTTGACCATCTGTACCAACTAACAGTGCCACCCATAAGTACCCATCACTGCCACCTACAAGTGCCCATCAATGCCACCTACGAGTGCCCATCAGTGCCGCCTATGAGTGCCCATCGGTGCCACCTATGAGTGCCCATCAGTGCCGCATACCAGTGCCACCTATCAGTGCCCATCAGTGCCACCTATCAGTGCCCATCAGTGCCACCTATCAGTGCCCATCATCAGTGCCCATCAGTGCCACCTCATCAGTGCCACCTCATTTGTGCCACCTCATCAGTGCCCATCAGTGCCGTCGTATCAGTGCCGTCAGTGCAGCCATATCAGTGCCCGTCATTGAAGAAGAAAACGTACTTATTTACAAAAATTTTTAACAGAAACAAAGAAAAACTTGTTTTTTTTTCAAAATTTTCGGTCTTTTTTTATTTGTTGCGCAAAAAATAAAAACCACAGAGGTAATCAAATACCACCAAAAGAAAGCTCTATTTGTGGGAACAAAATGATAAAAAATTTGTTTGGATTCAATGTTGCATGATCGCGCAATTGTCATTCAAAGTGCAACAGCGCTGAAAGCTGAAAATTGGCCTGGGCGGGAAGGTGTCTAAGTGCCTGGTATTGAAGTGGTTAATACCCAATTTTGAGCATCTGCAAATTGTCGGCTTTACAAGGGTGACATCAGCAGCACCGTTATTCACATGTTGAACTTTGTAAGTTCTTTCTTTTTTTTTGTATGTTTTTAAAAACACTGTTGTTAATTTTAATTTTGTACAAAAGGTCTATTTTTGTGGAAATATGCCTAAAATAACCCCCCAAAAAATTTAAAAAATAAATAAATAAAAAAACCTTTCCAAAAAATGCACCTTTCAATGTGCACACAGTAAAATGTTTTTAATACTACGATGTGTGTGGCTGATTATTTATCAATAGGATGTTTTGCTAATTTTTGTGTGGTTACAGTGACAAAGGGCCTAATTCATTCCTGCTGTGTGTGTCAATGTAGTTTGTGTGCTGCTTTTTTGGCTTTTGTATTAATTTTTACTGTTTTTTCTTATGATAATTCTGCCATGATCACAAAAAAGGTTAGTCGTGCTTGTTATTAGCTGGATTTGCATCCCTGCTTTTCTAATGTGATTTGTCAAATTTTTAGTGTCTAATGCCACGTACACACGAGCGGATATTCCGTCAGAAAAATCTTGGATGGTTTTTCCAATGGAATTCCGCTCAAGCTTGGCTTGCATACACACGGTCACACAAAAGTTTGCTGAACTTTCGACTGTCAAGAACGTGGTGACGTAAAACACTGCCGAGAAAATTAAGTTCAATGCTTCTGAGCATGAGTCAAATTGTTTCCGAGCATGCGTAGGAATTTTGCGCGTCGGAATTGGTACAGACGATTGGAATTTCCAATCGAAACTTTTTCCGACCAAAAAATTGAGAATCTGCTCTCAATCTTTTGCTGGCTGGAATTCTGCCAGCAAAAGTGCGATGGAGCATACACACGGTCACATTTTCTGACCAGAAGCTTTCATCGGACTTTTGCTGGTGGAATTTCCGATCATGTGTACGTGTCATTACCCTTGTAGATTGTAAGCTCTTTTGAGCAGGGTCCTTCTAACTATATTGTCAAATGCTGGAGCATCATTTCCATGCCTTTTTTTTTTGGCCCAAATACATTAATGTACCAAATGTTTATACTAATGTTGAAATTAAAAGTTTTTTGCTTTAAGTTTGATTTTTGCAGACTCGAAATACATAAACATATATACAATTCATACCCCTTCAAATCTGTATTACATCTAGTTGCATACAAAAGTATTTGGTTGTGCAAGTCCTTGAGTAGAAAGTGTAATTGTTGGAGGGGGGAGAAAAAAAATATTTAAAAAAACCCTGCATCAAATCTAAAATTCAGGTCTCTACTAACTATTTTGTGCTAAAAACAAAAATCCAGGCGCACAGACCAGAGGTCAAGTGAAAAGTTAAAAAGAAAAAATAATGTCCAAAACTCATAGACAAATAAGGAAATAAGATATAATCAAAGGGGTGAACAGCGCTGATCAGCAGACATAACTAGGACCCTAGTATTATTGTTAAAAAAATATAAAATGTTCACCATCAATTGACTGCTGTATGCCTTGGTGAACATTTTATTATTTTTTTAACAATAATAAAACATTTTTACTTTGCCTCTGAGGGTTCTATTTATGTCTGCTGATTAGCACTGTTCACCCCTTTGATTATAATTATTTTGTGGACTAGGTAAGCCATGAAATATGTCAACTAAATGTGAATTGTCTTTAAGCACCAAATTAAGAAAAAAAATACCCCAAAAACTATGGTTTACATAAAATTTGGTGTGGGGTTGCCCCCAAAATCCATACCAGGTATGCAGCATGGAGGTCAGGATGAGGGGGACAAGTGAGTGCCCCCCCTCCTGAACCGTACCAGGCCACATTCCCTCAACATGGGGAGGGTACTTTATATTACTCCCCAGGGCACCTTGTCCCCATGTTGATGGGGACAAGGGCCTCTTCCTGACAACACTAGCCAGTGGTTGTCGGGGTCTGCAGGCAGGGGGTTTATCAGAATCTGGAAGCCCCTTTAACAAGTGAGCCCTCAGATCCCACCCCCCCATGTGAAAGAGTATGGGGTACATCGTATCCCTACCCATTCACAAAAAAGTAGCGTAATCTGACAAGTAGGGATGAGCCGAACACCCCCCGGTTCGGTTCGCACCCAAACCTGCGAACGGACCGAAAATTTGCACGAACGTTAGAACCCCATTGACGTCTATGGGACTCGAACGTTCAAAATCAAAAGTGCTAATTTTAAAGGCTAATTTGCATGGTATTGTCCTAAAAAGGGTTTGGGGACACGGGTCCTGCCCCAGGGGACATGTATCAATGCAAAAAAAACTTTTAAAAACGGCTGTTTTTTCGGGAGCAGTGATATTAATGATGCTTAAAGTTTAAAAAAAAAGTGAAATATTCCTTTAAATATCGTACCTGGGGGGTGTCTATAGTATGCCTGTAAAGTGGCGCATGTTTCCCGTGCTTAGAACAGTCCCTGCACAAAATGTAATTTTTAAAGGAAAAAAGTAATTTAAAACTGCTTGCGGCTTTAATGTAATGTGGGGTCCTGGCAATATGGATGAAAATCAGTGAGACAAACAGCATGGGTACCCCCCGGTCCATTACCAGGCCCTTTGGATCTAGTATGAATATTAAGGGGAACCCCGCACCTAAATTAAAAAAAGGAAAGGCGTGGGGCCACCAGGCCCTATATATTATGAACAGCAGTATACAGGCGGTACAAACAAGACAGGGACTGACTGTAGGTTTGTTGTTAAGTAGAATCTGTTTGTAATTTTGAACTGGTACATTTTTAACGTGTTTAGCTCGAGCCAAAAAATCTATTTTAAGCTTTTTGGAAAACATAGGGAAGGGTTTTTACCCCTGTGACATTTGTTTTGCTGTCTGTGCTCCTCTTCAGAAGATTTCACCTCACTTTTTGTCCCAATGACAAATGTTTTTTGAAAATTTGGGTTTTTTTTGTGAAACAAGGAATGGTGATAAAGCATCAGTGGAAAGGAGAAATGTTTTTCCCATATTAACTCTTAGAGAATTTCCCTTCCTAGGGGTAGATTTCATCTCACTTCCTGTTGTCTCCTTCCGTTTGCAAGTAGGAGTTGTTTGTAAGTTGGATGTTTGAAAGTAGGGGCCTACCCTATATACTCAGCAGAAATTTGGACCTTAGGTGTTGTTGTGGCCACAACACTGTAAGCCCTCACAGGGCCCTGCTGTCAAATATTAGATCAAGAATCATAATTACATGCCCCTGTTGAACAGGGGCAGAAAAATTGGGCCTTTGGTGGTGGTGGTGCTAGTGCCACAACACTGTAAGTCCTCACTCGCTCTTGGTGGGCGCAGAAATGGGCCCTGCTGTGAAATATTAGATCAAGAATTGTAATTACATGCCCCTGTTGAACAGGGGCTGAAAAATTGGGCCTTAGGCACTGGTGCTGGTGCCACAACACTGCAACCCCTCACAGATACTCTAGTTGGAACGCAGAAACGAGCCCTGCTGCAAAGTATTGCATCAAAAATTGTAATTACATGCCCCTGTTAAACAGGGGCTGAAAAATTGGGCCTTAGGCACTGGTGCTGGTGCCACAACACTGCAACCCCTCACAGATACTCTAGTTGGAACGCAGAAACGAGCCCTGCTGCAAAGTATTGCATCAAAAATTGTAATTACACGCCGCTGTTAAACAGGGGCTGAAAATTTGGGCCTTAGGCACTGGTGGAGGCGCCCAGAACCAAAAATGTTCTTACAAGCTATCAGCGTGATCATTGAGGAGGAAGAGGATAATTACTCAGGATAGTCACTCAGCATCAGCATAGGCAGTCTTTGAAGGGATCTGAGATTTCAAAAAAAATTATTCAGTTACATCAGCATCAGGTGCTTGGTAGTTGGTGGTGATCCAAGACTGATTCATTTTTATGAAGGTCAGTCGATCGACCGAGTCGGTGGACAGACGCACCCTGTGATCGGTTACAAAGCCTCCAGCAGCACTGAATGTGCATTCTGAAAGAACGCTGGATGCAGGACAGGCCAGTAGCTCAATTGCATACTGTGCAAGCTCTGGCCAGTGATCCATCCTCAAAAACCAGTAACCCAGAGGATTTTTGGTGGGAAAGGTGTCCAAGTCAGATCTTGCCCCTAGGTATTCCTGCACCATGTAAAACAGACGCTGGCGATGGTTGCTGGAACCGATCATACCTTGGGGCTGCGGACCAAAAAATTGTCTGAACGCATTGGTCAGACAGCCACTTTCTCCACCACTCCTTCTTTGACTGACCGAAGCCTCAGCAACATGTTGTCCAGAAACAGGAGTTTGTAACCTCCTAGTCTCTGGGAACGCGTTGCACAGACCTTTCTGCAAGGCCTCCCGAAGATGTTTCATCCTCTGCTCCATCTGCGATGGCAAGATAAGGTCCGCAACCTTACCCTTGTAATGTGGATCAAGGAGGGGTGCCAGCCAGTATTGGTCCTTCTCCTTGATACCACGAATACGAGGATCCTTACGCAGGCTTTGCAGGAGCAGGGAGGCCATGCAGCGTAGGTTTGCTGAGGCATTCGGTCCGGAGTCCTCTGGGTCACTAAGGACGACATGGTCCACAACCACCTCCTCCCAGCCATGTACAAGTCCATGTGTTTCTTGGGACTGATCCCTTAAAGACTACTGCTGATGCTGAGTGCCAGGCTCCACCTCCATACTGACACAATCCTCCTTCTCCTCCTCCTCTTCCTGTGTGATCGGCGGGCACGCAGGAACACTGTCTGGATAAAGAGGCCCTTGAGAGCTAAGGAAGTCCTCCTCTTCCTGCCTCTGTTCTGCCTCAAGTGCCCTGTCCATTATTCCACGCAGCGTGTGCTCCAACAGGTGGACAAGGTGGACAGTGTCACTGATGCATGCACTGTCACTGCTCACCATCCTTGTGGCCTCCACAAATGGTGACAGGACAGTGCATGCATCCCTGATCATGGCGTGGGGAAAAAAAACAAGCTCCCCTGACCCTGTCCTGGTGCCATAGTCACACAGGTACTCATTGATGGCCCTCTGCTGCGGCATGGCCAACGTTGAGTTCCACTTGGTGGGCATGTCACAGATTAGGCGGTTCTTGGGCAGGTTAAACTCCTTTTGGAGGTCTGCCAGCCGAGCACTGGCATTATATGACCGGCGGAAATGCACACAGACTTTCCTGGTCTGCCTCAGGACATCCTGTAAGCCCGGGTACCTGCCCAAGAACCGCTGCACCACCAAGTTAAGGATGTGAGCCAAACAGGGCACATTAGTCATTTGTCCCTGTCGGAGAGCAGAGAGGAGGTTGGTGCCATTGTCGCAAATCACCATTCCTGCCTTAAGTTGGCGTGGTGCCAACCACCTCTTTGATGACGCCCTGGGGGAGGGGCGAAACGCGTCGACAAACATCCTGCTCATGTCCAACCAGTGACTCATTTCCTGTTTCCGTGGAACGCACGCTGTAAGCGTCGATCGCGGAAGTATTCTGACATGCCTGATTGCAACCTGGGATTCTGTGAGTAGCGCTGGGATGCGCAAGTGATTTCCCAAGCTTTACAATATTTCACCATATTGCCTCTCTTTCTCTTTTGGGGTCAACATCCACAAATATCTGATTTGCCTGCATGAACATCTATATTGGCTCCTGCACTGGAGGCATCATTCTGTAACATCTATGATGTATTGACTGACAGCACAGGCTGAGGAGACTCTGCTTGCTTCTAGTGAGACTGACAAGGAGAGCCTGGTTTAGTAGCCCAGCCGGTATTTATTTGGGACTATTTATTAGCACTATATTTTATTTTGTTAGCACATAATTTTATTATCTCACTAGCAATTGGGTAATACCGATTGCGGATATATTGCAATTTGCACTTTATGTATGAGGTTTAAGGGAATTAGTAGTCTGATTGTGTATTGCACCTAGTGTACACTAATATACACCACCCATGTCATTTATGGATTTAAGTTTACTAGTATTGCACAGAGCACTTTACATACAGGTTATGTATATTTTAGCACATTTTTTACCAGCGCTGTATGTGTTTGCTTTTTAATTTTTTAAGTACTAGTACTTTCCTACAGCAGCGGTAACACATATATGTATATATATTTTTTTGTTTATTGTCACTAGCGCTGCTTCATTCACTTATTTTCTAGCAATTTTGCCAAGCTAGCATTCAACCGCTGGGCATGTGGATGGCTTGGAGCGAACTTCTTTCGGTGGTGCAGCAGCTGGGGCAGGGAAATTTGCCTGGTACAATCTGACGTTGGTGTACCGAAAGCAGATTGCCCACAAGTACTTGGCTGTGACACACCTAATTCTACACTTTCATTCCTCTCAGTGCAAGTCTCAGAGAGGACTGGAGGTATAGTGGGGTTGGAGATCTCAGCTGATGAGGAGCAAGGAGAGGTCCTCTTTGTTCTTTGGTGTGGGTCTTTTAGATACGCTTGCCAACGAACTGCATGGCAGGTCAACATATGTCTGGTCAAGCATGTGGTGCCCAAGCGGGAGATGTTTTGACCACGCGAGATACGCTTGAGACATATGTTGCAAATAGGAGCGGTGTGATCTGATGCACTCGTCTCAAAAAAGGCCCACACCAAAGAACTTTTGGAATAACGCACAGAGACAGCAGCGCCCTGCACATGCGGAGCTTTTCTGGTGTGATGCAGTCAGTGTGCTGCCCTTAGGCTGGCCCCTGGAGGGCATCCTGCCTCATTGGTGATGTGCCTCCTCCTCCTCTTCCTCTCTCCTATCAGGCACCCACGTTGAGTCAGTGACCTCATCATCCCCTCCCTCCTCATCACTGGAGCAAACCTGACAGTATGCTGCAGCAGGGGGAGCATGACTGTCAGATTGCTGTCCTTCTTGGGCACCCCCTCTGTCCGTGCTCACGTTACTGCCTTCATCTAGCTCAGTATCATCATCAGAGCCTTCTAAACGCTGGGCATCCTCCTGGAGCATGTACCCAACACTGTGGTCAAACAGTTCGAGGGACTCCTCAGGAGAACATGGTGGGGCTAGGGAAGGAGTCACTGATGACATTGAGCCGAGGGAAGAGGCCGCGTAGGCAGATGCTTTGCCAGACAAAGTACCCTGAGCATGGGTAAGAGAGGATGAGGAGGATGAGGACGGCTTGGTCATCCACACGACCAAGTCTTCCGCATGTTGCGGCTCAACACGGCCAGCTGCTGAAAAAAAGGCCAAGCGTGTCCCACGGCCACGTGCTGATGAGGATGCACCGTCTCCACGACCAGCACTGTTGCCTCTAAACACAGAGCCTGCTTGCCCTCTTTTATTGGCTTGTGATTGTCTGCCTCTCCTTGTTGGCCTTCCAGACATACTAATGGCCTGTAGCTGCACTAAGCTGGGATATATATATATATATATATATATATATATATATATATATATATATACTGATACTGCAGCTAGCAAAATCAACTGCCTGCCTGTAGTATGAGAACACCACCAACCTTCTACAGGTAGCTTTAGCTGAACACTGTGCAGAGCTCGCAAAAAACTAACTTGTAGCTTATTTAGCTGCCTGCGGTAGTGATAGGATCAGGAAAACATCACCAACCTTCTACAGGTAGCTTTAGCTGAACACTGTGCAGAGCTCGCAAAAAAATAACTTGTAGCTTATTTAGCTGCCTGCGGTAATGATAGGATCAGGAAAACACCACCAACCTTCTACAGGTATCTTTAGGTGAACACTGTGCAGAGCTCGCACTAAACTAACTTGTAGCTTTAGCTGAACACTGTGAGGAGGACGCACTACACTAACTTGTAGCTTTAGCTGAACACTGTGCAGAGGTCGCACTACACTAACTTGTAGTTTTAGCTGAACACTGTGAGGAGGACGCACTACGCTAACTTGTAGCTTTAGCTGAACACTGTGCAGAGGTCGCACTACACTAACTTGTAGTTTTAGCTGAACACTGTGAGGAGGATGCACTACACCAACTTGTAGCTTTAGCTGAACACTGTGAGGAGGACGCACTACCCTAACTTGTAGCTTCAGCTGAACGCTGTGCAGAGGTCACACTAAACTAACTTGTAACTTTAGCTGAACACTGTGAGGAGGACGCACTACCCTAACTTGTAGCTTTAGCTGAACACTGTGCAGAGGTCACACTACACTAACTTGTAGTTTTAGCTGAACACTGTGAGGAGGACGCACTACACCAACTTGTAGCTTTAGCTGAACACTGTGAGGAGGACACACTACCCTAACTTGTAGCTTTAGCTGAACACTGTGCAGGGGTCACACTAAACTAACTTGTAGCTTTAACTGAACACTGTGAGGAGGACGCACTACACTAACTCGAAATAGTCTAGCTGCCTGACTGTGGTACTAATAGGATCAAAAGAACACCAGCAATTTTCTTCAGGTAGCTGTAAATACTGTAACAAGACAAGCCTACCTGTCAGTAGGAAGATAACAGAAACTGATCTAGCTAAACTGAATACAGTGTGTGTATATATATATATATATATATATATATATATATATATATATACAACACCTGGGATGCATATACAGTACCTGACCGCGAGATTGTGTTTCCAGCGAGATCCCATCGCGCTGGTTCTCGGCGACAGGGTACTGTGCATATCGCGCTGGTTCACTCATGGGGAAAGGAAAACTTCACCTTCAACTTCAACCGCTTCTTCCTCTGGTCTTCTTCTTCCTCCATTGCCGCTCCCGCCACCGACCCGCTGGAGATCCAAAAACAACCATCCTCTGGCGCACATGTCATATATAACTATGGGGCGTGGCCACCAAATGGCGTCATCCGGAGACCCCACCCCATTGTGACATCACTGACCCATCATGCCCCGAGTGGTGAAGTCATAAGGGGCGGTGTCTCTGAATGAGGACACAAACACAAGTACCCCCCGGTGCAGTGGCACTTTATGGACGAACAAAAAGAAAATCATATATCAAAAAATATCATTTATTTATAAAATCCTCCAGACATTTAGTTCTACCATTCACTTTCACATCAGACTCCTCTTCTAATTCCAACACTCAAAACATTATTAATATTTCTAAACATTCACTTACCCAAGCTGAGAAAGACCTTCTACAAAAAGGTCTCAACTTTTGTCCAGACACTGGTTTGGACACGTTTGAAATAATAAAAGATCTGCACCTTTTTGCTCGAAAACTTCATTATAAAAGTCTTTTCTCCAAAGAAATTAATATTTCTAAAATGGAGACTCAAAAACCAGATGAGGCCTTAGATGACCTCTTTACCCTTCTTGAGGAATAGGATCGCAGTGATCTTATTGACGCAATTGATATTGAGGCCCTATTGGAGGAACACATTTCAAAAGAACCCTTACCTCCGTCAGATATACATAAACTTAAAAAAAAGTCTGACAAAATTTCATTCATTTGCCGGTAATCCTGACCTGGCGGCTTTTGTAGCTTCAACCACATCAGAGATTCGTAAAATAAAACCACATGTACCCTGCAGTAACCTCACGAATGATGAATATGTTGCCTTAGAATCCCTAAAAAAGGAACATTCTTTAACAATTAAACCATCCGATAAGGGAGGAAACATCGTCATTATGGCTAATGAGCAATATGTAGCGTGTTGAAAGATTTTTACAGACAAATCCTGGTATAAACCCATTTCAAAAGGCGTCATTGAAAAGTTCAATGACGCCTTCTATGATCTAGTGGATGGACCATTTTGCAATGGGGCCATTGATAAAGATGTTTGGGAGTATATTAGAACATCCCATCCATGTATCCCTACTCTATACTGTCTCCCGTAAATACACAAAAACTCAAAAATTCCCCCGGGCCGTCCCATTATCTCAGGGAACGGTTCCATAACCGAAAACTTGAGCAAATGTATCGACAGTCACCTCAGACCCTTTGTTGCTAACCTATCTTCGTATATTAAAGACACTATTCATTTATTACAAAATTTAGAAGGATTACACATCCCACCTCATTCTCTTTTGGTTGCTATTGACGTGGAAGCGTTATATAGCTCCATCCCTCACAACTTTGGCCTTTCAGCAATAAAACATGTTATATCACAATCTCACAAAGACGATCGAAAGTTAAACTCCTTTTTGATAGAGGTTCTGGACTTCATTCTAACGCATATTATTTTTTCCTTTGATGGATCCCACTACCCCCAGGTGCAGGGGGTTGCGATGGGGACCTGTTGTGCCCCATCGTATGCCAACCTGTACCTGGGGGAGTGGGAGCATTCTTTTTTGTCTAGTGACAATTTATCATCTTATACCACCCATGTTGTGGCATGGTTCAGGTATATAGATGATATCTTGATGGTATGGGACAGTACACCAGACAACTTACAAGCTTTCATATGTGCTATGAATAAGAATATTTTCAATCTTTACTTTACAATGACCTTTAGTGACACCTCCATTACATTTCTTGATCTAAACATCACCAAATCAGCAGATGGTTCATTATCCAGCAGTCTCTATCGTAAAGAGACCACTGGAAATATCATTCTGCATGAGTACAGTTCACACCCTGCGCCCCTGGTTCTGTCCATTCCATATGGGCAGTACCTAACGCTCAGATGCAACTGCTCTACAGACACAGAATTCATCCGTGAGGCAAATCTACTCAAAAACCACCTCCTAGATCGAGGTTATTCATCCACGTGCCTCAAAAAGGACTTTAGATGTGCACGGGGACAAATAAGACAGGAGGTACTCTTTTCTAAAAAAACATCTGATGTTTCAAAACCAGATTGATAACTACTTACAACAAACAACACAAAGCCATTCAAAAAATCTTACAAAAGCACTGGCACCTGCTACAAATCGACCCAAACTTAAAATCACATGTGTCTGCTACACCCACCATTACCTGTAGACGAGCACGTTCACTAAGAGACCATTTGGTCAAAAGTGAGTATACTGGTACCTTTCGGTCTGACATCTGTAAAAGACTTGGTACTTTTACTTGTGGTGGGTGTACATATTGTTGATACATGAACACACAATCGAAATTTGTATTACCAAATGGCAAAATGTATAGATCCAGACACTATGCTAACTGCAAAATGCCTGGGGTTATCTACCTACTAACATGCCAATGTAAATGCTTTTACATTGGTAAAACCTAATTAGAATTCTATAAGAGAGCAGCACGACACATCACAAGCATTAAACATGCGAATCCGGACCTTCCTCTGGGGCGGCATGTACAAGATCATCATGCGGGCAAACTTCACCATGTTCTATTCACCATCCTCGATCGAGTCCACCCGGACAGTATGGGTTGTGACTGGAACAAGATCTTGTTCCGGAGGGAGGTCCGCTGGATTGCTGACCTCAATGCAACTTTATTTCCAGGTCTCAATACCCAACTAAGCTTCCATCCTTTTCTGGATGGTTTTGCTTCAGGAGGATGTGAAAAAGAGTGATTACCTGTCTAAAAATTCACTATACTCTTATTCATACTTGTAAATTTATTGATTTATTCATTTTGATGCGATTCGTATCTCTGTGTTCTCCCTTGTTTTCATAACATCATATAATGAAAACTGATGGGACAAATGAGAATATTGTAATTTATGATTTCTTGCTGTATGCCCTGTTTTTTATTTACATATTCAAGTCATGATTGTATGTTTTCCATAATTATCTCTACAATGGGCTCCATCAAATACATTTGACCATATCCGTATACCTGCCTTCATGTATAATTATTATTTTTGCATATAATGTGGAGCCATTTTTTGGCTTCCAGACAAGTTTTTAAAACTCCTTGTGTGCTCAGCCAAGTAATGTCTGTGCTTTTGCGACTGTTTTGTGCCGGTGGGCTTGATCTTGCTCTGCATGATGCTTCCCCATGGCCTTTGGCGGTAAGTTTGGTGCCGTGCAGGCCTTGCCCTGGGGGTCCCCCGTGTATGTTCCCCTATGGTCCCTTCCACATGCTTTGAGGTTTGTTTTATTATTATTTTTATTTTTGATGTTAGTTGATTCTTGGTTGTCCAGTGGTTGTCATGGGAATAACTAAGGACACGCCTTTACTGTGTCTGATTTACTGTGACGCTGTACTCGCCTGGCTTCTGGGCGTGGTGAACTGCTCGTTCGCCCCGTTCTAAGTCACGGTGAGATGACGTCATTGCGCTGTTATACGCAATGATGCTGCTTATGGATGCTAACATACTATGCTGACACCAACTGTATAAGATCACTGCGCATGCGCCGGCAGCCTTTAAAGCCCGCAAATTGTGCATTGTTCAGTGCAGACTTTGCCTCTCAGGACCAACAACGCCCCAGTCACCTGTGTCCACACACCCACTCTAATGCCCCGTACACATGATCGAACATTGATCGGACATTCTGACAACAAAATCCATAGATTTTTTCCGATGGATGTTGGCTCAAACTTGTCTTACATACACACGGTCACACAAAGTTGTCGGAAAATCCGATCGTTCTGAACGCGGTGACGTAAAACACGTACGTCGGGACTATAAACGGGGCAGTAGCCAATAGCTTTCATCTCTTAATCTATTCTGAGCATGCGTGGCACTTTGTGTGTCGGATTTGTGTACACACGATCGGAATTTCCGACAACGGATTTTGTTGTCGGAAAATTTTATAGCAAGCTCTCAAACTTTGTGTGTCGGAAATTCCGATGGAAAATGTGTGATGGAGCCCACACACGGTCGGAATTTCCTATCACACATTTTCTGTCTGAAAATCCGACCGTGTGTACAGGACATAAGTAAGCAAAAAGTTTGTTTGTTTTTCTCCTTTTTTTTGTTGAGTTTCAGCTTTTGCCCTGTACATATCTAAATGACATTCTGAGAAGGTGGGGTTGCTTTACTTTCCTCCCCTTCCTTCTTTTATTTACTAAAATTCCAACTTGCAACTGACGATATAAATATTAGAGTTATCCGCCATTAGAATCAATATCTCTTTTTCGCATGTAAATAGGTGCTTTGTAATATACTTACAATGAAGCCCCGTACTGTCAAAATAATTACAACATTAACATCCTCTGTGTATATTTATACATATTTTTCATATATTAATTTTAATTACAATAGAATATCTTGTTATCCCTCAGGGATTTTCTGTGGCTGTGCCATGGTGGTCTTCCTGTGGGGACCTTTGTGAGGGCTGTTCCGAGCCCAGATGGGGTTCCTTGTTTTTTTCGATGGACAAACAGCGGCAAACTTTAAAATATTTCTCTACAATTCAATTTCGGTGTGTATATTGGAGATGCTCATGTACTACAATGTTGATGCTGCCTTGAAAGATGTTTTGGTAAAACTATTCTTGCTTTCTTTCAGAATGTATTTATACCTTCTCCTATAATGCTTCTGAGGAAGGGATATTTTTCCTGAAACATGTCAGGCTAAAGGAGGAAACTTACGTTCATTGAAATTTGTAACAATGTATCATGTGCAAACATCTCCTTGTTGTCTTATATAAAATGTATTGTACAAACTGCTGCTATGTTTGTCATTACACATGTGTTTTAACCATTTTCTAAATAAATGATATTTTATGATATATGATTTTCTTTTTGTTCGCCCATAAAGTCCCACTGTACCTGGGGGTACTTGTGTCCCTTTTTCCTGGTGCCTCCATGGCAGCATACCAATGGTTGGTTGCTCCGCCCCCTACCAACCCACAGGACCACTTTAACTCTATAAAAAAGAGCTGCTCCCCTCAGTCAGTATTCTTTTCTCTGTCCTCATCCCAGCAGGATCATTATCAGCCTTACCTCACCGCTTTATGGTGTAACCATTGCAGGTTCATTCTCTCCTGCAGTACTGGTACTGGTACTGTACCGGGGGGTACTTGTGTCCCTTTTTATACAATAATCATTTGGGATGTTGGCAACACTCCATTGAGAATAGAACAAATTGCTTTGTGGTTGTTAAATCCTTGCAATGTACATAGATCACCCAGAGGGTAATGTTTTTTTTCTCAACAAAAGTGGAATTACGCTTTAACTAAAAACACAACAAAGATAATATACCACCCTCAGTATCAATTCAAGTTCATAACTTACTTGTGCCACAGAAACATCAAAGGCGGTGGATAGTTGCAATTTTCATTAGCGACCATTTGTCCCTTGAGCTCCTCCTTTTCCATCTGGTTGCCTGATGGAAACCTGGGGAGTCCTTTAATTGGGCTGGTCCCCGCCGCCAACATTGTGAGTGTGTTTTTTTTATGTACTTTTCTATGATATGTCATATTATTATGAATTTATTTTTGCCTGTATTTTTGTACTATTTTGTCATTGTATTGTTTCTTGTAAAGTCTATCTTTTTTATTGACCCCCTAAAGAAGACAATGAAAGTTGAAACATGTTGGGGTTTATTTGCACATTTATGACCTTGTTTGGTCTTTGTTCATGGATATTCGTGGGTCTTTGAATGTAATAATTATGTACAAGGGACCCTTATGTGTTTTTAATATAATTGTAAAATAAACTTTTTGTATTTTACCTGCTTTGGTGTTTTTGGTGCCTATAAAATCCCATCCATAGTATTATGCATCTTTATCAGCAAAGTACACTTATGTGCAATTGAAACATCCAGTTATGTGCAGGAAAATATCAACTAACAGCTTATTCACAAGACTGGATGTTTGAGGTGAACCGCAAATCATTAAAAAGTAACTCCACTTTCAGGGGGAAAAAAGTATTGCAAATAAAAAAAATATTATAGCATGTGCAATTTTGACACAAGCCATATTGTACTATAACATTATTAAAAATTACCTTTCCTCCCTTATGTACAGACCACAACCCCAGGGGGGATTTGGCCTCTCTGGCTATACTTCCTTGCGGGCAGATTCTTACAACTAGCCCAATGGTTTGCCTCGGACCTAAACATCCCATGGATCTCCTTCGAGTCCTCCTCAGTATTTTCTTATTATATACAGGGCCTACTTTGGTCAGTCTGCATAGCCCTTAAGTTTGTGGAAACCTCCTCTTGGTAGGGCACATCCTGTGCACTCTTTTATTCACTGACAGAATTTGCAGTATTGGCGGTGTGAGGGCGGAACTATTACTATCCGCCCTCTTAAGCCCTTCACATCTTCTACGTGATTTCGGCAATGCGCACGCATCTCCTTGGGTGAATGTGCGCGCATCTCCCTCGGACAGTGCGCAGGCATCACTACAGGGACGTCCGCACCGGAAGCGATGCCGGAGGTCGCCAGCGTCCTTTTCGCTTCCAGTGGGACCGCACGTTTTTAAAGATGGTGAGCGCAGGTGTGCTGTCTGAATAGACGCACCCCGTGTCTCCCCATCTGCTACTGACAGTCACTTCTCTCCCTCCAAGGGAATGTAACAATACGGCACCCCCTCTTCAGGTAAGCTCTATGCTCATATACCTTGCACATTTTTGTTCCCATATTCACTGCCTTATCTTGGCTTATCTGGTTCTTTTATAGCCTATATTATCTCCTTGATGGGAGTATCTATTCATACTGCTATGCCATTGACCTGTCTGACAGTATGTTTGTCCTGGCCTGTCTATGTTGTGCCATCTAGGTTGTTCCTTACATCTATGAAGATACCTTCTTCTACACATATAAAGACATGTGTTTCCCCATATTACTAATATTATGACCTCCTTGCTTTATTGGAGGAATGGTCTGTTAACTTTTAACTTTAGATCATGTTGCCGGGTATTGTAGTATACTCCCTAAAGCCTCTTCTTAATATTATTGATCCAGATTGTTTCACATGATTATAAGTATTTACGTTTTCTTACTAAATGCAGGTTTATCTATATAGAGATTACCCTACTACACATTAGGTCACATTTCTCAAAAAAAAACCTTTTTACTTTATTATTACTTTATTTTATTTTATTTTACTTTACCAAATTTTTGCCCAACTTTTTTAAGGGTAATCCTTACAGTATTTTTGATTGCATCTACATGTTCGCTGCCCATAGGAGGCATTAAGAAACTCTTTTCTGCTATGTTTCTTTTACTAGATTCTTGCCTTGTTGTATGTGCAGTCCGGTTCCCTTGTCGGCGTTATCCGCTGGGATCTGGCACCCATGGATATTATGCATCAGCGGGGGTATTGGGTGGCGCGTGGCAATGGTGTTAGCTGTTCTGCTTCATAGATCTATACCAATAGGTGAGCATTAATACTTCACCAGACTACTTATATTATTTTATGTCTCTTGAGTTACATTTATGGATGGCCATTATATAATCATTATTTGCTTTTTATACGATATAGAATTATTCTGTGATGTCGTTTATGCCCCGATGAAGCGAAATCTTTCGCGAAACATGTCGGCTGACCAATCACACATGATTCTTTGAATTTATCTATGGCTGACCAATCACACATGATTCTTTGAACCAATTTATGTATGGTCATCATTTCATTGATATTTGTGTATGTCTGCTATCTATTTTTAATATCTTTGTATTAAAAAAATTTAATTTTCTAATAAGTTGTATGGTATTGGCTTACCGCTGTAGATACACCATCTCCTCCAAAAAATCCCATTATCTCAAAAAGAGTGTTCTCTTTCTCTCTCTTTTTTATTTTTGGTAAGTAGATTGTAATTGGTAAAAATGGGCATGGTATCAGATGGTATAAAGGCATTGGCAGGTCACTATATGGAAATGGGTGTCTTCCACCCAAAAATAGTGAAGAAAAAGAGATATGACTTATATGACTTATGTAAAAGAGATATGACTTATTTATATAAAACAGGAAAGAAAATTAGTGGGACATTGAATGAGGAATGTCACTAATACAGATGTTGCATAGATCATTTGTATATAAATGTGCTATTAATCAAATAAAAATACATTCATACATTCAATAATGAATTACATATTTTGGTCATAACATTGGTATACCATATGCAACAGAGCTGCTATAAAAACAAGGGAAGATACACATACACATTGATAATTACATAGTACTCGATAAACTCTGAATTTATAGAGGTATATATGGGCCAATAAGTAGGTTTTGAACAGCCCAAGAAATCTTGACTCGTTTCATGGCTTATATCAGTCATTGGTTCTCGGCGCATTTGAGCAATTGATTAAATGGAATGATTAAATTTGAATGATTGTTTGATTCATTATTGTTTTTCTATATTATTATGTTATTTTCAATTTATAGTGACCATATATACAGTGCCTGATAAAAAAAAGTTCTCCTGAAGAAACCACCATTGTGGCGAAAGATGTAGATAACCAATCAGTTGCATCTGTTTATGTATTGTATGGCTACTTCTGACAAGAATATGTCGATTTTTAAATGTTTCTAAATAAATTTTGATAATTTGTATAACTCTGTGTTTGGTTTTGTTGTGGCACCTTTACAATCCCATTTTCCTTATTTCTTGATGTATAGTGACAAGTTGTTATCAAAGAACCTACAGTATATTAATTAATTTCAGAATATGAGGTACACTGATTTACAATAATAACCATTTTTTATAATACTAACAAACTCACAAGTAGTATTTTACTATTTGAGAAGACCTATATACAATTAATGGTATAATACTATGATGAAAAAAAAGTTTAGGTTATCATATAGATTTTGGCTTAGTATTATGAATGATCATTATGATTCTGTGGGATAATAGCAGGTGTTGTAAACTAAAAATGTCAAGTGGCCTATATGTGTCACTTGCAGGGCCAAATACTAAGTGAGTTATTATAGGATGAAAGAATTACCAGTCCAGTGCTTGGAGTACATTGTCCACAAATCATTTGAATTCAAATGGCAAGTTGGCATTAAGCAAGTTTATTTTAGGGGAAATTTGTCAAATGACATCAGCATTGATATTTGTGTGAAAGTGAACATTATTTTTTTCGTACT
This sequence comes from Lithobates clamitans, assembly GCA_037952925.1. Classification (NCBI taxonomy): domain Eukaryota; kingdom Metazoa; phylum Chordata; class Amphibia; order Anura; family Ranidae; genus Lithobates; species Lithobates clamitans. The sequence continues at coordinate 536,061 of JBBGZY010001289.1, forward strand.
TGATCACTTCAATAAAAAAAAGTACCTGTCACTGCTCAAAGCTATCACAAGGGATATTGTTCATCTCTTGAAATAGGAATAAAATTAAATTTACAAAAAAATAAATAAAAATAAATATAAAAAAACTGAGATTTAAATAAACAAAATAAAAATAAGGAGGTCCGGCATGCACATATAAGCAGTGATTGCACCACATACTGTATATTGCATATCACTGTAAACGTCAGAGTGAGAGCAATAATTCTAGCAGCATAGCTCATGTTTAGCTTTAAGTTGATAACCTGTAAAGGCTGGTAAAATATCGCCTAAGGACAATTTTAGGTACTGTCATTTGTTGTAATCTCACAGGTGTGGGCAACTTTAAATCTCAAGATGTTTGTTATCCATTTGCTCCATATAACATCATATTTTATATTTTAACAATTGAGTATTATTGTGTTTGTGTGCACTAAAATTCATTTAAGTGTATTTTTTCTTGAGAATTTGCATTTCATAAATGACTGCGCAAGTAACGTGTGAAAATGCAACTGCCACCATTTTATTCTCCACGGCTTTTGTTTTCAGGAAATAAAATTTATGAGGGTTTTAAGTAATTTCCAAGCAAAAAACATTTTTTTTTTTAACGTGTATGTGAAAAATATGAAATCTGCCTCAGTAGGCAAGCATCAATTGGTTGTTATCTGCTGCTATGTATTCTATTAAATTACCAAAATAATAAAAAGATACATGGGAATGGGATAGAGACCATGTTAAGAGCAAAGAAATTAAGAAATACTACTCCTTCAACTTCCTCTGGAATTTTCAATAAGTGGAAACCTGGCTTTGTATAGATGAATGCAAGAGCCATTGTATTTAAACGTATTTAAACAGTATATATTATGGGTTAATGAATAGGGTTTTGCTTTATTGTTAATTATGATGTTATGAAAGCTAGTGTCAGTACTTAATGGATAAGTACCCTATAAAAAAGCTGCCCCTGACCTACAAAAGGCCTTTGATTTAGTTTCATGGCCCAATTTGTTTGAGGTGTTACGTAGGTGGAACTTTGGCGCACATTTTATAAACATCTGGCAAAATCTTTATTCTTATCCTTAATCTATAATTAGAATGCACGTATACTGCTCTAAGGCCATCTTATTTAGGCAGGAAACTAGACAGGAAAGTCCCCTATCACCTCTACTTTTTGCCATAATGATCAATCCATTGGAAATTACTATCCACGAGAATCCTAGTATTAAGTATTTATTATTGTTTTATTTTAAAGAGGAGTTCTGCCTATTTTTTTTTTTTTTTAAGTCAGCAGCTACTGACTTTTGACTTTTAAAATAAGGACACTTAGCTGTCCAGGGCGCCCGCAATGTCGGCACCCAAAGCCGATCTGTCCCTCAGCTATCGGGTGCTGCCACCGACATCCTCAGTAAGGGACTAAGGAAATGAAGCCTTCCTGGTTCCCTACTGTGCATGCGCGACTCGATCTGCTCTATCCCACTGGTTTCTGCTGTGTTCTGGGACCTGTGTGTATCCCAGAAGACAGCGGGGGCAGGAAGTGGAGTAGATACCTAGGGGTGGCTCGGGTATCTATTCCCGGAAGTGGGAACAAAATACCTGTATTAGACAGGTATATGCTCCCCCCTGAAAGGTGCCAAATGTGACACCGGAGGGGGGGAAGAACCGGAAAAGCGGAAGTTCCATTTTTGTGTGGAACTCCGCTTTAAGTATTTTATTCTAACTATAGTTTAGCATTAAGGGAGTTTGTTGCAGTGGCCTAAATCATAAATGCACTGTTTATGTGGATGATCTCTTATTATTTATCACATCCCCCCATATCACTATACCCAATGTCTTAGCCAATTTGGATAGATTTGCTAAAGTTTCTGGCTTACCTGTCCAGATCTTTAGCTCTAAATTTTTAATCTTTTGCCAGGCCATCTTTCCAACTGTGAAGCAAGTTACCCTTGTCTGTGGAAACAGGGCTCTATCCATTATTAAGCCATACAGTTAACTACAAATATTGATAAGTTGTACATGGTCAATTATCCACCGTTATTCACAAAAAGTGATGACCTGGACAAATGGACCACTTATAATCTGTCATGGTGAAGGTGCATATACATTGTGGCAATGTCCTTACTTCCTAACATAATCTATTACTTCAGATTCCACCCAATTTGGTTGGAAACATGAGACTTGCAAAAACTGCAATCAAAGATAATCCGATTTATTGGAGGGTAAAAAGGGAAACTTTTTTTTTAAGATTAGCAAAATGAACACTTTTCTCCAATGGATCTCAGAGAGGACTTATGCCCCGTACACACAGTCGGACATTGATCGGACATTCTGACAACAAAATCCTAGTATTTTTTCTGACGGATGTTGGCTCAAACTTGTCTTGCATACACATGGTCACAAAAAGTTGTCGGAAAATCCAATCATTCTGAACGTGGTGAGGTAAAACACGTACGTTGGGACTATAAATGGGGCAGTAGTCAATAGCTTTCATCTCTTTATTTATACTGAGCATGCATGGCACTTTGTGCGTCGGATTTGTGTACACACGATCGGAAATTCCGACAACGGATTTTGTTGTCGGAAAATTTTATAGCCTGCTCTCAAACTTTGTGTGTCGGAAAATCCGATGGAAAATGTGTGATGGAGCCTACACACGGTCCGAATTTCCAACAAGGTCCTATCACACATTTTCAGTCGGAAAATCCAACCGTGTGTACGGGGCATTAGAGTTCCTGCTCTATACCAATACTATAGGGCTTCCCAACTTAAAATATTGTTTACAATCACTTTCAAAAGTGGAACCATTTAGATTCCAGCAAATACTCCACCTACTTTATTTGATTACTTAAGGAAATAAAGATCCCCCTGTACTGTACTAACTGCCTACAAGAGATGGTGCATTCAATCCAGAGGGGGCATCTCAACCATCCATGTAGCTTTAGTAAATTAACAAGTTTTTTGGTTGTATAATGAATGTATCCCTTACAGAAGTCAATTTCAAAGTGTTGTCAAGAGGGTATTTTGTGCCTGTCAGACTTGTCAAAATGTACCCAGGGTCATCCCCCAAGCCCAAATATCTGGTGTACTTGACTGGCAAGAATAAATTAAAAAAATTATATTAAAGAAGTGAAAAACTGGCAGACAATATATTTAATATAGTGCTTGCTTATTTGGTGGTTTTCAGAGAAATTTACTGCAAACCTTGATCCCAGTATATTGACTTGCAAGCTCCAGTTCTTATATACAATTTTTAAAAAATATTCACAAATAAGTCAAATCAAAATGACAAATTAATAAAGTGCAAATACCAAATATTCCTCATTCTATTCAAAGAACAATTAAGAATAACACAAAATATGAAGAAATTTCAAATAAATAACTCAATGGAAATACCACTGCAGCTGAAAACATTCATGCATATTTGTTTACAAGCTTTATATCAAACCATCAAGTTGAGTTTCTGTCCTTAAATGTAACACTGGCAATGATGTCCACATCTAAAACTTGAAACTGGATGCGCTCCAAAATCTAATTAGTAAATCTTTTTTTAAACTAGGAACAGAAATATATGCGGCATATCAGCACTAATCACCAGTGTACTGAAATGCTGACATCATACAATGATTAGGGAAACTGACCATGTGTTAAATATGTTTTGGAAAATGTAAACAACAGCATCAATAAGAATGGTGTGATGCTCCCTAAATTCAGCATTACTGCATGAAACAATTTGTGCAAACTTGAGCCTGAAATGTGGTGGTCTGTGGCAGCTCAGTTCATGGGGGTCCTTGGAATAGGCTATGTAAATATATGTCTTGAAGACTTTTGTTGGTTTAATGTTTGCAGTGAAGTTCAGCATACCATATTACAGTCACTGATTATTACATGGATCATATAAGAAAAAACCACACCTTCTGTTCCAGATGATACCTGGGCCCATCACATCCGGAACCATATTGGATCAAAACTTACACATGGCATTAAACAACCAGTAGGTATGTTTCTCATGGTAGGTGAAATTTCCGATACCTATTTTTTTGCCATCATCCTTCAGGTAACACAAAGCGATCTGAAAATTGCCAAGGCTACAAAGTTCACTTAGCAAGGAAATTTTCCCTTAGCTTAGTAAGCGAGATGAAAGTCTGCTTCCTTCCATCATCCAATCATGTGCAAGAGAAAAATACTGTTTAGATATTTATTGCAAAGTAAATTTTCACTGCATTCACTAAGCTAAGGGGAAATGCACATGCAAAGTGAAAATTCCCTTCCAAAGTAAACAGCCTTTTTGCCTTTAGTAAATCAATCCCACAATGACTCAAAATAAAAAGTCAATGGTTGAATCAACACCAAGAATTGTAACCAGGACATCCCACTATATTCTCAGCTTGGGACAGTGCCAAATAAGATGCATTAAATATCCATAACTTTGACCACATTCTTTTACAGAAATTCAGAAATGCAAAACAATATTAGAAAAAAAGAAGAGCTGTGTTGTCTGTGGGACAAAGAAATCATCTGAGAAGAATGGAGTATATCATCCAAGGTATAATCCAGAATAGGACCAAGGTCTGCCTCCCACTTCCGTTTACAGAATGATGGAAACGTAAGCAAAAATTTGTGCAACAGCTGAGAATAAGCTGTTGAAATAAGCCCCCTAAGCTGGCAATAGATGGATCTTTTTTTTTTTTGATCAGCCAAACCAATTCTCCCATATACACAAGCAAGGTGGATAGAGGAATCATGCTCACTGCACTATTGTATTCTCACAGCGGGGATTCCTCCACTGTCAGAATACTGAATGATCCGCATCCCAGCCAGTTGGCTGCAGTGCTGATTGAAGCAAAATTTTCCAATAAGCTCGTTCAAGAGCAGTCGGTCCTTAGTATGTTGCTCCCAGCCAGTTATATATTGGAACTGTGCAGCAATGAAAAAGATTTTAGGCTGGGAGGCATCCCAAGCTCTCAAAATATTGTCCAAAAAGTAATACCTCCATGCCATGTACCTAAAAATAACAGTACATTTTCTAAAATATTTAAGGAGAATCCAGTAGGCCAAACCTGGTCATTTTGTTTACACGTTTGTGAACCATGAACAGCAAGGGTTCAGGGTGAACTCGGCATCATCACCAACTAAAATTCCATTCCTACTCCTAGAGAAACTCAAGATCAAATCTATTGGAAAAGAGTATTGTGAGTTTTAGAGTGACATGTGTAATGAGTTTTGGTAGGATGGAACATGTCTTATAAACCCATTTCTTGACAGAGTCTGCCAAAGGGCATCGATGAATTGTGTAGGAAGAAGGGGGTCTTACCCAAGGAACAATTCATAAAGTTGGTAAAATACCCAACTACCAGGACTGGGAGTGTTGGTAAGTCTGTTAGAATCTGAGCCCCTAGTCGGAAGACCTCATGTTAATGAGTAAGGAGGAGGAAGGTAGATTTTAGTTATGACAGACTCCAGTTCAAAACATAAGCAATGAAAAAAAATGAAACCTACACTTTTTGTGTTCACAACACAGTTTCCCTGTGGATCAAAACAGATATCCCATGGGCCTATGACAATAAGCAGATTGAAAAAATTGCTGTTCAAGGAGGTTAGTGGCCTCAGCCCTGACATACCTCTCCTGTAAACAAATTAGGGAAGGTTTAAAAAGAGCACATGAAGAAACACAGATGCAATTTCTGAGAGTACTTTTGACCTTCTATGAAAAAATTTCCAAATTTTCATTATACAACAGATCTAGAAATGAATGAGAGGATGACAGAACAGCTGACGTGAGCTCACTGTATACGATTATAGGTCACCGTGATGCCCTCAGCTCTGTACAATGGGCTCTTGATAAATCTACCTTACCTCCCTCACTTAAGGATTTTCTCCATAAATCTTTAGACTTTTGTTTGGCCAGAAATTATTTCTGGTACAACGGGAAGTTCTTCCTACAAACACTCAGAGTTGCCATGGGGGCCAGTTTTGCGTCAAGTGTCACAAACATTTTTATGGCACTTTGGGAAGAGGAATTTGTCTTTGGTAGTAGACCGGCACAGCTGGTCTGCTACCAAAGGTACGTAGATGATTTGATCATAATATGGGAGGGGGGTCTGATCAGCCTCCAACTTTTCATGTCCAAGCTTAATGGTAACACCAAAAATATCCATTTGTCTTGGAATGCTGATGCTTCCTGCATAGCTTTCCTAGATTTGGAAGTTTTTAAACAAGGATTTTCCTTTAAGACCAGAAACTACTTCAAGACGACTGATAAAAACGGGTATATATCATTGGACAGCTATCATCACCATTCTTGGCTATATAATATTCCCAGAGGTCAATTCATTCATATTTGGCGGAATTGAACACATAATTGGTGATATAGACAGCATTGGAAATATGGATCGAGCCATTTTAGTTGCAGATTCAGACAAAAGTAAGAAGTAAAAAGAGAATTTTGAGTACAAAATAATTTTAGATTACAATATCCAACATAAAAAATTTGAGAAGATCATCATGAGGCACTGGGAAATTTTAAAAAAGGATAGTGTTTTAGGTTCAGTGTTACCCCTTTGCCTGAGATTTGTTTACAGGAGATCACCAACCCTAAGGCACATGTTAGCCCCGAGTGTGATGGATCCTCTAGTTTTAAAAGAAAACAGAATCTTCAATTTTTTGTCAGGATTTTATGCCTGTGGCAAATGCCCAGCATGCAGACAATGCAGACATAATCTCAAAAGAAGAAAATAATTCACTGCCTTCGCCACTAATAGGAATTACCAGATAAAAAATCGTATTACGTGCGATACAGTAGAAGTTGTTTACATGTTACAATGCGACTACAGACTCCAATATGTAGGTAGAACCTCCAGAGCTGTGGGAGTCCATATAGCTGATGATGTAAACAACATTAAAAGGGGTCTAAAGACACATAATGTTTCCAGACATTTTAGAATGTTCCACAACAGAGACCCTAAATTCTAAAGGCCTTAATTTCTGGGGTTTGGAAAAAGTAATTAAACACTGGAGAAGGGAAATTACATAAGGCAGCTGAGTCAACGTGAATCTTTTTGGATTCATGAAACCCAGGTTGCAGTGCCAAAGAGGTTAAACGTTGAGTTTGACCTTAATTGTTTTATATCCGATAAATAGTTTTTACAGGTTCTACCATTTTTATTGTATTTTATTCATTTTATTGTTCAGTGTTATGTATTTATCTTATGATTGTTAAGAGATGGCCGCGGGGGATTTTGTTTTTGTCCACTATTTATTTTAGTTTGAGAATGCAATATGCCTAGTATATTTTTTACTATATATGTCGTTCATGGGGTTCTTTGGCTGGTGTCCCCGCTCAGTTAGGTGACAGTAATATAGAAGTGTCTCTGACTTCCGGTTCCGCCACATTCTGTGCAGACACCAGCTGCCTATTTTAGCTTGCCGGGTGACTGTCTAGCTCCACCCTCGCTGACAAAGTCCTGCTGGGACGTAATCCCGCATACGGGGGGAGGAGCTTAAGCACACACGTCACCCACTGCCATCTCCATGCACTTTGCACTTGTTCTACGGATCGTGCTATTGGATTCGTTTATTTTTTTATTTCAGCGCGCATGAGCGCCAGTTTTGTATGTTTTAAACGTTCCTTTTGAATAAATTTACTGAGTACACTCAGAGCGTGTCCCCCTATATATTATTTATACATACCGGGATGCCTGTACCACCACATCCATCACCATTGCTGGCCTGGAGGCTTTCATACTGGACCTCTATTCTGGGTTGGAATCCTATTTTGCTGGATCGGAGATCTTTTTAGTAGTACCAGGAGGTACCAACAACCCTGTTGGGATAAACGTGTATTTGACCTGCTGTATTACAGAGGTCCATCATATCCGGTAATCATAACTTGGATTATACGGTGGAGGATATTGTCATGCATTGTGGAGAACATATTCTATCTTTTATCACGAGGAATCTTCATTTCCATTGGTTTGGATATAGCAGCTTCCTACTTACATGGACTGGACTTGTTCCTTTCTTTTTTCTTGTATTTGATTGCGCTGCACTTACCATCATTTTAAAATATTTCTTTTAGGCGCATATGTGATTACCTATAGTGTTCAGCTTGCAATTACGGATATTTTGTTGTTTGTTTGCGCTGATTGCTCTCCGTGTATATTTAGGATGACAGAACAGACACACTTATTAGAAACTTGAAAGTTTTGTAATGCCTCTCCAGCCCAACAGTAGCCACCATGTGCGTTTAAAAAAAATTAGAACTTTATTATTGGCAACTACCTGTAATAATGCAAGGTATATCATGGCGTATTGGAGATGCATCCTTTTCAGGCATCTCTCAAACTCTTGAAATTCATCCTGCGCTGCACAGAGGAAAAGTATAGAAATAACATGTTTCTATTGCAATTAGAAGAGACATCATTTAACTCTCGGACAGGTGAAGGATATTTTCTTTATTCTTGTAAATCAAGTAAAAGATAAGGAAGTCTTGGTGGGTTGCTCAGTAGCAAAGGGCGCTTGGGGAGTATATAGGCATATTCTATGACATGTGCAGAGAGGTGCTCCTTGTGAAAAATGTCCAATAGCCAGTGTTCAGCATAGTCCGAAGGATTAGCTCCCACAGCACCTTCAGGAAGGTCAACCAATCTAACATTACACCTCAGTTTTTTTTTAAGTGTTTTATTTGTGCAAGTTTGCATCAGCTTTGTTTAGAGCTACTTTAACATTAGGTGTAGGGAGATGCACGTTGTCCTCCAATTCACCTACGCAACCCTCCAGAGCTGAGGTGCACCCATACAATACATCTTCTCAAACACCCTGAACTTGGCCTGTAAGTTATGGAGGGAAGCATTATACTGTTGTACCACCATTAAACATTCTTAAAGCGTTTGTAAACCCAACAAAAAAATATTGATCCTGTTTCTTTAAAGCATGTTATGCAGCACAGTACTTGTGCTGTGTGGTTTTGCCACCTGTAATACCTGGCTGATCCTGCCAGTTTCTGCCCCCCCACCCCCTGTAAATTGACCACACTGCATCATGGCTGCTGAGCCCTGACACTATGGTCAGTTTATGTGCCTCCCACCCTCTCTCCCTGTCAGCTCTGTGTGTGAGCCTCCCCTTCACTTCTATCCCTTCTATCCCTCTCCCTCCTCCCCCCTCTCTCCCTGTCAGCTCTGTGTGAGCCGCTCCTCCCCTTCTAGCAGAGAGGCTCCCAATCACTGCCAGCCCCTCTGCTAGGATTACATAATGTATATACTATATGCCATTTTCTAAAATTCTTCTTATAAATACAATTTTTCTTACGTGACCAATGTTTGTATTACAGAGGGAGGTCATGTGACCGCTCGGCGGACGTCAGAGGGAAAGCTCAGCCCCTCCCTCTGTAATACATACATCGAAGAAAGACAGTTCTGGGTGATCACATGGCCACTGATTGGGGATAAGAACTGTATTTATAAGAAGAATTTTAGAAAATGGTATATAGTATGCATAGTATATACCTCATGTAATTCTAGCAGAGGGCTGACAATGGCAGTGTCTTCACTGCCTTAACAAACACTTTAAGTGTGGGCTATGGGTCCTCCCCTTTCTGCTCACACTGCAGCCTCTCCTGTCATCCATTTCATTCCACCAAAGATGTTCCAGACTGTGTGTGAATTGACCAGTCATCGGCAGGTCCAGCAGATCGGGAGGATGTGTGACAGACATTGGTTTGTCCTCCATGCACAGGCTGGCAATGTCTTGTCTTGCCTCCCGCCATCTTTCCATAAAGCATAATCTGAAACCACAGCCACCATCTTGTGCCCTATGCTCCACCAGGCCCATGCTGTCCTAGCTATTTTCATGTGGGTCAGAGGGGAGACTAGCATTCTGGAGCAGCAGGATGTGAAGCCTGAGATGTAGGGTAGCTGAAACAGATATGCCAGTAATATAAGCAGAGTTAGTGGTAGCTTAGGTGTAGGTTGTCATGGCATGCATGCACCCCTGGTGACCCATGCTGTGATTGGACACAGCATGAGTTTGGTAGCAGATTTCAGCCAGTAATTTCAGCTGAAACCTGCTGATCGGCTGTGTCCAATCATACGCAGAGTTCTGCGTTTACAAAAACCAAGAACTCTCTGTACATAGGCACAGCAATATGGCCGTTGCTTTTCCCTGAAAAGCAGCAAGAAAGAAAAACCAGATTAGTAAGAAAAAGCAGCACACATTACTTTTGTTAGGCACACAGTGCCCAACAACCCCTTAATTATCCCTAGATGCTAACAGCCTCCCAGCCAGTGTCATTAGTACAGTGTCAGTGTATAGTATTACCACTGATCACTTTATTTAGTGTCACTAGCGACGTCAGTGTCAGCTAGTGACCCTTCCAGCCAGTGTCTGTTAGTGCCAGATTGACAGTCACCCCATCGCAGTCACACTATAAGTCATTGATCATCACTATTATGGTATAGCATCTATAGCTGTGTAAATTCCAAAATACAGTATATGTCATTGTTTGTAGATGCTATAACTTTCACACAAACCACTTAATATACACTTATTGGGACTTTTTTTTTTTACCAAAGACATGTAGCAGAATACATTTTGGTCTAAAATTTATAAAAAAAAAAAAAAATTATTTTATTCATTGGACATGATTTATTTATTTTTTTATTTCAATTTCTTTATTAGTTTTTATCTGTATCAAAATAAAAAAAATATATAACACATAGCGAAGGTGCAACCTCGCTGTAACATCAATATACACAGATTCATAATACATTGTTGACACAAGCCCCCTCCCCCAACCCTCCCCCTCACCTGCCCCCCCACTCTATACCGTACCCTCCCATCTACCTATCTCCCTCCAGATCTTTCTTGTTCTTTTCCACTATTCCTCTTATCCCTCTGTGTATCTATCTTATTAATTCGTCTACTGTGGTTTTTACTTAAAATTCCCATTAATTCAGCAAATCTTATTGTTAACTTGAAGTCGTCCCATTCCTGCCATTTCTTTTCAAATTCCTCTATTCCCTCTCCATCACTAAACCTGAGGTATTCTAGGTTTTGGATTTTGTTGATTTTATTACACCAGTTCTTCATGGTGGGCCTTTCTGGTTCGTGCCAATGTCTAGGTATTAGGCTTTTAGCCACATTTAAGAGCAGCGGGAGCAACATTCTCATATATTGCTTATTTGGCATTCTTATCCCATGGAATAAACATCCCCACGGGTCGTCTGGGACCTCTATATTGGTTAGCTCCCTAATTATTTGCCTGATCTCCCCCCAGTATTTTTTGATTTCAGGGCAATGCCAGCATATGTGGGCCATAGTCCCTATTTCTTTGCACCCTCGCCAACATAATTGCGATGTTTCGCTTTGATATTTATGTGCCTTATCAGGGGTGATGTACCATCAGGCCAAGCATTTATAATTTAACTCTACCATTTTACTATTGGCCAACGTAATGTATACCCGCCACAGTATTTGCCTGATCTCCTGCTCATTTATTGGTATTCCCAAATCCCTCTCCCACTTCTCGATGTTTGGCGGTGTCTCTGGCCCTATCCTATCATTCAACACTCTATAGAACCTAGAAATCACCCTCTTCCTTCCTTTATCTACACATATTTTCTCAAAGGGGAGTAGGTTTTCTGCCAATCTAATGGGCTGGGGCAGTGTCTCAATGAAATGTTTCAGTTGGCTTTACCGCCATACATCTATAGTCATCAGCTCTCCTTTATTTTTTAGTTCCTGATAGGTATATATTTTACCTTGTTCCATTATATCTTTTAGTTGTGCGTTCTCCTGTATTATCCAATTACCAAACAGTGTCTCTATTCCTGGTGTAAACAATTCTATATTTTCCAGTGGTATTAAAGGTGAGTTGTATTCCCATTTCTCTCGTTTGTGTATGTTGTCCCATATTTTTAATGCGTTACTCGTGATGATCTGTGTGTGTTTACTAAAATGTCTATATTGTGACGGGATCCATATTATTTTTCCCAGTGTGACAGTACTTATTGTGCTTTCCATCTTAACCCATCTCTTTTCATTATTATTTTTTGCCCATTCTATTATTCATGACAATATAATTGCATTATAATAATTTCTGATATCCGGTGCCCCCCCACGGGCCAATCGTCTTATCCTTAACTAACTGTCTCAGTTTTATTTGTGATTTTTTCCTTCTCCATATAAACTTTAGGAACATTGTTTGTATTGTTTTAAAGAAAACCTGTGGGAGAGGGATTGGAAGCATTTGCATCTTATACATAATTTTAGGCAGGATAACCATTTTAAAAATATTGATTCTTCCCCCCCAGGATAATTGCCCTAATGTGATTCTGTTCAACTCTGCTTTGATGTCATTCAGTAGTGAGATAAAGTTTACTTGATATAATGTCTCGCTAGATGTTATGTTGACACCTGGGTACTTCAATTCTTTTTTTCCCCAGACAAAAGGAAAATCCTTTCGATAAATAAGCTCTTCTTTTTTTGGTATATTATTGGTTAAGGTTTCAGATTTGGCCGGGTTCATCCTAAAATTGGAGATCTCACTATACTCTTTCCAAGATTTCATTAGGTTTGGGAGGGTAATCCTGGGACGTGTTATATAAAATAAAATGTCGTCTGCATAGGCCGCTAGTTTATGGGTTTCATTGCCTACTTTTATCCCTCTGATATCTGGGTTCTGCCTTATCCTCATCAGGAGGGGTTCCAGCGCCAACACAAACAATAAGGGAGACAGTGGACACCCCTGCCTGGTCCTGTTATACATTTCGAACGCTCCCGAAACTGCCCCATTTACCTTCACCCTTGCTGTAGGTCTATTATACAGAGCCTTTATCCATCCGATCATTTTCGCTCCCAGTCCCGTTTCCTCCCAAGTACCTTGCATGAAGTCCCAGTCTACCCTGTCAAAAGCTTTCTCAGCATCAATTGACAGTAGTCCTGGGGCCCTACTGTCTTTGATTTTCTGTAAAGCCAGCAATGTTCTAGTTCCATTTTCCCTCCCCTCCCTTCCTGGGACAAACCCTACCTGGTCTGGGTGTATTATGTCCTGCATTATTCTTTTTATCCTATCTGCAAGGACTTTCGCAAAAATCTTAGTATCTAAGTTTAGGAGTGAGATGGGTCTATAGCTGGAGCATAGTGTGCTATCATTCCCCTCTTTCGGAACGACAGCAATAATGGCTTCCAACGCCTCTTTACGCATCTCCCACTTGTCCCCAATCCCATTTATGTAGGAGAACATTTTGGGGATTAAAATATCCCTACATTTTTTATAGTAGAGTATAGTCAGGCCATCAGGTCCAGGGCTTTTCCCTACTGGAGATTCTTTTAAGATTTTTATTATCTCCTCCTCTCCTCCTCTGTTATAGGGGCTTCTAATTGACTAAGTTGATCCTCTGAGATTTGTTTAAACGGGTATCTTTAAGGAAGGCTTTTATTTTCTCTTGTTTTCGTTCTGCCTCTTTTTTAGTACCCTGCTTATTTATTGAGTAAAGTCTCCTGTAGTACTCTTGAAAGACCTTAGCAATTTCTGCTCATATATGCCACCTGCGTGTGTTTATCACCACAGACCACAGACTTACCCGCTTTCTGCTTTTTTTCTGCATCTGTCTCCTCACCTCCTTTGCAGGTTATTGGTCGATCGTTTTTAACAAGTAGGGGGTCCGTGTGTTCTGTGTGATTTGTGTGATCTGTGGCTCTGCTGCTCCTCTGCTCCAGTCCCTGTGGGAATACAGTCTTTATTTTCCAGCCGTTGCTGGCGTGTCAGCGTGCCGGGTCTGCTGGATCTGTCCTTGCTCTGCTCCTCCACCTAGCACAGGCGTCACTGCAAATGGGCGGGCTCCGTATATCGTACTCCGGATGTTGGAGCTGCCGCTCTCCTTCCTCCTCTGACTCTTCAGTCTCTGGTCTCGGTGGGCAGTAGGACAGCAAGGACGATCCAACACCACACATAACCAGGAGGTCTAGGGACAGGGATCCATAAGAGAGCTAGGGGGGTGGCTGGATGATTCTACTCAGACCTGCATTGTACCAGGGGGGAGCTTCACAGGCTTCACAGGCTCTGCATCAACTCTAGCCCAATGCCTTCATCCTGTCCCTCCCTCCTGCATTGGATATGCTTTATAACAGAAAGTAGAAAATATAGTTTTTTTTTCAAACTGTTTGGTCTATTTTCATTTATAAAATAAAAAAAATTGTATACAGTGTTGCATGACTGCGCAATTGCCAGTTAAAGTAGCACATTGCTTAATAGCAAAGAATGCCCTGATCATGAAGGGGATAAAACCTTCTGGAGGTCAAGTGGTTTTTACACATCAAAGAATTCTTAGTGCACTAAACAGTGTCTAAAAAGACAGTGCAGCCATAGAATATGGAATAGAATTTGCTATTGACTAAAACTTTGGACTAATCCATCTGATAAGGGATGAATCACTGTGATCAATTATTTATTTAACATTTAAGGTGTAACTCCTTTTTTGCTGAGCAAAGAACAATCCCCCTTGGGTGATCACTGTCCATTGCAAAACTCTTAACAAACTTTGTAGCCGAGTCCTACCATTTTTCATATCTGAGCAAAAAGCGGTTTGTTTCAGTAATTTCCAGACAGACTCCTGCATGGGTTGGGTCTGTATTCATTTTAACCACCTGGTGTACTTTCAGTATTTTAACCTCCTTAGAGGTAATCCTGAGTGTGGCTCGGGGTGGATTTTCGGTACTAAAAGCGTTAACCCCAAGCCACACTCGGGATCGCATTGCAGGATTCAGGCAAGGTTACTTACCTTGTCCCCTGGATCCTGCGATGTCTCGCGTGTGTGTGCGAGCTGTCCTCCGCCAGATCTATCACAGTGCCGGGCTTCATTCGCCGCGAGCATTGCGACGCACAGGGAAGGAGCATGGCGCCAAATTCAAAAAGTTGAAAACACAATACACATACAGTACACTGTAATCTTACAGATTACATTACTGTATCAAATAATGTCACCTCCCTTTTGTCCCTAGTGGTTTGTCCAGTGCCCTGCATGAAGTTTTATATTATATATACTGTTCTTTCTGCCTGGAAACTGGAGATTGTCCATAGCAACCAAAAAGCGTCCCTTTATATAAAAAGCAGTTTTAGACCAGCTAGAAAACAAATTTAATAAATTAGAATCACTTGCAGAATTGAGCGATAGTGATATGTGGGGAAATTCATCATCAAACACAGAAAGCAATGACAGCGACAATTCTGCAACTGAGCAAATTTCAGTGTTTTTGATTTGATTACATTATTGAATAATGTTATTATTATATTATTATTATTTGTTATAATTATTTATAGTTATTTATTATATTATAATTTATGATTTCGTGTTTCAAACATTATCATACTCGGGATGTCTACTAGACTCCTGTTTGGACAGATTTAAGTGTGGTATTCCTAAAAATTACGGGCCTACAATATAAAACGCCAAATTTCCATGCAAAACATTGTACCGCTTTGAGCATCAAAAATCATACCACCAGGGAGGTTAATGAGGAACGATGCCACATCCATTTAGAAACTCTTTTGGCAGAGAATGCCTAAAATTCTACTTACAGCAGGCTCAAGGGGTGCAAAATAGTCATAAGAATACTTGGGCTGCTGTTAAAGCCAACAGAGTCTTTTGTTAAAAATAAAGCAACAAAAAGGAAAAAACAAGCACATATTTAAAGGTATATTGTTGTGACAAATATATAGCAAGATATAAATATAATGCTCTAGTACATCTCAAGAGCTGTGTCTCTATATCCTCCAAAAAACTTCAATGATGATAATGCCATGGAATACATGAGCCTGTGCATCCAGTCTCCTTAATCACTCACAACAGTCTAGGTGTAAACCAAAATAATGGAGGAGATGGAAAATTCCAAAGGGATCTATCCCAATTAAAACTCAAGTGTCTCCAAAAAAATGGTAAAGTCGACTTTATTAACCACTTCAGCCCCGGAAGATTTTACCCCCTTCCTGACCAGAGCACTTTTTGCGATTTGGCACTGCGCCGCTTTAACTGACAATTGCGTGGTCATGCGTCGTTGCTCCCAAACAACATTGATGTCCTTTTTTCCCACAAATAGAGTTTTCTTTTGGTGGTCTGTTTGATCGCCTCTGCGGTTTTTATTTTTTGCGCTATAAACAAAAAAAGAGCGACAATTTTGAAAAAAAAACCGCAATATTTTTTTCTTTTTGTTATAATACAAACCCCCAAACAATATATAAAAAACCATTTTTTTTCCTCAGTTTAGGCCGATACATATTCTTCTACATATTTTGGTAAAAAAATCGCAATAAGCAAATATTGATTGGTTTGCGCAAAAGTTATAGCGTCTACAAAATAGGGGATAGTTTTAAGGCTTTTTTATTATTAATTTTTTTACTAATAATGGCGGCGATCTGTGATTTTTATCGGAACTGCGACATTATGGCGGAAAGATCGGACAATTATTACAGCGATCAATGCTATAAAATTGCACTGATTACTGTAAAAATGTCACTGGCAGTGAAGGGGTTAAGTGTGTAGCAAGATGGCGGCGACGGAACTTCACTTCCGTTACACATTCTGACTAGGGTGACCACATTTCCAAACTGCCATTCAGGGACACCCCCCCTGCCCCCTTTCCCAAAAAAAGATGGGGGGTTGGGGGAATGTAGCCTCGGGGTTGACGGGGAATTCGGCGGCAGGGGTGATTTGTCGGGCGAATGGCTGGTGTTGTACTACATTGTAATATATAATGAAATTGTTCAACTCACCACAATGCAGAATTAGTGGGGACCCTGAGCTTGTCACTTGCCACCTGAGGCAGTGTGCCACTTGCCACTGTTGCCTGCCACTAGATGCAGCTTGTTACTTGCCGCCGTTGCCTGCCACTAGTTGCAGCTTGTTATTTGACACTGTCGCCTGCCCCCAGATGCGGCTTGTCACTTGCCACTGTTGCCTGCCGCCAGATGCAGTGTGCCATTTGCCACCCATTGCCTGCCACCATATGCAGCGTTTCACTTGCCACCATTGCCTGACGCCAGATGCAGTGTGCCACTTTCCACCCGTAGCCTGCCAGCAGATGCATTCTGCCACTTGTCACCTATAGCCTGCCACCAGTCCGACACACCGGAGTCCCGGGAAAGTGAACGCCCCTCACGCCACTGGCTGCTGATGTGACTCCGCCTATGCAGGGGCCGGGGGTGTCATATCTGCAGCTCTGAGGGGTTCATGCTGGGACCTGTAGTCCTTCACTTTTGGGGGGTCACATCCCCAAAAGTGAAGGACTACAAGTCCCAGCATGAACCACTGATATCTAAGGATGTGATGCCCCCCTCCCCCCAAATTGAAGGACTACAGGTACCAGCATGGACCCCTGAAAATTAAGGGTGTGACCCCATAGATTTCCCATGCTAATGCTGGGACCTGTAGTTCTTCACTGATGGGGGGATCACATCTTCAGTTCTGAGGGGTTCATGCTGGGACCTGTAGTCATTCATTTTGGGGGGTCACATCCCAGCATGAACCCTGCTCTGATATCTAAGGATGTGTCCTCATTCCATCCCTCCAAGGGTGTAATATCATCTGTCAGTGTCCTCTCCTCTTCTGTATACCCCATATCTGCCTACCATCCTCTTATCAGTGCTAGCTCCAGGCTGACACACACTTGAAGCTCCTGTGAAGTGCTGACAGTTCAGCACAGAATGCTGGCTGCTGGGGGAGAGATGACTGAGGATTTTAACCCTGATCTGTCCATGCTGAGTGCTTTGGATTCACTTGCCTTTCTACAAAACTCATCTCTCCTTTGTGCACTTCTGCATGCTGCTGGCTGAACGATGCAGGGAGGAGGTGGCTGGAGCTAATCAGTAGGCGCGGAGGAGGAAGTTAAATCTCCCCCGCTGTGAATGCTGGGGTTCTGTCTCTCTCCTCCTCATGATGTCACTGGTTGCTAGATGCGAGCCAGGCAGTGGCTAGCAACCATTTGGGCACTGGGCCAACGGCTCATGTAAAAGGGGTCTCATCAGCCAGGGGTCCACCACAGGCTGTCAGTGAGTGACAGCAGCGATGTGAGGGATATTTTAGAGGGCATCAGATCGGTCCAAGGGCCAGGGGGCAATTCCGGGACACTGTACTGTAATACAGGGTGCCCGGGACCTGGGACAGACCTGCTAATTGCGGGATTGTCCTGGGCAATCCGGGACACGTGGGCACCCTAACGCCCCGTACACACGGTCGGACTTTGTTCGGACATTCCGACAACAAAATCCTAGGATTTTTTCCGTCGGATGTTGGCTCAAACTTGTCTTGCATACACACGGTCACACAAAGTTGTCGGAAAATCCAATTGTTCTAAACGCGGTGACGTAAAACACGTACGTCGGGACTATAAACGGGGCAGTGGCCAATAGCTTTCATCTCTTTATTTATTCTGAGCATGCGTGGCACTTTGTCCGTCGGATTTGTGTACACGGAATTTCCGACAACGGATTTTGTTGTCGGAAAATTTTATCTCCTGCTGTCCAACTTTGTGTGTCGGAAAATCCGATGGAAAATGTCCGATGGAGCCCACACATGGTCGGAATTTCCGACAACACGCTCCGATCGGACATTTTCCATCTGAAAATTCGACCGTGTGTACGGGGCATAACAGGGGGTAACTGTGAGTAAAGCTTGAAGGAGTACAGCGTGTAGCTGTAAGTAAAGCTGTAGCTGTAAGTAAATATTGTACTGACTCAGTACACATTAATAAAAATGTAATTGTCTACATTTTAAACAGGACAGACACCAGGCAGCTTCAATTCAAAACTTTGACATTGGAGTGTATTATTTAACTATAAGGCCTCTTGCACAAAGCACTGATGTTTGAGCATAAGCATTTATGAACATAATTTCAGGCTTTTGTTTTGCCCATATTTGCACTTATATGTGCGTTTTTGTGTATGCGCATTCACGCATACAATTCATATCTTTAGGCAAAATTTATGAATATTCAAAATATTTATGCTCATATGTACCTATTTGCGTGCATTTGTGCGTACCAGTGCACAATACTGACCTAAAATACAGATTATTCTATATTGTTTTAGCTGAAATAATTTCAGGCCCCCAATACCTGTCCCCCAGGGCATACCAGCTGCAAAACAGCATGGTAGCATTTTGCAAAGACTGTTGTGTAGGCTCTAAATTTCTTGGGTGAGACTGATGGCTATGAATCTTTAGCCATGGATGAAGTCTACACCTGGTCCTCCTAAGGGTGGCCCCATGCTGACCCTCTTCACCACTTGATGTAACATTTGCTATGCCTCTCACAACTCTTTTCAAATTTCCACCCTTATTGCTTGAAGCCACAGATGTAGCATCAGATGCAGATGGAGATCCATGTAGAGCAGTGGAAGAGGTGGAGAGGAAGGAGTCAAATGGAAGAGAATTGATGGCCTTTGGTTTGTTAAACTGGTATCATTCATGTGCTGCTCCCACCTAGCATTACTGGGAACAGTCATGTGACTCCTCATGCATGTGGTGCCAAAATGACTGATAGATTTACCATTCACTTCAGGTAGAGTTCAAAACCCACTAGGGTTTTGTCTGAAGCACAGACCTGCACAGTAGACCTAAGGATCCCATTGGCCTACAACTGTGGACCAGTGCCAACTGTGGAACTGGGTGGCTGCCCGCTTCATGTCTATGCAAGTGGCCCTGGATGACATCCTGTCTCACTGATGTTGCACCTCTCCCTCACTTTCCTCCTGTGCATTCTCACACACTCAATTACTGCCTTCCACCCCATCATCCCCACCTGTTTACTCAAGTTAACTTGGCAGTGAGCTGCATCTGCAGGAACATCAATGGCAAGTGATTCTCTCTGCCTGTTTTCCCTTGCTTTATGCTACATGTGATTTCTTGCTCAGCATCTGATGCATTTAATTGTCGCACATCTTCAAATGATGCAGCCAACTTATCAATGCCAGTTTGTGAGATTATGGATGGCAGTATTAGATGTTGAAGAGGAGGAAGAAGAGTGTGTATTTGCAGCTGTTGATGATACAGAACTAGTCTGTGCCTGGGAGGAGAATGGTGAAGGCTTGGTTATCCACTCCATCACTTCCTCTGCATGCTCTGGCTGTAGAGCATGCCCACTGCCAGAGAAGAAAGGGAAACATGCCCTGCCTCCCAAAGGTGTAACCTGACCACTGCTTTGCCTTGCAGATGCACAACCTGCTTGTCCCCTACTAGCTTCATGTGAATAACCTCTAGCTCTATCTTTAGGGAGTAGGGATGAGCTTCGTGTTCGAGTCGAACCCATGTTCGACTCGAACATCGGCTGTTCGACCGTCCGTCGAATTGCGAACGATATGGGCCGTTCGCGCCAAATTCGTGTGGCGCGTCACGGCCCATAATTCACTGCGGCATCGCAGTGCATTGCTGGCTGATGATTGGCCAAGCATGCACTATGACCCGCATGCTTGGCCAATCACAGCGCCGTCAGTAGAGAGAGCTGTAATTGGCCAAAGCCAGGGTGGCTTTGGCCAATTATGGCTCAGGGGATTTAGTACACACCCCACACTATATAAGGCCGCCTGCACGGCGGCCCTGTGTAGTGTGTGTTCCGGTGTGCTGAGCGATAGAGAGAGAGAGAGACAGTGTCATTTGATTTGAGTTAGATAGATTAGGCAGAACAGTCAGTCAGTTAGCTGCACTTACAGTGTATTGTGTATATATATGCATCCCAGGTGTTGCATATATATATATACACTGTATTCAGTTTAGCTAGATCCGTTCCTGTTATCTTCTATCTAGACTATTTACATTCAGTGCAGTGTGTCCTGCTCACAGTGTTCAGCTAGATCCGTTCCTGCTATTTACATTCAGTACAGTGCTTCCTGCTCACAGTGTTCAGCTAGATCCGTTCCTGCTATTTACATTCAGTGCAGTGCGTGCTGCTCACAGTGTTCAGCTAGATCCGTTCCTGCTATTTACATTCAGTGCAGTGCGTGCTGCTCACAGTGTTCAGCTAGATCCGTTCCTGCTATTTACATTCAGTGCAGTGCGTCCTGCTCACAGTGTTCAGCTAGATCCGTTCCTGCTATTTACATTCAGTGCAGTGCGTGCTGCTCACAGTGTTCAGCTAGATCCGTTCCTGCTATTTACATTCAGTGCAGTGCGTGCTGCTCACAGTGTTTAGCTACATCCGTTCCTGCTGTTTACATTCAGTGCAGTGCGTCCTGCTCACAGTGTTCAGCTAGATCCGTTCCTGCTATTTACATTCAGTGCAGTGCGTCCTGCTCACAGTGTTCAGCTAGATCCGTTCCTGCTATTTACATTCAGTGCAGTGCGTCCTGCTCACAGTGTTCAGCTAGATCCGTTCCTGCTATATACATTTAGTGCAGTACGTCCTGCTCACAGTGTTCAGCTAGATCCGTTCCTGTTATCTTCCTACTGACAGGCAGGCTTGTCTGGTTACAGTATATAAAGCTACCTGAAGAAAATTACAGGTGTTCTTTTTGATCCTATTAGTACCACGGTCAGGCAGCTAGACTATTTACATTTAGTACAGTGTGTCCTGCTCACAGTGTTCAGCTAGATCCGTTCCTGTTATTTACATTCAGTGCAGTGCGTCCTGCTCACAGTGTTCAGCTAGATCCGTTCCTGCTATTTACATTCAGTGCAGTGCGTCCTGCTCACAGTGTTCAGCTAGATCCGTTCCTGCTATTTACATTCAGTGCAGTGCGTCCTGCTCACAGTGTTCAGCTAGATCCGTTCCTGCTATTTACATTCAGTGCAGTGCGTCCTGCTCACAGTGTTTAGCTAGATCCGTTCCTGTTATTTACATTCAGTGCAGTGCGTCCTGCTCACAGTGTTCAGCTAGATCCGTTCCTGCTATTTACATTCAGTGCAGTGCGTCCTGCTCACAGTGTTCAGCTAGATCCGTTCCTGCTATTTACATTCAGTGCAGTGCGTCCTGCTCACAGTGTTCAGCTAGATCCGTTCCTGCTATTTACATTCAGTGCAGTGCGTCCTGCTCACAGTGTTTAGCTAGATCCGTTCCTGCTATTTACATTCAGTGCAGTGCGTCCTGCTCACAGTGTTCAGCTAGATCCGTTCCTGCTATTTACATTCAGTGCAGTGCGTCCTGCTCACAGTGTTCAGCTAGATCCGTTCCTGCTATATACATTTAGTGCAGTACGTCCTGCTCACAGTGTTCAGCTAGATCCGTTCCTGTTATCTTCCTACTGACAGGCAGGCTTGTCTGGTTACAGTATATAAAGCTACCTGAAGAAAATTACAGGTGTTCTTTTTGATCCTATTAGTACCACGGTCAGGCAGCTAGACTATTTACATTTAGTACAGTGTGTCCTGCTCACAGTGTTCAGCTAGATCAGTTCCTGCTATTTACATTCAGTGCAGTGCGTCCTGCTCACAGTGTTCAGCTAGATCCGTTCCTGCTATTTACATTCAGTGCAGTGCGTCCTGCTCACAGTGTTTAGCTAGATCCGTTCCTGCTATTTACATTCAGTGCAGTGCGTCCTGCTCACAGTGTTCAGCTAGATCCGTTCCTGCTATATACATTTAGTGCAGTACGTCCTGCTCACAGTGTTCAGCTAGATCCGTTCCTGTTATCTTCCTACTGACAGGCAGGCTTGTCTGGTTACAGTATATAAAGCTACCTGAAGAAAATTACAGGTGTTCTTTTTGATCCTATTAGTACCACGGTCAGGCAGCTAGACTATTTACATTTAGTACAGTGTGTCCTGCTCACAGTGTTCAGCTAGATCAGTTCCTGCTATTTACATTCAGTGCAGTGCGTCCTGCTCACAGTGTTCAGCTAGATCCGTTCCTGCTATTTACATTCAGTGCAGTGCGTCCTGCTCACAGTGTTTAGCTAGATCCGTTCCTGCTATTTACATTCAGTGCAGTGCGTCCTGCTCACAGTGTTCAGCTAGATCCGTTCCTGCTATATACATTTAGTGCAGTACGTCCTGCTCACAGTGTTCAGCTAGATCCGTTCCTGTTATCTTCCTACTGACAGGCAGGCTTGTCTGGTTACAGTAAATAAAGCTACCTGAAGAAAATTACAGGTGTTCTTTTTGATCCTATTAGTACCACGGTCAGGCAGCTAGACTATTTACATTTAGTACAGTGTGTCCTGCTCACAGTGTTCAGCTAGATCCGTTCCTGTTATTTACATTCAGTGCAGTGCGTCCTGCTCACAGTGTTCAGCTAGATCCGTTCCTGCTATTTACATTCAGTGCAGTGCGTCCTGCTCACAGTGTTTAGCTAGATCCGTTCCTGCTATTTACATTCAGTGCAGTGCGTCCTGCTCACAGTGTTCAGCTAGATCCGTTCCTGTTATCTTCCTACTGACAGGCAGGCTTGTCTGGTTACAGTATATAAAGCTACCTGAAGAAAATTACAGGTGTTCTATCCCAGCTTAGTGCAGCTACAGGCCATTAGTATGTCTGGAAGGCCAAGAAGGAGAGGCAGACAGTCACAAGCCAATAAGAGAGGGCAAGCAGGCTCTGTGTCTAGTGCTGGTCGTGGAGACGGTGCATCCTCATCAGCACGTGGCCATGGGACACGCTTGGCCTTTTTTTC
Organism: Lithobates clamitans; assembly: GCA_037952925.1. Taxonomy (NCBI): domain Eukaryota; kingdom Metazoa; phylum Chordata; class Amphibia; order Anura; family Ranidae; genus Lithobates; species Lithobates clamitans. Next base: position 559,652 of record JBBGZY010001289.1, read on the forward strand.
GGCAGCTGGCCGTGTTGAGCCGCAACATGCGGAAGACTTGGTCGAGTGGATGACCAAGCCGTCCTCATCCTCCTCATCCTCTCTCACCCATGCCCAGGGTGCTTTGTCTGGCAAAGCAGCGGCCTCTTCCCTCAGCTCAATGTCATCAGTGACTCCTTCCCTAGCCCCACCATGTCCTCCTGAGGATTCCCTCGAACTGTTTGACCACAGTGTTGGGTACATGCTCCAGGAGGATGCCCAGCGTTTGGAAGGCTCTGATGATGATACTGAGCTCAATGAAGGCAGTAACATGAGCACGGACAGAGGGGGTGCCCAAGAAGGACAGCAATCTGGCAGTCATGCTCCCCCTGCTGCAGCATACTGCCAGGTTTGCTCCAGTGATGAGGAGGGAGGGGATGATGAGGTCACTGACTCAACGTGGGTGCCTGATAGGAGAGAGGAGGAGGAGGAGGAGGAGGAGGAGGTGGCACATCACCAACTAGGCAGGATGCCCTCCAGGGGCCAGCCTAAGGGCAGCACATTGACTGCATCACACCCCAAAGCTCCACATGTGCAGGGCGCTGCAGTCTCTGCGCGTTATTCAAAAAGTTCTTTGGTGTGGGCCTTTTTTGAGACGAGTGCATCAGATCGCACCGCTGCTATTTGCAACATATGTCTCAAGCGTATCTCGCGTGGCCAAAACATCTCCCGCTTGGGTACCACATGCTTGACCAGACATATGTTGACCTGCCATGCAGTTCGTTGGCAAGCGTATCTAAAAGACCCACACCAAAGAACAAAGACGATCTCTCCTTGCTCCTCATCAGCTGAGATTTCCAACCCCACTAGACCTTCAGTCCTCTCTGCGACCTGCAGTGAGAGGAATGAAGGTGTAGAATTAGGTGTGTCACAGCCAAGTACTTATGGGCAATCTGCTTTGGGTACACCGACGTCAGATTGTACCAGGCAAATTTCCCTGCCCCAGCTGCTGCACCGCCGAAAGAAGTTTGCTCCCAGCCATCCACATGCCCAGCGGTTGAATGCTAGCTTGGCAAAATTGCTAGCACTTCAACTGCTGCCTTTTCAGTTGGTAGACTCTGCCCCCTTCCGTGAGTTTGTGGAATGTGCGGTTCCTCAGTGGCAGGTACCCAAACGCCACTTTTTCTCACGGAAGGCGATTCCGGCTCTCTACCGGCATGTGGAAGGCAATGTCCATGCCTCACTGGACAGGGCGGTCAGCGGTAAGGTGCATATTACCGCTGACTCATGGTCCAGCAGGCATGGACAGGGACGTTACTTAAGTTTCACGGCGCATTGGGTGACTCTGCTGGCAGCTGGGAAGGATGCAGGACAAGGTGCAGTAGTGTTGGAGGTTGTTCCGCCACCACGCCTCCAAAATGCTGATTGTGACACACCTCTCTCCTCCACCCCCTCCTCTTCTTCTTCCTCCATGGCCTCTTCCTCGGAACCAGCGGTGCTCCGTAGGCGTTCAAGGGGCTACGCAAGTACGCAGGCCAAAAGATGCCATGCGGTGCTTGAGCTGGTGTGCTTGGGGGACAGGAGCCACACTGGGGCAGAGGTTCTGTCAGCTCTGCAGGGGCAGGTTCAGAGGTGGTTGACGCCACGCCAACTTAAGGCAGGAATGGTGGTTTGCGACAATGGCACCAACCTCCTCTCTGCCCTCCGACAGGGACAACTGACCCATGTGCCCTGTTTGGCTCACGTCCTTAACTTGGTGGTGCAGCGGTTCTTGGGCAGGTACCCGGGCTTACAGGATGTCCTGAGGCAGGCCAGGAAAGTCTCTGTGCATTTCCGCCGGTCATATAATGCCAGTGCTCGGCTGACGGACCTCCAAAAGGAGTTTAACCTGCCCAAGAACCGCCTAATCTGTGACATGCCCACCAGGTGGAACTCGACGTTGGCCATGCTGCAGCGGCTGCACACGCAGCAGAGGGCCATCAATGAGTACCTGTGCGACTATGGCACCAGGACAGGGTCAGGGGACCTTGGTTTTTTTTCCCCACGCCAGTGGGCCATGATCAGGGATGCATGCACTGTCCTGTCACCATTCGAGGAGGCCACGAGGATGGTGAGCACTGACAGTGCATGCATCAGTGACACTGTCCCCCTTGTCCACCTGTTGGAGCACACGCTGCGTGGGATAATGGACAGGGCACTTGAGGCAGAACAGAGGCAGGAAGAGGAGGACTTCCTTAGCTCTCAAGGCCCCCTTTATCCAGACAGTGTTCCTGCGTGCCCGCCGATCACACAGGAAGAGGACGAGGAGGAGGAGGAGGAGGAGGAGGAGGAAGATTGTGTCAGTATGGAGGTGGAGCCTGGCACTCAGCATCAGCAGTCTTTAAGGGATCAGTCCCAAGGAACACATGGACTTGTACGTGGCTGGGAGGAGGTGGCTGCGGACGTTGTTGTCCTTAGTGACCCAGAGGACTCCGGACCGAATGCCTCAGCAAACCTACGCTGCATGGCCTCCCTGATCCTGCAAAGCCTGCGTAAGGATCCTCGTATTCGTGGTATCAAGGAGAAGGACCAATACTGGCTGGCAACCCTCCTTGATCCACGTTACAAGGGTAAGGTTGCGGACCTTATCTTGCCATCGCAGAGGGAGCAGAGGATGAAACATCTTCGGGAGGCCTTGCAGAAAGGTCTGTGCAACGCGTTCCCAGAGACTGGGAGGTTACAAACTCCTGTTTCTGGACAACGTGTTGCTGAGGCTTCGGTCAGTCAAAGAAGGAGCGGTGGAGAAGGTGGCCGTCTGACCGATGCGTTCAGACAATTTTTTGGTCCGCAGCCCCAAGGTATGATCGGTTCCAGCAACCATCGCCAGCGTCTGTTTTACATGGTGCAGGAATACCTAGGGGCAAGATCAGACTTGGACACCTTTCCCACCGAAAATCCTCTGGGTTACTGGGTCTTGAGGATGGATCACTGGCCAGAGCTTGCACAGTATGCAATTGAGCTACTGGCCTGTCCTGCATCCAGCGTTCTTTCGGAACGCACATTCAGTGCTGCTGGAGGCGTGGTAACCGATCACAGGGTGCGTCTGTCCACCGACTCGGTCGATCGGCTGACCTTCATAAAAATGAATCAGTCTTGGATCACCACCAGCTACCAAGCACCTGATGCAGATGTAACCGAATAATTTTTTTTGAAATCTCAGATCCCTTCAAAGACTGCCTATGCTGATGCTGAGTGACTATCCCTGAGTAATTATCCTCTTCCTCCTCAATCATCACGCTGATAGCTTGTAAGAACATTTTTGGTTCTGGGCGCCACCACCAGTGCCTAAGGCACAATTTTTCAGCCCCTGTTTAACAGGGGCGTGTAATTACAATTTTTGATGTAATACTTTGCAGCAGGGCTCGTTCCTGCATTCCAACTAGAGTGTCTGTGAGGGGTTGCAGTGTTGTGGCACCAGCACCAGTGCCTAAGACCCAATTTTTCAGCCCCTGTCTAACAGGGGCGTGTAATTACAATTTTTGATGCAATACTTTGCAGCAGGGCTTGTTCCTGCATTCCAACTAGAGTGTCTGTGAGGGGTTGCAGTGTTGTGGCACCAGCACCAGTGCCTAAGACCCAATTTTTCTGCCCCTGTCTAACAGGGGCGTGTAATTACAATTTTTGATGCAATACTTTGCAGCAGGGCTTGTTCCTGCATTCCAACTAGAGTGTCTGTGAGGGGTTGCAGTGTTGTGGCACCAGCACCAGTGCCTAAGACCCAATTTTTCTGCCCCTGTCTAACAGGGGCGTGTAATTACAATTTTTGATGCAATACTTTGCAGCAGGGCTTGTTCCTGCGTTTCAACTAGAGTGTCTGTGAGGGGTTGCAGTGTTGTGGCACCAGCACCAGTGCCTAAGACCCAATTTTTCAGCCCCTGTCTAACAGGGGCGTGTAATTACAATTTTTGATGCAATACTTTGCAGCAGGGCTTGTTCCTGCGTTTCAACTAGAGTGTCTGTGAGGGGTTGCAGTGTTGTGGCACCAGCACCAGTGCCTAAGACCCAATTTTTCTGCCCCTGTCTAACAGGGGCGTGTAATTACAATTTTTGATGCAATACTTTGCAGCAGGGCTCGTTCCTGCGTTCCAACTAGAGTGTCTGTGAGGGGTTGCAGTGTTGTGGCACCAGCACCAGTGCCTAAGGCCTAATTTTTCAGCTCCTGTTCAACAGGGGCATGTAATTACAATTCTTGATCTAATATTTCACAGCAGGGCCCTGTGAGGGCTTACAGTGTTTTGGCCACAGCAACACCTAAGGCCCAAATTTCTGCTGAGTATATAGGGTAGGACCCTACTTTCAAACATCTAACTTACAAACGACTCCTACTTGCAAACGGAAGGAGACAACAGGAAGTGAGATGAAATCTACCCCTAAGGAAGGGAAATTCTCTCCTGTAAGAGTTAATATGGGAAAACAATTTTTCCTTTCCACTGATGCTTTCCAATCCTTGTTCCACAAAAAAACACAAATTTTCAAAAAACATTTTTCATTGGGACAAAAAAGTGAGGTGAAATCTTCTGAAGAGGAGGAAAGACGCAAAACAAATGTCACAGGGGTGATAACCCTTCCCTATGTTTTCCAAAAAGCTTAGAAAAGATTTTTTGGCTGGAGCTAAACACATTAAAAATGTTCAAAATTACAAACAGATTCTACTTAACAACAAACCTACAGTCCCTGTCTTGTTTGCACCGCCTGTATACTGCTGTTCAGAGTATATAGGGACCTTTCCTTATTTTAATTTGGGTGCGGGGTTCCCCTTAATATCCATACAAGACCCAAAGGGCCTGGTAATGGACTGGGGGGTACCCATGCCGTTTGTCTCACTGATTTTCATCCATATTGCCATGACCCGACATGACATTAAACCCGCAAGCAGTTTTAAATGAGATTTTTTCCTTTAAAAATGACATTTGGTGCAGGGACTGTTCTAAACATGGGAAACACGCGTCACTTTACAGGCATACTATAGACACCCCCCAGGTACGATATTTAAAGGAATATTTCACTTTTTTTTTTTTACTTTAAGCATCATTAAAATCACTGCTCCCGAAAAAACGGCCGTTTTTAAAAGTTTTTTTTGCATTGATACATGTCCCCTGGGGTAGGACCCGGGTCCCCAAACCCTTTTTAGGACAATACCATGCAAATTAGCCTTTAAAATGAGCACTTTTGATTTCGAACGTTCGAGTCCCATAGACGTCAATGGGGTTCTAACGTTCGTGCGAACTTGCGGTCCGTTCGCGGGTTCTGGTGCGAACCGAACCGGGGGGTGTTCGGCTCATCCCTATTAGGGAGCACTGACTTTTATAGAGAAGGTGCTGGCACCGTTTCAAAGCACCCTATTGGCCATATTATTCCACCTGATCACAGCTCACTGGTCAAGCAAAGCCTTATGGGGGTTTGCTTTTGGCAACTGGACAAATACATCCATTATTTTGCTGTATGGGCAAAACATGAAAATTTGCCACAAACAAAACTCTGCTGTGAACCCAAACCTTATTCCTAACTATCAGTTAGCTTTGTTCCCAGAGGGTAAGGTTTTCTGTAGTCCTAAAACACTTTGGGGGAGGTTTGTCAAAACTGGTGCACACAGAATTTGGTGCAGCTCCGCATAGCAACCAATTAACTTCTAACTTCAGCTTGTTCAAGTAGGCTGGGTTCACACTTGTACGACAAACGCTCTGACATTGGGAGCTCATGTCGCATGACGTGTGAAAAACACTGTTTCCCTATGAGAGCCTTCTTAACTGGTCCGACACAAGTCGGTCCGACTTTGAAAATGCTCCCTGCACTACTTTGTTCCAACTTTGATCCTACTTCAGCCCATTGAATAACACTGAAGTAGGATCAAAGTCAGATCACTGTCTTAACTGATTTGACTTTGGCATGTGACTTGTACTCTCCTGATCTTGAAGGGGAACCCCACGCCCAAATAAAAAAAGAGTTCCCCCTCCAAGAGCATACCAGGCCATTTGGTTGGGTATGCATTTCAAGGGGAACCCCTGCGCTGAAAAAACGGTGTTGTGTCCCACCCGGAATCCATATCAGACCCTTATTCGAGCATGCAGCCCGGCAGAGCAGAAAAGGGGGTGGGGATGAGCGAGCACCCTTCTGAACCATACCAGGCTGCATGCCCTCAACATGGTGGGGTGGGTGCTTTGGGGCAGGGGGGCCTTGTGCCCACCACCTCAAAGCACATTGTCCCCATGTTGATGAGGACAAGGGCCTCTTCCCGACAACCCTGGCCTTTGGTTGTCGGGGTCTGCGGGCGGGGGGCTTATCAGAATCTGGAAGCCCCCTTTAACAAGGGGTCTCCCAGATCCCGGCCCCCCACCCTATGAGAATGAGTATTGGTAACATTGTACCCCTACCCATTCACCTAAAAAAAAATGTCAAAAATAAAACACAGTACACAGGTTTTTGAAGTAATTTATTAAGGCAGCTCTGGCATCTCTTCTGATTTCTTCACCCCTCTCTAGCTCTTCTGCCTCCTCCGCTAATGTCTTCTGCTTCTGCTGGTTCTTCTCCCCTCTCCGGGTCTTCTCCGCTGATGTCTTCTAGCCCTCTCCAGTTCTTCTCCCTCTGCGCGCTGTCTTCTGCCTCTGCTGGGTCTTCTCCGCTGTCTTCTCGCTCTTTTTCTGGGTCTTCCCCGCTGTCTTCTCCCTCTGTTCTTCTTCCGATGTTGACTCAATGCTTTCTCCCGCTCTAATGCTGGGTGCGCGGTATGCCACTACTTATATTGGCATGGGGCGGGGTCACCGGTTGACTCATAAGGGACGGGGCCTCCGGAAGACCCGGCAGAGGCAGAAGACAGTGGACAGATGCAGAAGAACCGGAGAGGCCTAGAAGACATCAGTGGAGGAGGCAGAAGAGACGGAGAGGGGAGAAGAAATCGGAAGAGATGCCAGAGCTGCCTTAATAAATTACTTTAAAAACCTGTGTATTGTGTTTTATTTTCGACACTTTTTTTAGGTGAATGGGTAAGGGTACAATGTACCTGATACTCATTTACATAGAGTGGGGGGATCTTGTTAAAGGGGCCTTCCAGAATCCAATAAGCCCCCTCCAGCAGACCCCGGCAACCAACGGCCAGGGTTGTCGGGAAGAGGCCCTTGTCCTCATCAACATGGGGACAATGTGCTTTGGGGTTGGGGGCACAAGGCCCTCCTGCCTCAAAGCACCCACCCCCCCATGTTGAGGGCATATGGCCTGGTAAGGTTCAGGGGGGGGCGGTCGCTCATCCCCACCCCCTTTCCTGGCTTACCGGTCTGCATGCTCGGATAAGGGTCTGGTATGGATTTTGGGTGGGACACCATGCCCTTTTTTTCGGCATGGGGGTTCCCCTTAAAATCCATACCAGACCAAAGGGCCTGGTATGCTCTTGGAGGGGGACCCCATGCCATTTTTTTTTAAATTTGGGCATAGAGTTCCCCCTAAAGATTCATATCAGACATAAAGTGCCTGCATTGTCGGGATTAAAGTCGGATCCCCGTTCATTGGAGTCAGACTTCAAGTCGCAGGGCAAAGTCTGATCCACAGTCGTACGACTATTGTGTCGTACCAGTGTGAACTCGGCCTGAGGCTTTGACAATAAAACCTAGAAGCTGATTGGTTACTATGAACAGCTGCACTAGATTCTGTGTGCAACAATTTTAATAAATGTCCCTCTTTCTGTCCTAGGGGAGACAATGTGGCTCCTCCAATGATACAGTAAGCATTGTCACCCTAAGACATGCAGTCTGTTACTGACAAGATTACCAGGTGAAAATAAAAGAATATAGCCTGAAAAAAAAAAAAAGGAATACAGCCACCTCATTTAAAGAGTGATAAGCTGCAATATATTACATTTTGGTTTTGGATTTGAACACTTTCAGTTATTCATATGTGTGGTGAAATTCAAACCTTAGAAACACATTCATTTTCTAAATTATATGCTTTTATTTCTTAGTATAAATAAATGGCCAATGCATTTTCAGGACCAATAATATACAGCATCACATACATTTGGCGCTAGTAAATGTACTGCTCAGATAAAGTCTCTCTTATTTTAATGGTTCAAAAATGTGTTCTTCCTTTGAATGTGTTTGATGTGTAACTCTATTTCTTTGCATTCATGTTATTTTTGCCTTTCAGCGGTTTGGAATTGGTTGTCCTTTGTGCATAGCCTGAATTGTGAAGGTTTGCATAACCATCAAAAGTAATAATCATTAAAAGAGTGCCTTAAACATCTGCAGTGACAATGTACCAGTAAATAGGTCAAAAACATGAGCATGTGTGCTATGCATGCATTATTTTTCAATGTCAAGATAACATAGATATTTTAGTCATTATTTAAATTACTTTGTTCCTGCAGGTGTTGAAAAATAAAATAAGAACAATAGTTGAATAGAAAAATGGCCAGCAACCTTTTCTGCTTACAATAGTTGTTAAAAATAAATACTAATATGTTTATGTATATATATATATATATATATATATATATATATATATATATATATATATATATATTACAGAATCACAAGTATTGTTTAAGTAGAACTCTGACAAAAGTATGTGTTTGCTCAACAATGCTTCAATATGTGCAAGTGAAGCAAAGATATTTCCTGACCCACCTCACGTCAGCACACAATGGGTTAACACCTCCTTTGGAGCCCCACATGGCCACCTGTTCCAAGCTAAATAAAAGACAGCCCCTCCCCCAACTAAGATGTTCTTTTTTGATCATGCTCCGGGCCACCTGTCAATTGCAGTTGGTAAGTAATTTGTTTGCTGCATCCCCCGCTGTTCAGCCTCTCATGGAGTTGGAAGACCCCAAATGCTGGAGGTAAATCCTTCTAAAAACTGGGTGCCCTTTGTGCCAGGGCCGTGGGCAAAATTATGCTTAAACAGCATTGATATTGTACAGGTGTGGTATTATAAGAGCTCTGCAATATCATCATTGCCTCTCCCTTTGGTGGATTAGTTTTTGTCTCAGACTCTGACTGTGTTTGCTGTCTGCCTTTGGAAGTGCTGCCTGGGCTCACCTGCGGCTGCTTCTGAAGTGAGTGGATGAAGGCAGATGGCTCTTAAGGAGAAAGTGTACCTTTTTTTGGTGAGAGGTAATATGCTTTTCTCCATATACAGGTGGTCCCCGGGTTACAAACAAGATAGGGTCTGTAGGTTTGTTCTTAAGTTGAATCAGTTTGTAAGTTGGAACAGGTAGATTTCACTTCACTTTCTGTCCCAATGACAATTGGATTTTGAAAATTTTGGGTTGTTGTGGAAGCAAGCCTTGGTGATAAAGCATTAGTGGAGGTACCTTTTTCCATAATAGCTCTTATGCTGCGTACACACGATCGGGATTTTGGTCGGAAAAAGGTATGATGGCTTTTCCGACAGGATTCCGCTCAAGCTTGTCTTGCATACACACAGTCACACCAAATTCCAATAAGAACGCGGTGACGAACAACACGTACGACAGCACTAGAAAAAGGAAGTTTAATAGCCAGTGCGCCACCCTTTGGGCTCCTTCTGGTAATCTCATGTTTATCTCATGTTAGTAGAAGTTTGGTGAGAGACAATTCGCGTTTTTCAGCTTTCGTGCTTTTCAGTTTGTGCTTGTGGGTTTGTATCTGTTTTTCAGTGCGTTCTTGTCCGCTCGTTTCTGATTTTCAGCTCGCTCTTCACAGGCCTTGCTGTTTTTCAGTGCGTTCTGTTAGTTTGTTCTGACCAGCCGTCTGTTTTGAAGCCTTGTTGCGGGTTACGTGCTCGTCGTAGAGTTCGTGCTATGCGGATGCTTGGTGTTGGGGTTATTGCTTTGACCCAAGTCCAGTCCATGAACAGGGTGGGGAGGAGTTCATGGACCAAAAATTGGTTGCTCCAGCGTGACCTATTTTCTCACATGCCTTTGCTGCGTGAGATCCAGGAGAATAACCCTGATGATTTCAGGAATTTTCTCAGGATGACGGACCCCGTTTTTTACCGTCTGTTGGCTTTGCTGTTCCCTTATATTACGAAGCAGGACACTTGCATGCGGCAAGCCATCACTCCGGAACAGAGGCTAGTCGCCACGTTGCGGTACTTGGCGACAGGGAGAAGTCAACAGGACCTCAAGTTCTCGACAGGCATCTCCCTCCAGGCTCTGGGGATCATTATCCCAGAGACCTGTTCTGCCATCATTCAGGTCCTGCAGAAGCGTAAATTTTCTCCTTTAACATCACATTCTATGTATTTAATGTATTGTATGTCTTTCATCATTCCCTAATTACCATGATTGTAATATGCTGTGAATGTCCCCTTTGTCCTCATGCATGCTGGAAGCTTTTAATGCTCCTTTTTTGTCCTTAATGCATATTTGCCTTCACTAACCTCTCCAGCATGCTATCCTGGGCCCATACACACCTAGCGTAGTCACCACTTGATGACAGCCTCACGCTGATATACATCAGCAGAATGGCACGGGAAGGCAAAATCACGTACCTGGTACGTGATTGCCTTCCCGCGGGCAGGGGGTCCGATTGGACCCCCCGGTGCCTGAGGCGGTCGCCTTTGGTCTGGCAGCATTCAGAGATGAGGGGGAGGCCATCCGATCGTGGCCCCCCTCGCGATCGCTCCCAGCCAATGAGATTCTTCCCCTGCCTCTGTGTAGTACACAGAGGCAGGGGATGTGATGTCATCTCTCCTCGGCTCGGCAGTTTCCGTTCTGGCGTCGAGGAGAGAAGACATCAATGTGAGTGCACAACACACACACATCACAGTAGAACATGCCAGGCAGACATAACACCCCCCTTTACCCCCCGATCCCCCCGATGACCCCCTAATCACCCCTCCCCCCGTCACACTGACACCAAGCAGTTCTTTTTTTCTGATTACTGCATGGTGTCAGTTTGTGACAGTTACTGTGGTAGGGCAGTTAGTATTAGCCCCCTGTAGGTCTAGGGTACCCCCCTAACCCCCCCAATAAAGTTTTAACCCCTTGATCACCCCCTGTCACCAGTGTCAGTAAGCGATCATTTTTCTGATCGCTGTATTAGTGTCACTGGTGACGCTAGTTAGGGACATAAATATTTAGGTTAGCCGTCAGCGTTTTATAGCGACAGGGACCCCCATATACTATCTAATAAATGTTTTAACCCCTTGATCGCCCCCAGGTAACCCTTTCACCACTGATCACCGTATAACCGTTACGGGTGACGCTGATTAGTTCATTTTTTTTTATAGTGTCAGGGCACCAGCCGTTTATTACCTAATAAAGGTTTAGCCCCCTGATCACCCGGCGGTGATATGCGTCGCCCCAGGCAGCGCCAGTACCGCTAACACCCACGCACGCAGCATACGCTTCCCTTAGTGGTTTAGTATCTGAACGCATCAATATCTGATCCGATCAGATCTATACTAGCATCCCCAGCAGTTTAGGGTTCCCAAACACGCAGTGTTAGCGGGATCAGCCCAGATACCTGCTAGCACCTGCGTTTTGCCCCTCCGCCCGTCCCAGCCCAGCCCACCCAAGTGCAGTATCGATCGATCACTGTCACTTACAAAACACTAAACGCATAACTGCAGCGTTCGCAGAGTCAGGCCTGATCCCTGCGATCGCTAACAGTTTTTTTGGTAGCATTTTGGTGAACTGGTAAGCACCAGCCCCAAGCAGGAGTAAAATCAAAAATTTACGCCCTTAGAAATCCTGAAGGCGGTGATTGGTTTTCAGGGCTCCGTATGCGGCTAGGCTCCCAAAAAGTCCCACACATGTGGTATCCCCGTACTCAGGAGAAGCAGCTGAATATATTTTGGGGTGCAATTCCACATATGCCCATGGCCTGTGTGAGCAATATATCATTTAGTGACAACTTTTTGTAATTTTTTTTTGTCATTATTCAATCACTTGGGACAAAAAAAATGAATATTCAATGGGCTCAACATGCCTCTCAGCAATTTCCTTGGGGTGTCTACTTTCCAAAATGAGGTCATTTGGGGGGGTTTTGTACCGCCCTGCCATTTTAGCACCTCAAGAAATGACATAGGCAGTCATAAACTAAAAGCTGTGTAAATTCCAGAAAATGTACCCTAGTTTGTAGACGCTATAACTTTTGCGCAAACCAATAAATATACGCTTATTGACATTTTTTTTACTAAAGACATGTGGCCGAATACATTTTGGCCTAAATGAATGACTAAAATTGAGTTTATTGGATTTTTTTTATAACAAAAAGTAGAAAATATCATTTTTTTTCAAAATTTTCGGTCTTTTTCTGTTTATAGCGCAAAAAATAAAAATGGCAGAGGTGATCAAATACCATCAAAAGAAAGCTCTATTTGTGGGAAGAAAAGGACGCAAATTTTGTTTGGGTACAGCATTGCATGACCGCGCAATCATCAGTTAAAGCAGCGCAGTGCCAAATTGTAAAAAGTCCTCTGGTCCTTAAGCAGCATAATGGTCCGGTCCTTAAGTGGTTAACAATGTATTTTGTCATCTCCTTTGTAGTGCTTTACCCTAAACACCCCCTAAAATGTGTCCAAATGTTATTGTTGTCCTTAAATTCATGCAGAGTGCCAGAGGCTTTTTTTTGGCTCCCAAACTCATTTATAACCCCCCCTAAAATTTTTACAATGGGCCATCAGAGGGGGTGAGGAATCTGATAAGTAGACCTTATTATTTTGTCTTTAAATACTCCTTAAAATAAATGTTATACTGATGTTGGCCAAGAATTTTTGTGTCTAATCTGCTTGCAATGTTGTGTGCAAAAGTACTAATTTTTTTTTTAATGTTTTGACTCCACAGTCAAAGCATCCCACTTTGCCGACCGTTGGGACTTTCCCAACTGTGGAGGGGCAATTGATGGGAAGCACGTCCACATCATCCCACCACCCCTTTTGGGGTCATACTATTATAACTATAAGGGCTTTCATAGTATTGTGTTAATGGCGGTGGTGTCAGCGACATACGAGTTTCTCTATGTGGACGCGGGGAAGAATGGCTGGATGTTGGATGGTGGAGTCCTTGCCTAGACGGAGTTTTACACACGTCTCCAGAGTGGTGGCTTGGGATTGCCACCTGCGGAAGAGATGTGGAAGGAATCCCATTTGTTTTTATTGCTGATGAGGCGTTTGATCTGGGTGATCACCTGATAAGGCCATTTCCCTAGAGGACCCTCACCCCAGAGAAGAGGGTTTTTAATTACCAGCTGGCCAGAGCCAGAAGAGTCATGGAGAACACCTTTGGGATAATGGCCAGCCAGTTACGCCTATTTCTTTTTTTTTTTTTTTTTTTTTTTTCCTTTTGTGACAATAAGAATATCAACAAAGTTACATGCTTTACATACCAAAGTGCATTTAAAGTGCATAGATTACAGTACCAAAGAATACAAACACTGTAAAGATATGTTTAAAACCCCCGTTTTGCGTGTTTTTTTATACTCCAAAGTGTTTTTAAATGTGCCTTCATAGATATATATCCATATATTGTGTTGTGCCACATTTATCCCTTTTTTTCCCTACCCCTCCCCTCCAACCCCCATCTAACCCACCCTCCATTGTGACCCGATCCCCCTACCCTCCGCCCCACCCCACCCCGCCCCAAAAGCACCATTCCTATCAAAACCGCATTGAGAAGAGGACGAGGAGAGAGGGGGCGGAGGAGGGGGAGGAGACCAACAAGGAGGAACAAGGAAGGAGAGAAAAAGAAAAGAATAAGAAAAAGAAAAGAAAAAAGAAACACCTCCAGCAGTCGCAAGATACTATATTTAACTAGCCCCCAGTGAGGGCCATCCCACCGCTTAGGCTTTTTTGACACTGGTTATGCATACGCCCCACTAGGCAATTGGAATGCAGAGATGTTGAGTCAGAGTAATTGGCAGGCATTCAGATCCTGCAGCCAGGGTTTCCATAGTCCAATAAACTTTCTATAGTTCCCCTTTCTAATGTACACTGTCCTCTCCGTCCAGACTAGGGAATCCACCGTTTTAATCCATTCCGCTATGGTTGGGGGTTTTCTCGAGAGCCAGGACTGTGCTATCAGCCTTCTAGCCTGGTATAAGCATCTTACCGCAGCTGTAACTGATTTAGTGTGACCTACAGTATCTCCCACCAGTCCCAGCACGCATACCTTAGGATCCAACGCTAATTTAATTCTAAATCTGCGGTTGATCGTCCTGACCACTTCCGTCCAGTATCTTACCAGTTTTGGACATCTCCAAACCATGTGTATAAGGTCCCCTGTGTTATTGCATCTAGGGCATTTATCATCTGGCCTACCCCCAAATCTATATAATCTTCTAGGGGTGTAGTAGGCTCTGTGTACTAGAAGTAGGTGTGAGGCCTTCTGTGAGGGCGAAATTGATACCGACTGGCTCAGCTTCAGTATTCTTCGCCACTGGGCATCTGACAGCTTTCCCACGTCCGCCTCCCATCCTGCTCTGGGCCCGGCTGGTGCACTTTGGGATAGTATTTTGTCCACTATTTGCGCGTACCCAGCTCCGATCAACCCCTTGGCATTTGTTGCTTTAACAACTTTATTAAGGAGTGGCGTTTTACTTTGCTCCATGGGGCTAATCCTAAATTGGGTGCTCAACGCGTGCCTTATCTGAAGATATTTATAAAATGTATTACTTGGGATACCGAATTCCATTCTGAGGTCCATGAAGGATTTCAGGATGCTACCAGTATATAACTGTGACAATCTACAAATTCCATGGCTTTCCCAGGCGGGATGCTTTTCTATAGCCCTTAATTCCCCCAGGGATTCATTAGACCATATTGGCGAATATTCCGTAATGCCCCTGTATTCCATAATCCGCTTAACTGTTTGCCAGACTTTGCTTACTAATTTAGGTGTTGGTAATTTTTTCTGGAGGGAGCCTGCCTCAAGTGCATCTGCCAGGCATCTATGTGGACTGCCTTCCAACATTATTTTATTACTAGCGCTTAATTCGCTACTCGATTCACACCCCCCCAAGTGCTGCAGTTGTGCAGCCAAAAAGTATCCATACGGGTGTGGAATTGCTAACCCTCCCTCCCAAGCAGGGCGCTGCAGCGCTTGCAGTTTGATCCTGGCCTGGCCTTTCTTCCAGAGGAGATCCCTAAATAAGGAGTCTATTTTTTTAAACCATTTTCTCCCGATCCACACCGGGGAGTTATGGAGAATATAAAGGATTTGTGGTAACCAGATCATTCTGATCAGGTTTGCCCGCCCTGCCAACGACAGGGGGAGCCGGCACCAGATATCGCATTTTTTTTTAAGTTTCGCGATTAGAGGGACCAGATTATCCCGGATATAAATATTGGGATCGCTGGCCAGCTCTATTCCCAAATACTTTATTTTATCACTTATTTTTAGCCCAGGAAGACGGTCGGTGGAGGGGCTATCAATTGAGTCCATATGTAGTAGTGCAGATTTATCCCAATTAACTACTAGGCCCGACACTTTCCCAAACCCTTCCACCAGTCTCATCATTCCTTCCAAGGAGGGGCCTGTGTCCCCCAGAAATACCAGAACGTCGTCCGCGTAGAGTGCGATTTTTTCCTCCCCACCCCTCCTCCTGAACCCCTGTATATCCGATGCTCTCCTCATACCCTCCGCCAGTGGTTCCATCGCCAGGGCAAATAGGAGGGGGGACAGCGGGCACCCCTGCCTTGTGCCCCTCTCCAATGTCAGACTGTCTGTATACTCATTATTGATTTTTAACTTAGCTGATGGATGACTATATAGAATTTTTACCCATTTAATAAAGACCGGGCCAAACCCAAATTTATCCATTATTTCCCAGAGGTAGCCCCATTCCAAGCTGTCAAAGGCCTTGGCAATATCCAGCGAAACAACTGCTCTAGAGCCCCCGTCTACAACTGGGGTCTGCAAATTCAGATATGCTCTCCTAATATTTACACTGGTAGACCTATGGGGGATAAATCCCGTCTGGTCTGGGTGGATCAATTTGCCAATGCACTTGCTTAGCCTGGTTGCCAAAACCTTTGCAAGGATCTTAATATCCGAACAAAGCAAGGAGATTGGTCTATATGAGGCCACCTCTAGTTGGTCTTTCCCTTCCTTTTGAATAAGTATAATATTAGACTCTGACATTGAGGAGGGGAGGCCGCCGTCCGCCAGCGCCCCCTCTAGTGTCCTCAGGAGGGTGGGGAGCAAAGTCTCCCCATAGTATTTATAGATCTCCAGGGGGAGTCCGTCTGGGCCTGGGGCTTTGCAATTAGGCATAGCCGCCACCGCGCTCCTAAGTTCCTCCAGAGTGATAGGGGCCTCTAGGTTCATCTTATCTATTATAGTTAACGTTGGTAATGTAATTCCCTCCATTAATTTATCTAGCACGCCCTTATCCGCAAATTGCTTCGTTTTATACAGGGAGCTGTAAAAATCTGCCGTTCCAGGTCTATAACCTCCCTTCTGATGCGGTCCTCCTGTGTTTTTGTTTTTCGCTTTGCTCTTGCTATTTGTTGGATTAGGAGTCCTCTAAGGAAGGCCTTTAGTGCGTCCCATACCACCCCCCCTGCCGCCATGCCCAAGTTGCTTGAGATAAACTCCTGTAGGCTGGTGGAGATTTCTTCCTGGTTCCGAATTACCTCCAACCATACTGGGTTTACTGACCAAGGCCTATGTATCTGTCTAACCCCGGTACTCAGCATCAATTTTAAAGGCGAATGATCTGATAACCCCCTTGGACCATAATCTATTTTGTATACTATAGGGAGCGCTTCTTTATTACCTATAGCTAGGTCTATTCGGGACAATGTACAGTGCGTCCCTGAGTAGCAGGAGAACTGTCTGGTATTTGGGTTACGGATTCTCCATAGGTCACACCACCCCACTTCTTCTAGGAACTGCTTAAGTCTCCCCGCCGTCATTCTCCCTATCCGAGTACCTGATGAGAATCTATCCTGCCGGCTATCAAGGACAGTGTTGAAATCACCCATCAGGATCAAAGGAATTCCTGCCTTATTCTCCATATGTTCTAATAAATGGTATAGGATTTCCAGTTTGCTAGGCGGGGGAATATATATATTTGCTATGACCAATTCTTTCCCACCTAATAAGCAATGTAAAAAAATATAGCAGCCCAGCGTGTCAATCTGCGCACCCCTGCAGGTAAACGGCACCCCTTTTTTAATTAATATACTTACCCCTCTCGAGTAGGAGGAGTAGACCGCATGAAATTGCGCTTGAAATTTCCTTCCCCCCAGTTTTGTCTTAGTTTCATTTGTTAGATGCGTCTCCTGCAGGCAGAGCAGAGTGACACCCTGAGCCTCCAGCTCTGATAAAACAGCGGACCTTTTATCGGGATCGCCCAGACCTCTAACATTCCATGAGCATATACCAATCGTACTAAGCATCAGTAAGAAGAGAAATAAGAGAAAAGATCTTAACAAAAATATAGTTAGCAATCATATTATTCAGTGTATAACGCGTGCCGCCTTTTAGCTCCCGCCCCAGGGCGCCCAGCTTCTTAATATTTATCCTGGCTCCATTCTGGATCCTAAGCCTACCACCAGTGTTGCGACAGTGTTTTGGGGGGTTGTGGAGGGAGGGAGGAGGGGGAAGATCCCTCTCCCTCCAATCCCCCCAGACCCCCTCTATTCCCATTCCCTCCTTGCGTATAGAGATATAACCCAACCCCATATTTACATTACTACCCTCCCTCCCCCCCTTATATAATATGTTAATGTATTTGGGTCCCAAGTAGGGACTGCGTGACTCTTTACCCGGTGAGTTTCCCTTTATCCCCCCATGCCTGATTCGGCTCGCCCTAGGGGCTTTTGTAGTGACCCAATCTACCCAATGCCTCCCTTTCACTCCTACTACCAACCATGCCCTCCCTTCACCCTCCTCCCACTGCCCACCCCCCCTCCCCCCACCCAACACAGTATCCCCAGGGGAAACCCCGGGGTGCTGAAACAAGTGTAAAAAAAGAGAACAAAGCAAAACACTACACATTCCAGGTCGTGCACCAACCCACATTTAAGACTTACACAACCTCTACATCTCGCTCTCCCCCCCACCTCCGGCCCTTTCTAAGAAAAATTTCAATAAACCCTCCCCCCGCCCCAAAGACCCCTTCTGCCCTTCACTTTTTAATACTAGAACATCTTAATCTGTCCTCTTTATACTCTTCTTTTGCAGCCCTCTTATCTTCTCAGGGTTGTAAAGTCCCTTGATGTTCCTCCAGCCATGCTGCGGCCTTATCAGCTGCGTCAAAGAAATAAACTGTCCCCAAGGCTTCCACCCTCAATCGTGCCGGATATAATAAGGCATATGGAATTTTATGGATCCGCAAAGCTCGTTTCACCTCCAAAAAGCCTGCCCTTTTTTTCTGGAGATCTGGGGAAAAATCGGGGTACAGTGAAATCCTGCTTCCATTATGAGAGATATCCCCTGACTCTCTTGATTTTTGCATCAACACCACTTTGTCCTTATAGCAGAGAAATTTCAGAATCATTGGTCTAGGGCGTCCCCCCGATGCAGTTGGTCTAGTAGGAATTCGGTGCGCCCTCTCAATGGCAAAGAAGGGTGAAAATGAATCGGGCCCAAAAAAACCTTTAAGCAGCTTTTCCATAAAGATTTCGGGACAGGGACCTTCACTTCCCTCCGGAAGACCCAGGACCCGAACGTTGCATCTGCGCATCCTGTTCTCCATTTCATCCAATTTATTTCTATACATTTCAAACTGCGTTTGTATATTCTTAAATTCCCGCTGCATCGGGAGCACTATGTCCTCAATTTGACTCAGTCTCTCCTCTACGAGGACAGTCCTCTCCAATACCTTCTGAAGCTCCTGACTCATAGAATGAAGTTCTACCTTGAGGCCCCCCAATTGATCACACAGATCGCGCAAGGACCCCTTGCAGGAATTTACTGCGGCCAGTACCTCTTTTAGAGTGGGCTCTGGCTCAGTTATTTTTGTAGGGGCAGCTGAGGCCCCGCTATTTTGAGGGGTTGCTTTCTCCAGGGGGACTGTCTCTGGGCTTTTTTTGTTTGATGCGTTTTTAGTACCGGCCGGTGTTGCAGCTGGGGCTGTTGACATTCTGCCCACACTTTTTCGCTCACCAGATGGCCCTGTCTGTGTTTTCTCATGGGGAAGCTGGTTGCCTTTAACGGGGGTATGGGCAGGGGTATGTGCGAACTTTTCCAGTTTTGCTGCGGCTGTTGCCGCTAGGGGTGTCGGCGCTGCCGGGCCCCCCCTATCCTTGGCAGAGCGAGTTGCCTGTGCTGCTAAATTTTCATTAAGCTGTTGGGGGTCCTCTCCCTTTTTTCTGGTCATCATTAAGGGTGCACAACAGGGGTGAGGGAGGAAGAGGAAAACGTGGTTCCAGTGGCGACCCGCCTCTTAGCTTCAGTGTAGTATAACCAAAGGTTGTCACAAGTCCCCAACTGCCGTACCCCCTGTAAGGGGGCCGTCTCAGTCCCAAGACCACAGAACAAAGCTTGATTAGACTTTCCTTCTTTCCTTCCTTTCTCTTCCCATTCACCCTCTTCGTCCGCTGCTTTTCCCAAGGACTTTTTTACACTCTTTGCTGCAATCTGTACTTCTCCTTCCCCGCTCCCCCTGCCTCTTACTTCTTCTATATTATCCAAAGCTTAGATACCAGCCGCTGTGTGAAGCATAAAACATGAAGTATTGCAAGGTATAAACTGGCGGTCTGCGGACAGCAAAGTACTGAGAAAATGTCCCCTTTGATCTAGTCCCAAAGTATGCTCATACCTGTCCTGTTGATGCTTCAAGGCGACTCTCTCCCACGTGCATCTGGTGAGCGTTTGTCATTGGGTGGAATCTGCTTCTGTAGCTGTAATTGCGACTGAGGCAAAGGAGGGGGGAGGTTGGATTCAATGCTAGAGCTGGAGCAGGCGCTTTAGCTGAGGTTTCCAGATCTTCAAACTCCCGCGGTTCCCACAGATCTCGCGGGTTCCCAGGGGACGCTAGGCAACCATCCCACGCCGCCACGGTAGAGGGGGGGCTTACCGCACGGTCCGTGTGTAGCGAAAGCCAGACAAGCCCAAGCCAGTGTCCTTAGCGCGATACTACAGGAGGGGCGGAGGTAAGAAGCGGCTATCTCGGCAGCTAATAGTTACAGATGGCAAACATCCGAAGCTGGGAAGCGAATCAGGCCAACAGCCTGCTCGATGGTAGGGGGGGGAGGGTCAGCGGAGACAGGGCTGAGCGGCATACTAGCCGGAGCTAGGAGGGAGCTCTCTCACACACACCCTCTCACAGCGGCATCCGGTCACACCCCCCCAACCCAGTTACGCCTATTTCTAACGGCTATAAATATGGCGGAGTACAAACTTAACCACATTGTGTTAGCATGCTGCATCTTGTACAACTTTTTTAAAGTGAAATGCTACTAATTATGTAGCCTCAGTTGGGCCTGAGGCCGGACTTCGTGAAACAACAATGATGGCCCTGGAAGCTGGCCATCCTGGCTTGTGAAGTGCCCGTGAAGTGCATCAAAAATATGTCGATTATTTTACAGGTAGGGGAGCGATTACTATGCCAGCAAATTTTTAAATATTTTCAAAATAAAAAAAAATGATATGATAAAATCTTGAATTTGATTTACTGCTTGTGTTTCTTTTATTTGTCCCCTAGGTTCTCCTAGTGCACTTGTAGTGCCAAGTGTTTTTTCCATTACTTAAATAACACCCATTGTCACTGAAAACACCAACTTAATACAAAAACTGATATTGAGCATTAAAAGAAGAAGCCACACATTGTTGAGTTTAAAACCTTTTTACTCCATGCACATTCACATGTGCGTTGTAAAACCTTTTTTTGTAAAAAAATAATATCTTGGTTTTATAAATTTTTACCTTGAAAATATTTTTCATACATTACATTACATTACACAAACAGGCATGTTTCAAAAGATAACATACACAACTCAGGAACTTACAAAGTTCAACATTGAAAAACTGAAGGCAATATCAGACATTTTAGTGTTAAAAATGTATTGATATTGCCTTCATCAGATGGGGTGATGTCACCCCTGTAAAAGCCAAATTTAGAAGATGCACACAAATTTGGAGTCAAAATGGGGATTTCCCTCCTGATCCCATGCCTAATGTCAACATGTGCTATCTCCCATCATGGGGGATCAATGGACATGTTTTGAAGGTGCAACCCCTTCCTCTCACCTACTAGAGTTGCGAGGAAGGGGTTGCACCCACAAAACGCGTACATTGATATCCCCTGATGGCAGATAGCACATGTTGACACACTGTGTGTATCTTCCAAA
Organism: Lithobates clamitans; assembly: GCA_037952925.1. Lineage (NCBI taxonomy): Eukaryota > Metazoa > Chordata > Amphibia > Anura > Ranidae > Lithobates > Lithobates clamitans. The sequence continues at coordinate 580,859 of JBBGZY010001289.1, forward strand.
TTTGGCTTTTAAATGTATTAAAAGGTTATTTAAATGTTTTTGTTTTTTTTTTGAAAAAGTCGTAATTTTTTGGGATGTAGATTCTCCCTAGTACATCAATCCTGTTCTTCATTCTTTGTTCAATCTCCTTGTTTTTTCCTTTATGAGGTCTAAATCCCGACTATAAAACATTATGTCCTGGATTAGCCTTTGTGCACTGTCAGTCGTGAAATGAGTAGATTGTTCTTCCACAACATGCACATCACCTAAAAGAAAAAATACACACCATGTATTATAAATATGCAGGCATGCATCTATTACCTGAATCTGTCAGACACTCACCTGTTGTGACAATTTCCACCACCTCTCTTTCCTCCACATCCTGAGATTGTGGTATCCTCTGCTCCCCTTCTTCCTGAGGTGGGGGGTTCCTGGAGTCCTCAGACGTCCTGAGTCTTTTTCTCCCCTATGAGAATGAAACAAAAGGTATACTTAGCACACAGATATTTGAGGCCAGAAATAGGAATATGAAACATTGCTTGGAAGTGGGGTACAATTGTCTGTTTGGGTGGAGTTCCAAGTTGAAGACATTATTTATTCCCTTAACAAAGCTGCACTACTTACCTTTTTTGGACAAGTTTCACACATGGAGACACTCCAAGCATCCACTGGAGTACCTGTGTGGGACACCCTAAAAAGTTTGTGTCCCACACTAGTGCTCCTGAGTCCAGATGTGTAAACAGCTGCTGAGTGTCCTCTCCTTACATTACACTGAATCAAGTTTGCAATTTTTTCTAGTTTCAAACACATCTAGACAACAATGTCCTAAACTTCTTTTAATACAAATTAGCATGACCAAATGTAGTTAACCCTGTATCTGCCTAAAACATCGTATTTAGTTGGTGAACAAACAATGTTTACTGCGTACGATTACTGTGCCCACGAGCCTGAAAGTTGCCTTTTTAACTGTACAACAGTAAAGAAAAGCACATGGTGCAGCATGCAAGTAATAATAATAATAATAGGTAAACACGACAACAAATTACTTTTTAGAAGCACTTTCTTTATCCTTTTGTACTGATCCTACTCCCTCAATTTGAGGTCTGACCTGCTCCTTGGATCGTCGTACCCCAAAATTCTGTTGCAGACTTTTCACAACTTTAATCATGATCTTGGCCTTTCTCACATTTGGGTTTAGGTACGGTCCATACTTCCCATCATAGTCGGCCCTCTTCAAGATGTCCACCATCTCCACCATCTCTACAAAGGCCATATTTGAGGCCTTAAATCTTCTCCTCCGGGATCAGGACGTTTCTGACTTTGGGTTTTCCTCCTCCTCGTTACTGCTATTATCATGTACCTGCTGTGTCTCTGCCATGTTCCTCTCCCACTGCGACGAAAGAGACAGGGAGGGGAATATTTTAGAAGGAACGTCAGGGGCGGGCGGCGCGGGCGGAGTTTCACGCATGCTCAGTGTATATAAAACTAACACGTGTGTTTCGTACCTACGTTTTGTGTGCGTAGGAAGGAGGACCGGAAGCGCCGAACGTTCTAACGAAGGTAACATTTTAACTTGGGACATCAGTGGCCTATACTGATTCGAGATTGAGGCCTATATTTGGATAAGATTAGGAGAGTTTAGCCTGATATTAGTGTTTTTGTCTTGTATTTTGTCTTGCAGCAAATATGAAACAATTCAAAGATCCTGAATTCATGGGCCATTTCATTGACTAATACAGGGATATGCATAATTTGTGGGAGGTTAAAAATCCCTTATATCGCAATAAACCAGCTAGGAAGGCATCGCTGGAGAAACTGCTGCAATTTGTGAAGACGTAGGTCCCCAACGCAGACACTGAGTTTGTGGATAAGAAAATTGTTAGCTTGAGAAGCACTTATACGAAGGAGCTTAATAAAGTCCAGGCTTCCATGAGATCCGGAGCAGCAGGAGAGGATGTGTATGTACCCAGTCTGTGGTACTACAACAGGATGCGGTTTCTGGAAGACCAGATGGAAGTCAGGGAATCACTTTCTACACTTCCATCCAGCCTTCCCTCAACCCTTCCCTCAACCCCAGCTATGGCTTCTGAGGACCAACCTGGGCCTTCCATCCTGGAAGAAGTGGAGGAGCCCAGCTGGAGCCAGGTATAGTATTTTTTAACATATTTATTGTCCAAAAATTATTGTTGTTAACTAGATATTATTGATAACAAATAAATGATTTAACAAAAAGTGTTTTACATATCAATAGACAGTAGGGGCCAAAAATGATTGTGACAAGAATGAAAAATGCTGGGCTCAGAATGATAGTCTTTTCTATTTATTAACATTCAATTTGCAACAGTCATGAGCTGAAAATTGTGTGTGATTGATGAACCAAAAACTAAAACTATGTCCCTTTTTCACACAGGAAAGTCTCAGCCAGGATGATGCTCTGGAATGTGGGACACAGGAGGAGGCGGGGTAAGTTTCAGCCAGGAGGTGGCGGGGCCTAGTAGCCACACCCAATCCCAGGTGCCTCCCCTCCGTCTTCCAACAAAAAGGGCCAGGAAGGGGAGTAACGTGGAGGAGGCAGCACTGGGTCTCATTAAGGAGGCTAATGCGGCCCTGAAAAGCCCACCCGACGCTGAAGAGGCCTATGGCTGCTATGTAGCTGCCAAATTGCAGCAAATGGAGGAGGGCCAACGCCTCATCTGTGAGAAGATTATTTTTGAGGCCATTCATAAGGGGTTGAGGGGTCAAATGAGTGAGAACATGCACTTAGGTGCGCTCGCCCATCCTCCTCCTCCTCCTGCCACAAGTCCACCTCCAGAGCCACAGCCTCCAAGGAAGGCTGCAGGGAAGCGTGGAGGGAAGGCTGCAAGGAAGACAAGAAATTGATGGCCTGGGTTCAGTCTGGTCTGACAGAAGACACAGGCTGTGGTAGTACCACAGCCTGGGGTCATATATGTCATCTGCTGCTGTTCGTGATCTCTGGGAGTCCTGGACCAGATTGTGCTCCCTATTATATGGACTTCTCTGGCTGTCAATTTTAATTTACAAAGAGTTGATGTGTGCCCTGGGGTACAAAGGCTTCGCAAATTCAAGCAGTTTCTCCGGCGTAGCCTTCCTCTTTATTTTGTTATTATGAGCCAGAATAAGCGTTTTTTTTTTATATGAAAATACTTGCCTATGTGTTTTTCTTCAAATAGGACAATTTGTTTGTGAGTAGGCAGGTACATTTCCAAAATACAATGTCTAATTAACAAGGGACACCAACCAACCTCCTTGAGCTTTATAAAAATAGAAGATAATAATGTTGTTGTGGAAACCTGACACATCAAAAAAAAAATATGGAGATCACTAGAAGATAATTTAAAAATTAACCAAAAAAAAAGGTGATCTTAAAGAGGAGTTCCCATTTAAAAAAAAATAAATAAAAGTTTCCAGACCTGAAGGGCCTGGTATGGATTTTGGGGAGACCCTCACGCAATTTAAAAAAAAAATTTGGGTGCGGGGTTCCCCTTAATATCTATACCAGACCCAAAGGGCCTGTTAATGGACTAGGGGGGACCCATGCTGTTTTTTTCAATAATTTTTATCTATATTGCCGGGACCCGACAATAGATTACAGCTGCGAGTAGTTTTTAAATGACATTTTTTTCTTTAGAAATGTCATTTTGCTGTGGTATTTTTCTAAACACAAGAAAAATGCACTACTTTACAGGCTTACTAAGGACACCCCCAGGCTCGATATTTAACCACTTGCTTACTGGGCACTTAAACCCCCTTCCTACCCAGACCAATTTTCAGCTTTCAGCGCTGACGCACTTTGAATGACAATTGGGCGGTTACATAACACTGTACCCAAATGAAATTTTTATCATTTTTTTCCCACAAATAGAGCTTTCTTTTGGTGGTATTTAATCACAGCTGGGATTTTTATTTTTTGCTAAACAAACAAAAAAAGATGGAAAATTTTGAAAAAAAAATCATGTTTCATAGTTTGTTATAAAATTTTGCAAACAGGTATTTTTTCTCCTTCATTGATAGGCGCTGATGAGGCGGCACTGGTGGGCATGGATAGGCTGCATTGATGGGCACGGATAGGCACATTTAAGGTGGCACTGATAGTCACAGTTAAGGAGCACTGATAGGCACAGATAAGGCGATACTGATGGGGACAGATAAGGCGGCACTGATGGGCACAGATAAGGCAGCACTGATGGCCACTGATGGGCCCTGTTGGGTGGCACTGATGGGTGGCACTGATGGGTGGCATGGATGGGTGGCACTGATGGGCACTGATAGATACCACTGATAGGTGACACTGATGGGTGGCACTGATGGGCAGCACTGATGGGTGGCACTGATAGGCACAGATAAGGCGATACTGATGGGGACAGATAAGGCGGCACTGATGGGCATAGATAAGGCAGCACTGATGGCCACTGATGGGCCCTGTTGGGTGGCACTGATGGGTGGCACTGATGGGTGGCACTGATGGGCACTGATAGATACCACTGATAGGTGACACTGATGGGTGGCACTGATGGGCAGCACTGATGGGTGGCACTGATGGGCACTGGTAGGTGACACTGATGGGCACTGGTAGGTGGCACTTATGTGCAGCACTGGTAGGTGACACTGTGGGCAATGATGGGGGACACTGTGGGTACTGATGGGTGACACTGTGGGTACTGATGGGTGGCACTGTGGGCACTGATGGGTGGCGTTGGTGACACTGGCAGGGGGTAGAGGTGGGCACTGGTGATCTGGCGGCAGATCACCATGATCGGGACTGATGTCCCTCTCACGGCCGCCGGTGATCGTCTTTTTTTTCTCCTCACGCTGAGAAAAAATAGCCAATTACCGGCTCTGTTGATGTCACATGATCAGCTGTCATTGGCTGACAGCTGATCATGTGGTAAGGGGTCGGGATCGACCCCTTACTCTGATCTGTGATCAGGCGAGTCTCATAGACTCGCTGATCACAGAGCGTGCCGCTCGTGCACGGGACTACGTCAATAGACGTAGTCCCGGCAAAGCAGGTCCGCGCTGTAGCCGTCATTCGGCTATAGCGCGGATCTCTAGTGGTTAAAGGACTATTTCATTTTTATTGTTTTACTTTAAGCATTATTAAAATCACTGCTCCTGAAAAAATTGCGGTTTTAAAACTTTTTTTTGCATTGATAATTGTCCCCTGGGACAGGACCCAGGTCCCAAAACACTTTTTTATGGCAATAACTTGCATATAAACCTTTAAAATTAGCACTTTTGATTTTTCATGTTCGTGTCCCATAGACTTTAATGGTGTTTGCGTGTTCGTACAAATGTTTTGCCTGTTCGCAAGTTCTGCTGCGAACCAAACCGGGAGTGTTTGACTCATCCCTAGGTGTCACATTCATTAAGCATGTGGTCAATACGCTCTAAAGGAGTCGTTTCCACTTACCCTGTGAAGGGACAGGATCCAGCACATGTGTTTATGCCAGCATGATGGAAAATGCCTTACCCAGCTCAGGGTGCATTTTGGGCCTGCATGCAGTCTGCAGTGGCAGAGAAATAAAATTGCACAGGTTGCCTCACAAGGATATGTGTTGTGCAAAATTCTAAGCCCTATTAAGGTGGCTATAGCAGAAAGTATGCTGCAAATATCCACGCCACAAGCAACACCCATAATGATAGAGCGTAAAGGGTTAATTGATGAAGAATGGTCTTTTTCCACAATAATAGAGTGTAAAGCACTTGTTAATGAAGGATAGTCTTTTCCCACAATGATAGAGCGTAAAGTGCTGGTTGATGAAGGATGGTCTTTTCCCATAAGTATAGAGTGTAAATCGCTTGTTAATGAAGGATGACAGAGACCTCGTCAGAAGACCAATTTACAGTAACAGGTTCTCTAAGCTTTATCCATATAAAATGGCTGATGTATGTTTATGCACTGCACTTCCAGGGGTGGATGCTGCCCTCTAGTGTTTGAAGCAGCAAGTGACTTTACCTTTTTATAACTCGGTTGCCTTCAGAGATCCTATGGATGAGAAAGTAGACTTGTTCACCCCAGATGCAGTCCAGTGCGTTTTTTTTCTACATCAAGAATGCTTAAACAGTGTTTTACTTTGATTCAAATTACTTAGTTCACACCAGTACAATGCATTATAGTGCAGTCAACAAAAGTAGAATGTTGCATTGTTTCTGTATGGAACACATCTGGAAAGTGACAAAATGCATTGAGAATGCATCAAAAACATTCATGCAGAAACACATCTGGAATGCGAAAATTGTGGTTTTCTGGCCATCAGGCTTGCACAGATTCTATACAGTGACAGATTTTGCCTGCCAACCAGCAATAGCGTTAACTTTAATATTTAAACTTTAGAAATGGCACTACATTCAAGACTGGAAACTGCAAGATTTGGCACAGTTTCTGGAAAGAGTGGAACCTGGCAATTGACTTTTGGTTGATGCTTTTGATAGACCTAGTGCAAGCGCTGGCGCACTCACTCACTGTTATGAGGTTACGCCACTGGAGGGCAGGCGAAACATCTACACAAGTCTTCAACATTTCTTATAATGGGAGGTTATTGTTTGGCCGAACACTGAACAACGCAATTAAGCGAATGACAGGAGGAAAGGTCTGGACTGTGGCCACAGACTAGTTAAAGGAAGCCGCCATCCTTCACTCAAGCCTACTGAACTTCAGAAGGTACAGGAGGCCAAATCTTATATGAAAGGCTGCAGATTTAACAGATCACAGTGGAGGTGTCTTAAAGTTACTTTTGACATGAAATCAAGTCCAGAGCAAGCTGCTAAGCTGGCTGGAAAGTCTTTTTGAAGGTGTGTCCAACCACTCTATTTTAGTTGGGGCCAGGGGGCCTGAGTGAAGTTAATGATTGTAGCCTCCTTCTGGAGGGTTTGGACGACAATCATCAAAGACCAGTGGGTCCAGAAGACAGGTGGGAGTACAATGGAAAATTCCAAAGTTGACCACTGAATCCATTTAATTTATGTCCAAAAGATCTCAGAAGAGAAAATGTTTGCAAGATTTTTATACTGCTACAAGGCCATCATGCCAGTGATGCCAAAAATATAGAATCATCTGGGGGCCTTTCTCCCCAGTTTTTCTAGTACCTAAGGCAAGAGCCTTCTGGCCTGTTTCAGTTTGAAGGAATCAAATGTGTTCATACACACCAAGAGGTTCAAGATGGAGTTCATGCAGACAGTCACAGGGACAGTTCAGCAGGAGAACCAGTTGGTGTCAATCGACCTGCCGACTCATACTTCCATGTACCGATCAATGCCGAGCACCAGAGGCAAGTGAGATTTGCGGTGGCCAGATGTCACCTCCAATTCAGGTGTCTGCATTTTACAGAATTGGCACAGCCCCAGAAATCTTTTTAAAGATCTTGTTGGCAGTGGTGGTACCTTGGGCCAGGTGGCACATGAGGGTGTTTCAATTTGCCTTCTTTAGCCTATGAGCTGGGCTGTCTATGGATCAGAAAATCTTTGTGCTTATACAAATTCAACAAGAACTGGAATTTTGGACAACGCCACCGTGCTTCTTTCAGAGGCATGCCTCTCAGCCCAGGAGATAAGATGATTCTGAGCCAGATGCAAGTCTCTAGGGCTGGGGAGTCCACAATCTGAAAAAACAAGTGTAAGGCCATTGGAGCGTATTGAAGCGCAGACCCCCCAAGTATCTTGAATGGAAGGAAGCCTTTTCTAGCATTTCAAGCCTTTCAGGATCTTCAAGGGGGAATGAGTAAGGTTGACAACAAGACAGTAGTCGCCTACATTGCCTGAACAAGGGGACACCAAAAGTCTTTTCTTGTTACATCTTGCAAAGAAACTTTTCGTGGTGCAGAGAACCACTTACAGTCAGCTAAGGTTGGTCTTTTTGCCAGGGAAGCAAAATCAATTATTGGTTAGGTTAGGCAGAATATTTTTGTGCCTCATACCAATATTGGCCCTATGGGGTGTTCCTGCAGTAGTTCTCAGAGAGACTTCACTGAACATGTAGCTTCTGATATTTGCAACAGAATACCAATGCAAAGACTCCGTCATACAAGATAGGTTCACAGTGCCATGGAATTTTCTGTTCGATCTTTGTCTCTGGACAAATTAAATCTTTTATGGCAAGGTCAGTAACAGCACCCCAATCCAATGAGACTACTTTTAATAGCCTGGATATGGAATAGGCTACACTAGAGGTGCAGGGATTCTCATCTGAGGTTGTTCAGACCTTGGTGACCAGAAGATCATCCATGAACACTACATATGAGAGGATATGAAAGAAATTTGTTTTGTCTGCTCAGAAAAAGCTTTCTCTCCTGTGTTCCCTACTCTAGCCAATATCCTTGACATTTTATAGTCAGCTCTAGAGGTTGGTCTGGCATACAACACCATTTAAGGTACAGATCTCTACTTTATCTTTTCATAGGCTTCAGTTGGGTGCAAAAGCCAGATGATAATCTATATATGACCTTGAGTGAAATCCTTGTTCCCTCTGTGGGACTTAGGCTTGGATCTGAGAGCACCTTTGCTCTAATAAGTTTCATTTCCATTAAAGTACCTCATGGTAAAACTAAGAATGTTGAAAATCTCAACACTTACCTGCAAGGGCCCTTTGGTGCCTTTTCTTTCTTCTTTTTTACCAGAGATCGGGATACCACGTCTATCTCCAAAGTTTAATTTTAAAGTGTTATCCAGTTTTCAGAAAAACTGGAAAGTAGTCCATTCGAGTTTTCACATGAGGGTCACTGAGGCCACAGCAGGAAGACTTCAGTTTTCTTACACATGGTCAAGCTATTAACTGTGTACTTGGTCAAAAGAAGAAAGTGTACAATCTTTTCATTTAGCCACCAGGCCCTCAAGAGTCATCCACTCTTGGGTTACCAGGGTGATTAGATTGGCATGCAGGAAGTAGGCCTTTCTGCTCTGAAACAATTGAAAGCCTATTTGACTGGAGGGGTGGCAGCCTTTGGGGCAGTTATGCCAGGATTGCTCAGAAGATATAGGTAAGGGCTAACTTGAAGGTCTGGCGCGGCCTTCATTCAACCTTACCAACTAAATATGCGGTCAGCAAGTTTGGGACAAGAGAGATCCATTCTTTCTTGCTTTAGCAGCTTTTCTTAGATTGTCAGTGTCTCTTTTCATTTGTTCTCTCCCGCCCTATATTGGCTTTGGTATATCCCGTTGTGTGCTGACTTGAGGTGGGCCAGGAAAATGGAAAATTATTATCAAATACTTACCGTCATTTTTTTTTCCTGGCCCATCCTCACGTCAGCACAGGACTCCCTCCCTAGTGGCTTGTCGCAGGCTAGGTTATCGAACATCTTAATTGGGGGAGGGACTGTCTTTTATTCAGCTTGGAACAGGTGGTCATGTGGGGCTCCAAAGGAGGTGTTAACCCGTTGTGTGCTGACGTGAGGATGGGCCAGGAGAAGAAAATTGCAATAAGTATTTGATAACAATTTTTCATTTTAGTACCTACTCAGATCAGTCAAAGGAACTAATTTGCACATTACACCTCCTGGCACTCCAGACAACCACAACAATTATTTGAGAATACATAACTAAAAAAGGAGTTATAAACAAGAAGACAAAGGGGAGATACATCAAATATGGGATCCCCAGCATCTCTCTTTCAAGGTCTTTCTCTAATTGAAACTGCAGTTCTGTTGGGGAAACTGTATATTTTATATTTCCTTATTATTGTTGGTTCATAGTGTGGCTCACTACTAAATTTTAAGCCTCCAAATCCTGGTCAAGGAGCCATATAAAGTTTTATATATATATTATATATAGTTTTACCTTACTGATGTTAAACTTGAGGACTGCAGGATGACCAAGCCCACTATACCCCTTAAAAGATTAGATCATTGTCCAAACAACTTTGATTGGTCATTTACTCACATACTAGCCTGTATCTACCACAGTCCAAACGGGAATAGGCTAGTCTCACATCAGAGCTTGCAATCATACAAGCATCTGATCTGAAAATCTCCATGCTGCATGTGCAGGGGACTTCTTGCAAACAGCATCATTAGTTAAGTATTCTTGTTATATTTTCTTAATCTTTATCTGTATCTGTCATTACTTTTAATAAATGTTATACTTAATCTCTTTGTGATCTCTCTTTGCACATATAGAACACAACCCCAAAAACGCGAAAAAACACTTGGTACCAGAAGTGGGGTTTGACTGCAATGATTGCAAATTTGAAAGCAAGTCCTTCAAAACAAGGTGCTCTAAATAGTGATATATACATTGTTTTATCTGTCACTCAGTGATCCTTTGGCCACCACATTTAATACACTTGATTGAGTTTTCATGGTAAATTATTTTGAAATAAGATAGGTTCCCACATTTGGTTTTCCTCAATGCATGGGTTTGGGACTGGCATGTAGAGTATGGTGACATATATGTATGGGTAAGATGTACACACATACTGGGGTCAGTGTAGACAAGAGCCAGTTAGCCTGCCAGAATATCTTTAGTGTGGGGGAAGACCGGAGTACCCAGAGGAAACGTAGACATTAAGTAGTTTTAAGTTGGGCTTATGGTTGGACATTGTTTAGTTTAGATACAAAGTAAGGTGGAATTCAGGTGGTAGATGAGGAGTTGGTGTTCCTGTAACAATATTATACCCTGAATGAAAAAGCTGAGTTTTTCCTTTTAGTGATAGGCCAGGTCACTAGGGATTTAACTGTACAGAAATCTATGATGGGATATATGGACACTGTTGTTAGTTATGGAATGTTGGACTGACAGGCTTGGTAACACACCTGCCTTGACATCAACCACAAGCATATTGAAGAAAGGAGACAAATGCTTTTTAAAGTAGCAATTGTCTATAAAGACTTTACCACTGATCAGCAGCTGACCTGTTGGTGCAAGTTCCACCTGCTCTGGTGGTCAATTACCTGAACTGTTCCATTTGCTATCATGGTAAAGTATGCATGCAATGCTGTATCCAAATTCAATTTTTATCATTTTTTTCACATAAACAGAGTTTTCTTTTGGTGTTCTTTAATCACCACTGGGTCTTTTATTTTTTGCTAAAAAAAAAAAAAAACATTTGGGGGAAAAAAAGTTTTTCTTAGTTTCTTATAGAAAGTTATGTACAGTAAATAAGTAATTTTTCTCCTTCACTGATGGGCGTTGATGAGGGGACACTGATGGGCACTGATGAGGCAGCACTGAAGGGCACTAATTAGGTGGTTTAGTCCAGACGAAGCTATGCTAATCATCTAGCGAAATGTGTTGACGTCACAGCAGTCACGTGACGCCAGCTGACAATATGCCCCATTCAAACAATACCGGGGGGTAGGAGACACTAGCTCTACATCCACCCGAAGAGTTCTGTGTGCACGAGTGCACACCGCACGAGTGACACGGCAATTTGTGAGGACCCAGCGGCACAGTTCTGAAGGACAGGTTTGTCTCACTGCACGAGAGGCATCACAGAGGCACCGATATGGATGGACCCCAGCCCATGCAAGGACCGAACGGGACACAACCATAATGACTCTGAACGGTGTGGTAATGTATGGAAGCAACTCCTCCTTTTCTCCCCTGAATCACAGGTCAGTGATTGCTGGAAAAGACTGGATGATAAAAAAGCTGCCTGATTGCCCAATTAGAAAGCTATTAGAACTTTGCACAATAGTATTGGATAAAACAGACTAACCAGCATTCTGAAATTGCAATCAGTTCACAGCTGGATATATGCTGGATATGGAACGTTGCCCTTTTCTTCCTGTATAAGACATTGTTAACCAGCTGGGTTATTTCTTATTACCAAAACCACTCTGTTTGTCCCTTTTTGGAACAGTATTACATCAATCACAAATCAGCAGGAACCACGTTATGTCCACAGAAAAAATATGAAGGCTATCTATCCAGGGCTGCTTTGATCCACTAATCAAGGACACACTATTTGACTAAACTCAGCGTTAATAACAAGTTGTCAGTCAGCAAGTGTCATTTCTTGTGCACTTTCCACATTGACCAATAGAGTTACTTCATGATTTGGGGTATTATTTTTACCGCCATTCACATTGAAACTGCAATACATATTTTTTCCTTGTTGGAATTAGGAATTCCTTTCCATGTTTTTCCTCCACATGTCGCAAGCGCATTGATGCGATTTTGACGCATGTCAGTTTCATCGTGAATGGTTGGCTGACATCCGGACTTTCTGTGTTTTGGTTTGTTGATTGTTTTTCTGTGTATTGTCTTACATGTGTGTTTTTCCTGTTTTTGAATGTTCTCATAATATCATTCTTCTCGAGCAATCTTATTTTTTGAAGAAAACCTTGAGAAGTATGCTGTATGAAACTGTATCTTTGTTCAAATTCACATTTTAAATCTATGTAGTCTTTGCCCGTATTGGGACTGATAAACTTTGTAATTTTATAGAACTAATTTAGACCTTGACTTTTTTTGCAGAAGTAGCCGCTTGTGGATCCTGGTAGCATTACCAGGGAATGCCTCCACCTTTTTTGTATGTTAGGTCTGTTTGGCTACAGCAACAATACCTTAGGTACGCAGGATAAAAGTGACTAGAATTCATGTTTCACTGTCCATTTTTGCTTCAGCAGTACTGGTTTTCCCTTTCTCTCTTTGTTTCACTAATTAGGTGGCACTGATGAGGAGGCACTAATATGCGGCACTGATGAGCACTGATAAGCAGCACTGATGAGAACTGATAGGCCGCACTGATGGGTGGCACTGATTGGTGTCACTGATGAGAAATGAGCACTGATTGGTGTCACTGATGGGCACAGACTGGCATCACTTGCTGGGCACTGTTGGGGCAGCACTGTAATCAGAGCAGTGATGATCAGTACCCTGATTACCTCTACAGTCTCCCCTGCAAGGAGATGCCGCTGATCGGCTCTCCTCGCCTCACACTCTGTCAGTGTGAGGCAACGAGAGCTGATAAACTTCCGCATTTACATGTGATCAGCTGTAATTGGACAAGGCCGATCACATGTTTAAAGAGCTGCATCATCGGCTCTTTACCAAGGTTGGGGGTCACGTCGTGTCCTAGGGACACAGTGCCTGTGATCGCCAAGCTGCGCTCCCTCGCGAGCGCCCCAGAATGAGAGGGGATCCCACCCACCATCATTTCCCTATACGGCGGGTGGGAGGTAGTTGAGGTGAATTTAACCGGAGGGTGGAGGAATGTAAAAATAGACAGGTGTTTTCTACATGGTGCTCACTGTTTACCTTTTTTGTCACCTATTAGAGTCTATGGCTCTGATTAGGTGCTTCAAAAAAATACCCCGCCGCTGTGATTCAGGCGCCCGAAAAGGGGCCAGGCGCCTGAATAGGAGGTGGCAGTGGCGGCCATAGATAGATTCATGCAATGCATGAATTTATCTATTAGTGATAGAGGGGGTGGCAGGAGAGAGTGGGCGGTGCCTCTGCCCCCTTATGGACACACCGCCATTGTTTTAGAATGGAGTGCCTCGAGACTGTCCATAATTTTAAAGGGCGCCTTTACTGAAAAAAATGTTAAGAAACAGATATTCTCTGAAAGATATTATCTCAAAGGTTGAGATAACGGCTATTATTGTTCTTTAAAAACTCTACTTCCATTTACTTTAGTGGGGTTTGGATTAGTTACCTGAACTTTAGCCATGATCTGTGAACTAGACATGTGCGCTGCTGAAAAATTTGTTTGTTTTCATTTTCGTTTCATTATTTTTTTCTGTTCTTCCGGTCATTTGTTATGATCGCAATTTGAAAATTCAAAAATTTGAAAATCCAAAAATAAGAGAAAAAATCTGAAAATTCAAAAGAATAACTAACTAACTAACAATTAAATAACTATTGAATTATAGGTATTGGAATTTTCTCCCAAATTTGGCTGTTAGTGAACGTAAGGAATACGAATTTATCCAAAGTTACGAACTATCCAAAATAACAAATGCCGAATCAAAACAAATGGAATGTAACAAATTAATAATAAGTTATTATTATTGTTATTTATTACTATTAATTTGTTACGTTCCATTCGTTTAGATACGGCATTCATTATTAATGAATAATGAATAATTCGTACCTTTGGATAAATTTGTATTCGTTACGTTCACCAACAGCCACGTTTGAAAGGACATTCCAATACCTATAATTTAATAATTAGTAATAGTTAAATTATTATTAGTTAGTTATTTCAGATTTTCTAATTTTCGGGTTTTCGAATTTAGAATTTCCGAATTTTCAAATTTTCGACTATTCAAATTTACGAATATTCGGAAAAATTCGTTACACAGGTTTTTGTTCATTCCGATATTTCAGAATTAACAAATTTTGTCGAAATTTGTTGAAAAACTAATTCGGAACGAAACTAATTGCACATATCTACTGTGAACCCACCACAAACGGAACCCAGGTGCATTCGGTCCATCCCCAGTCCTACATATGCTTAGTTTAAAATTAGCAGAAAACATAAACAAAGAATAGGGGTGCTAACTGCAGCATGGGTGAGGCAAGATTCTGCAATTTTTGGTTTTAGGAGGGACATGATGAGGAGAAAGTAGCATTGTATATTGATGAAACTTTATTCTTTTGGTCAGAAAGTTAAAAAACCACCTCTCTTTTTATGTACTATGTGTCTTTTGTATGAGTCTGAGGTATATTCAGGCCTGATTGATAACTGGGAGAAATCAATGCTTCTCCCACTGGTCACGCTTACAGAAAAATTAGAAGGCTCCTTATCTAATTTAAAGGTGGTACAACAGATTTATTTGGGAATTCATACCACTTCCTCTGTTAATCAATACATAGAGACTAATGTCTCCCCTTTTCTGCAGAAATGTAGGTCAAAATATCTAACCTGGTATAAACATCCTTTATTTGTTATAAGTAAATTAATTTGATCAAAATGGTTTGGATGCCCCAGTTGTTTTTATTTACACAATTTGTGCCTATATTTCAGGAATTAATTTGGAGGAGGAAGTAACCTAGAATATCTTCATAACAGTCCACTATCCTAAGGATCTGGGTGGTCTATCACTCCCACTTCCCTGTCAATACATTTTGGCATCCTAGCTAAACAGTGCACCCACAGCAACCCCCCCGGTCGGTCAGGTAACCTGCGACAAACCACCCCCCTCCCCCCAGTCCGGTTGGTCGGTCGGGTGCGGAGCACTTACCCCATCTATAGCAGGCAGCGCTTCACCCGGGCGGCAGGTATCATGGATGGCTTCCCCTTCCTCTGCTCTCCTCCACGGGCATCAGAGTGGCTTCCCTCTCCTCCCTCCTCCTCAGTGGCCAATCAGAACGCTTCTCCTTTCGGCCAATCCCCAATTCCTGATTGGCCGGGAGGAGAATCAGTGTGAAAATAGCGCATATTCATTTGCTATTGTCACACAACTGGGTGGGCTCAGTCAACAGTGCTCTGTGAGCCGAGCCCACCTTTTTTTGAAGCCCATTGGAGCCTCTGGCCCTAATGACGTGCTTAAAAAATACACCCCGCACCGATTGAAATTCATGCATCCGGGGTCCTTTATGGGGGCCGGATGCATTGAAAAAGGGGCAGTGCCCGTGCGCCCCTAATGGACTGGCTGCCTCTGATTCTAAATACTGTATCCTACCATTCATCTTATAGGGAATGTGTGGGAGTTTATTCAAAAGAATACTTCAATTAACCAACAATACAAAGTCACCTCCCATTTTGGAGAATGAAACACTCCCAAAATGTATGAAACTGCAGGATTTTTGTGGTTAGAAGGCAGCAAGCTTTGCTGTTATACTCGGGAATTGATAAAATCATTTCTCCTGTCACAGATGGAGTTTAATCAATATTTAATACATTTATCAATATTTACAATTGTGCCAACCAGCACAGGTTTAGTTTGGGGCATCTGGGCCAATGGTTGATGAAATTGGGATAATAGATACAGTGATTTATTCAAACAATAGCAAAGGCCTGATATCTTCTCTATATGGCCATTTATTAATTACATTTGCCCTCCTCAGACTAAGGACAAATGGGAAGTGTTTTTTGGGGGAAATAGGGGAGAAAGGGATTCATAATTTTCATCTGTTTCTCTTTCCCCTTCACATAGACTAGGAACAAGGGGGGTGGTGCTAAGTTGGTCTACAGGGTAGGGTGACCCACATTCCAATGAATCTAAGCAAATGGAAAATTGTTCCTCTTGCGGGACTTTAAAAGGAGACCTACTCTGGAGTAAAGAAGAGTATAGAGAGTATGATGTTTTCAATGAAGTTAGGTATTTATTGTGTGTAGACCTAAAAAATCTACAATGCATGAGGTAAAAGTACAGGGGAATATACAGGATGCATGGTAACGACAAAAAACAGTTGCAATACAGAAAAATGTGTGCAGTACAATACACCAAGACTCCGGTACATATGGAACATACATGCGGGGAGTACCCGACACGTTACAAAATATGATCTTCTTAAGGGAAGTCTGATTGGAATCAACACAAACAGAGGTATGTCTATAATTGAAAAGACAGTTATGAGCCAGATGTAAAACATTCAACAATCATAATCAACATGAGAAAGATGTGGTCATACTGGTAAAGACAAAAAACGGTAAGTACTGACCATATGGTATTGCTTGGAAGGATATAGGTATGCTGCATCCATTAAAAACATTCAAGGAATGGGGGTTGGGAGGGACATATCACCACTGAATACTAAATGTGTGCTCGCTCCTAGTGCAGATTGGGGAGGCCGTGTGAACCTGTGTCAGTGGAGCCACCAGGGGAGGTATTCCCCAACAGGGGGAGTCAGAAGCCACCACTTGGTGTGGTGGGAGGTCCTGGGCTGAAACTCCAATCTGCAAGACAAAGGGGTATGGGAGGGTCAGGGCAAGGCTGTATACACACCTGGGGGCATCCTGGAGTAATGGGTAGCATTTGTCCCACATGCATGGAACATGGATTGAAAATGGAAGAAGGAAAAAAAAAAACCACGGAGGGTACCTGGAACAGGTAGTTGATGCCGTGTGCCATATGGGCAGGGTCCTGTCTGGTGTTAAGGGGGAGTCGGCCCTGGGAGGAGGGGAGAGAGGGGGCCCTGGTGATATCCCACTGTGGGGGGTCCTAGCATTGAGGCAAAGTGAGGCCCGGTGTGGAAGGGGTCACTGGTGGAGGCAGGGTAAGTGGGACTGCCTTGTAACAGGAGTATGAACCGAGGGGGTGTCCAGAAGGAACACAGTGTGGGTGCCTAGCTCAGGGTCCAACCAGGGGGGAGATTCAGAGTGTCAAACCTGGAAGAAAAAAAATATAAAGAGTACATGTATAAAAGAGTAAGATCCAGGCAGACTGGGGTGAGATGGGGTAAATCTGGGTCTGGAGCTGCCAAGTAGTAGACACCAGATGGCACATGCATGGGGGGGAGTTTTACCTGATACAGGTCCCAGGAGTGGTTGCAGTGTAAGGGGGTAGACGTGCAGACTGGAGAGGAGCACTAGGGGTCACTGGCAAGTGTGTGTGTTTAAATGGGATGGCCTGGCTCGCAGTAGGTCGCGAGCGTGGCCAATGGGTGCAGAGGTAGACACCCTCCGAGCCTGGGGCACACGCATCGGCCCCCATGGAGACCGCGGCCAAAGCGTGTGTATACCTCTGGACGCGGTGACGTGTAGCACACAGGGGCGGGGGCCCAGGCCCACGCCGAAGGCCTGTGACGCCGGAACCGGAAGAGACACAGGTTGAAGGATCGACCACTTGTGGGGACGCCGCCTGTGGCAACAAACGCTGCACACAGGCGGTCCCCCTGCGCCGAGTGGGGAATAGCCTGGCCCCATGTCTGGGGCGGGTCAGGCCATCCAGCAACTAGAAGGGAGGGAGCCAAGTGTTAACAGTGGGAGAGGTGTCAAGAAAAACAGGAGGGGACACACAAAAAAGAGGAAACAGCCAGAGCACTGAATAAATAGACAGATGATTGAATAAATATGCAGACAAGGAAGTTTGAATATACAACAAGAAATCTGTAAATGTGAGTGGTATTAGTCATGACATGTCATGGGGAAAGAACAATTCCTTCATGGCAAAAACAAGTACAGAGAACTTATGTACATTATATACATTATATACAGATAAACAAAGAATGCAAAATCGGGGGGGGGGGGGGGGGAGCGGTACTCATGTAATGCATGAGGGAGAAAAAAATTATTTTGCATTCAGGGGAAGAAGAACATATTTCGAAACGTGTTGGGTATTCCCCGCATGTGTGTTCCATATGTACCGGAGTTCCATGATTGTGTATTGTACTGCACAAATTTTTCTGTATTGCAACTGTTTTTTGTCGTTACCAAGCATCCTGTATATTGCCCTGTACTTTTACCTCACGCATTGTAGATTTTTTAGGTCTGCACACAATAAATACCTAACTTCATTGCAAACATCATACTCTCTATACTCTTCTTTACTCAAGAGTAGGTCTCCTTTTTAAGTCCCGCAAGAGGAACAATTTTCCATTGGCTTCATATAGACTAATACAATATAATTTTATTAGTCTTTGTTGTGCATATAGAACACCAGCATTTCTTTACTCTATTGGATGGAAGAATACTAAAAAATGTATTAAATGTGATACAGAACCTGGTGATTTAATCTACTGTGGAGATGTCCAAAACCAGTGAGCTGTTGGGACAATGTGATTTCTAAAATAAATGAGGTATATAATGCTATTAACCTTTTTGATGTCGCACTGCTGTTTGTGCTCAATAAAGAATTAAGAAGAAGCAATGGAGTTGCATTCTTTTTGCAATTTTGATGTATGGGACACAATGGCCTGAGCACCATTATTTAGCGCATCATCCTATAAACATGCGGTAGAGCTTGGGTGAGTTTTTGTCTATATTACCACGTTTGCACTTTTCACCCACTCCCGCCGGAGAAATATTTGGAGAGTTGAACTTTGAGCTTGAATATAGCTTCATATAATATTTTGCAAATATGAGCACACAGCAAGATGCAAACATCGAGGCTGGTCGGTCAGAGACCATACACACGATCTTTACCATTGCGGATCAGTGTTTTAAATATTCACAGGTCTTTACCAGGGAGGGAACTGCTTTAAATTCAGAAGCCTCTTGCAAATCCATCTTTGAGAGATTCACATCACAAATGTGGAAGGAGATGAGGTTATGGTGGGATCATACAGGACTGCAAAAATATATTGATGAAAAAATGGTCCCAAGGGGTTTAAGGATTAAAAAGTCACCTTCAATGGTCTATTCAGATCAGTTCCAAACAGAATGGAATGATATACTTACTGGATGCTCCATGCAACTTATGAATCTCATCATGACATATGAGAAGGAAGCGTTATTGGAAGTAAATAAGGAGATTGTATCTCTAAAGGATTCATTATCCCAATTTTCCCCCCTCTCTCTCTATGACACATTGAACTAGGATCTTTTAATGAATGCACAAACTTTGGAATTACAACGTATGGAAACAAAAAGATCCAAGTTCTTAAATGATCTCAAGGACTATGAGGATGGATTTGTCTATTTACATAAAAACCTCAAATTCCCTCGCTCTATTCTAAAGAAAAAAAGATCTGGCTCCGCAGGAGAGAAAAGAGTTAACTTTAACTCCCCAGAGACATCTGATGCTCAATCTGAATTTTCAGATGCAGCTGGTTCAGGATCGCCAAACACCTCCCACAGTTCAGCCAGCTCTGTTTTTTCCAAACAGGATTTACCTGCTGCTTTGTCAAAAAACATGCAGGGCAACAATCAGAATTTGAAGGAAAAAAGAAAAAAAGATCAAGACGTGGAAGGACAAGTAGAAAAATCTGGCAACAGAAAATATCCCAGGAGAATGGGGAAATCCAACAAGTAGGTACAGTACATGTGCTGAATTTATCATCTGTTACACTGACTGACAGTGAACTTTACTTATTGTCAAAAGGCTTATCCTTTGCTCCTGTTTGCCAGTCTGATGTCCTATCTACCGTTCTGGACATTAACCGCTTTGTTAGGAATCTTTTGCAGAGAAAACACTTTGATCAGGGAGCCCTAGAGACTGAGCTTGCACCAAGTGTGGCTCTAATTGATGATAGTATTTCTTCTTTCTCGTTTGATCATCTTATTATGATTTCCACTTTAGAACGTTTATTATCTGAATCTGATGTGGGGTCTCATTGGATTAGAAATAGTTTTATCTCCACTGGAGACAAATTCGAAAGCCGCGGAACACCCTTTAAAAGTCTATGGGAGAAATCAAAAGTGCTAATTTTTAAGGCTTATATGCATGGTATTGTCATAAAAAGTGTTTGGGCACCTGGTTCCTGCCCCAGGGGACATGGATCAATGCAAAAAAAGTTTTAAAAATGGCAGTTTTTTCGGGAGCAGTGATTTTAATAATGCTTAAAGTGAAACAATAAAAGTGTAATATTCCTTTAAATTTTGTACCTGGGGGGTGTCTATAGTATGCCTGTAAAGGGGCGCATGTTTCCCGTGTTTAGAATTGTCTGACAGCAAAATGACATTTCAAAGGAAAAAAAGTCATTTAAAACGACTTGCTGCTATTAATGAATTGCCGGTCCGACAATACACATAAAAGTTCATTGATAAAAACGGCATGGGAATTCCCCACAGGGGAACCCTGAACCAAAATTTAAAAATAAAAAGACGTGGGGGGTCCCCCTAAATTCCATACTAGGCCCTTCAGGTTTGGTATGGATATTAAGGGGAACCCCGGCCAAAAAATTTTTTTAAATTGCGTGGGGTCCCCCCAAAATACATACCAGACCCTACGTGCTGCTCTGTGCATGTATGGAAACCGTTGAAATGGTGATAGTAGGTATATACTTGCCCCCCCCGGCTGACCTTTCCTTGCTTCATAGTATTATCCCCCTCTTGGCCCAATTCCCCACGGGTAATGTTTTTTTGGCGGGAGATTTTAATATTCCTCCGAACCCTTCCCTAGACAGACTCTCCCCAGACCCTGCTACTGATTCGGCCTCTCTTGCTGGGCGCGACTGACACTTACCTTGGAGGTGAGCCTGACGTGCAGAGGGAGACCTCTCGTACGGCTCTGGTTCCGGGATCACTGGAGTGGGAACGGTGACCCTCGGAGCACAGCAGAGTAGGAGAGCCTGCAGGGCCTGCTTGACTGAAGATGAAGTCAGCTTGGCAGAGACAGAAACAGGCTTGATTGCTGCGGATGCAGGAACGCTGAGAAGTAGCAGGCAGGTGCGCACAGGTGCAGGACTGTAGGCAGGTGCGCACAGATGCAGGACTTGGAGGCAGATGCACACAGATGCAGGACTTGGAGGCAGATGCACACAGATGCAGGACTTGGAGGCAGATGCACACAGATGCAGGACTTGGAGGCAGATGCACACAGATGCAGGACTTGGAGGCAGATGCACACAGATGCAGGGCTTGGAGGCAGATGCACACAGATGCAGGACTTGTAGGCAGATGCACACAGATGCAGGACTTGTAGGCAAGCGTGCACTGGCGCAGGACAGCAGACAGAAGCAGGGTCAGACAAGCCAGGTCACAGCAGCGGATCAATCAGACAGAAGCAGCAGGCAGAGAATGGTCAAGTCCAGGCAGAATCGGCAACAGGAGATCAAACAAACAGGAACACAGAGCAGGTCAAAGGCAAGCCAAGGGGTCAGGACTGGAGACAGCAACAAGGTCAGGAGAAGCCGGGTAACACTGGAGCAGATGTGGATTCAGGATCGGGTACAGGATGAGCTGCAAATCAGACAGCAAGGATGCATTCTGAAGAGGCCCCTTTAAGGATCACTGGGTGCCAAAGCTGTGTTAGTGTGCGTGCGTCTGTGTTCTGCGCACGCGCATGCGCATTGGCGCGCGTCTATTCACTGCCGAATGCCTATGGACTGGAACACGTCCCAAAGGACCCGTGCACCCGCGGCCAGTTGCAGAACCATGCGCAGTACGTCCATGACATTGCCCCCCCTTAATGTAGTGATCGGGTATAGTATTGGGTGGATATAGTGTAGAGTGGTATCGTGGGTATGATAATTAATTAGTAAGTACTCTTCCGCAGCAACCCAATTCTTCCAGAGAGATGCACTTTATTGACTTCCAACACAGAACAAAGTCCAAAGTCCAAAGATGACAGAAAAATCCGACAGAGTAGATATAATTCAGAACCCCATGTTCATAGGTCTGTGTGCATACACAGACAAGCCTCTCAAAAAAACATATAGACTGAATGCCGTGTTATATTCACTAAATATTGAATGGCTGAGCAATTTGATTGGCCGTTTCAATTTAGGACTTTGATTAGCTTTAGTCTTTCAAACAGACAACAACCCCCAGCCGTGAACAGCCGTGAACCACCCCAATTTGCACTCCCGCATATCAACATCAACAAGTCCCCTTTAGATATGTGTAATTAGATTAACAGATACCACCTGAACACCCCTTTGAGCCCTACATTCCTGCATATCAACAAGCCCCCCTGATAAATTAGCCCCACAGGAGGGAGCCTCCGCTAGGCCAACCCAAAACACTCCTTGATCCCATTGTTACCCCCTCAAGTCTAATTACGATCAATAAATATTTCTTCTATGGTCCTTTAAACAATGTACCCTTTGAAATGTTCAATTAGGTTAACAGCCCATACCTCACACCCCTAGGTAGACTTGCATGAGACTAACACATCAAAGGGTTTTCAGCTGTTATATTAAAATTGAGTTGGCTTGGACAAATAGACCATCGTCAACTCAATTCTGGCCTGGTTAATATTGACTGTATGTGTATATACATATAATAATGTCCCACATAAATCGGTGAACATTACAACATATTACAACACTTAGCCCTCATGCACACAGGCTGTTAAAAAAACGTTATGAAAACGCCAGTATCTTTGCAGTGAATTTTTTTAACTTTTTTCAGCTTTTTTCAGCGTTTTTGCAATAGCGTTTTTTAGCGTTCTTGAGCGTTTTTCCGCGTTAGCGTTTTGAGCGTTTTTGAGCGTTTTTCAGTGTTAGAACGTTTTTACAGCTGAAAAACGTCTTTCAGAACCCATTGGTCCTGGGTTTTTTTTACAGCTTAAAAACGCCTATGCCACTTGCAGCTCAAAAACGCCTAGGTGGGCATGAAGCCATAGGCTAACATAGACAGGCCTTTTTAAGCTGCAAAAAAAGCTCAAAAAAGCAGCTGTAAAAACGTCCATGTGCATGAGGACTTAAAGGCAACCTCCGGGTGCCCAACAGAACTTTCTTTTGGGGGTGACTCTGAAAAAATGCCCGGAACAATCTTGGAGCGTCAACATCCTGCTGAGGTTCCCACGAGTTCTCTTCCGGGCCATACCCCTTCCATTTGATGAGGTACTGTAGTTGATGACCCCTTCTTCTGCAATCAAGGATAGCCTCCACCTAAAATTCCTGGTCCTCGTTGATAATTATGGGTTCTGGAGGGCTGGAACCCCTGTCCGGAAAGGGGTCTGGTATTGAGGGCTTAAGTAAAGACACATGGAAAACTGAGTGAACCTTGAGTGAGTCTGGTAAGGTAAGTTCATAGGAAACTTTGTTTAGTTTTCTTTTAACTGGAAAAGGGCCATTGAATTTAGTTGCCAGTTTCTTTGAGGGACAGGCCATTCTGAGGTTGGTAGTTGACAACCATACTTGGTCATCTGGCTGGAGAGATAATTCACCTCTTCTTTTCCGGTCAAAAGTTTTCCTGCTGGTTGCTTGTGCCTTGACTATAGTTTCTTGCAGAAGTTTGTTGTTTTGTTTCGAGAAGTCAACAGTAGACTGTACCACTGGGACCAGAGACTCTGGAACACTGTCAGGTAAGAAGACTGGGTAAAACCCATAATTAGCAAAAAATGGGGACTGGCCTGTAACAGAATGGCTGGCGTTGTTAAAAGCGAACTCCGCTAGGAGTAAGAGTCCTACCCAATCGTCTTGAACAAATGTGGTGAAGCACCGGATATATTGCTTGAGGGTCTGGTTTGTCCTCTCGGTCTGGCCGTTAGTTTGCGGGTGGTAAGCAGAAGACATGTAAAGTCTTGAAGATTAATCTATAATGCTCTCCAGAAACGAGAAGTGAACTGGACTCCCCTGTCTGATACTATGTTTGTTGGAATTCCGTGTAACCGGACAATTTCCCTGATGAAAACCCGGGCAGTCTCCCTGGCGGAGGGTGTGTTTTTTAATGGTATAAAGTGGGCCATCTTCGACAAATGATCAACGACCACAAAGATAGTCGTGCATCCTTTAGACAGGGGTAGTTCTACTATGAAGTCCATAGCAATCGTGCTCCATGGATGGTCAGGGATTGGTAGCGGTCTGAGAACCCCCCAAGACTTAGTTCTAGTGGACTTGTTCTGAATACAGACAGTACAAGACTTGACATACTCTTTGCAGTGTTTCTCAAGGTTCAGCCACCAGAACATGCGCTGAATCAGCTCCAGAGTCTTGTGGACCCCAAAATGGTCAGCCAAAGGATTATCATGGCAAAGGCTGAGTACCTTTGTCTGGAAAGTCTCTGGTACAAAAATTGTATTGCCTTTCCAAAGTAACCCGTCCCTGGGCAACAGGGTGACTCCTGGAGGACTGGATATTCCCGCTGAGGCTTAGGCTGGGCATCAAATCACACTGAAGGAGAAGGAAGTTGTTGTGGGATAAGATGGTATCAGGAACTGAAGGTTCTTTAGAATCATCGAACATACGGGAGAGGGCAACTGGTTTGACGTTTTTTGACCCTGGCCGGTAGGTGATATGGAACAAGAATCTGGAGAAAAATAGCGCCCATCGCACTTGACGTGGCATCAGGCACTTGGCAGTTCTTAAATATTCCAGATTCTTGTGATCGGTGTATATGAGTATGGGATGTGCTGCCCCTTCCAGCAGGTTCATCCACTCTTCGAGCGCAGTCTTGATAGCCAGGAGTTCCCGATCACCTGCATCATAGTTTCTCTCGGCAGGAGAAAGTATACGGGAGAAAAAGGCTATGGGATGCATCAAATCCTTCAGACCCTGGCGCTGGGAAATGACTGCTCCTACTGCCACTTCTGAGGCATCCACCTTGAGTAGATAAGGTAAGGAAGGATGCGAATGACTCAAGATGGGGGCAGAGGTAAAAAGTCCTTTCAAGGTGGTAAAGGCCTTCTGGGCCTCAGAATTCCAATGGAACCGGACATTTTGCTTAGTCAGTTGTGTAATTTGGGAAATAATGTTGGAGAACCCCTTGATGAACCTGCGGTAAAAGTTTGTGAATCCGACAAACCGCTGTACCCCTTTCCTGTCTGATGGTGCAGGACAGTCCAGGACAGCTGTGACTTTCTGCTAATCCATCTTGAACCCCTCAGTGGAGATCACCAGACCCAGGAAGTGAATAAAGTGTATAAAAGAACCGCGCTAAACACAAACCATAATCAAAATAATTGAAAAATGTATAAAGTGATCAGAAAATGCTAAACACAAATAGCAATGTAATGTGAAAAAATTAAAAAATGCGCTATGAACCATATAGAGATAATAAATTATCAAGGCAAAAAATATGAAAATTAATTAATAAAAAAATTGTTATATAAAGATAAAGAAAACAAAAAAACACAGTCCGTGAAAATAAAGTGACTTCCGTTATCAACAGTCCTTATTAGATTATCTTCCACCCAAAGTGACTGAAGACTTTAAAGACATCTTTGTGAAAAAAATCCACCACCTATAAAGGTATATGATTACCAGAGGTAAGCTGTAATAAAGCCTTATGCCAGAGATCCACTCAATAGGGACATCACCATCTGTCTCTGCATGGAGGGGAGATCACCCAGGATTCATCAGTAGTGATTGGCTCGGTAATGGAGACCTGCAATGGCACAAACACATGACCTTCAGGAAGGTCATGTGTTTGTGCCATTGCAGGTCTCCATTACCGAGCCAATCACTACTGATGAATCCTGGGTGATCTCCCCTCCATGCAGAGACAGATGGTGATGTCCCTATTGAGTGGATCTCTGGCATAAGGCTTTATTACAGCTTACCTCTGGTAATCATATACCTTTATAGGTGGTGGATTTTTTTCACAAAGATGTCTTTAAAGTCTTCAGTCACTTTGGGTGGAAGATAATCTAATAAGGACTGTTGATAACGGAAGTCACTTTATTTTCACGGACTGTGTTTTTTTGTTTTCTTTATCTTTATATAACAATTTTTTTATTAATTAATTTTCATATTTTTTGCCTTGATAATTTATTATCTCTATATGGTTCATAGCGCATTTTTTAATTTTTTCACATTACATTGCTATTTGTGTTTAGCATTTTCTGATCACTTTATACATTTTTCAATTATTTTGATTATGGTTTGTGTTTAGCGCGGTTCTTTTATACACTTTATCTATTTTATTCTACACCTAAGAATTAGAACTGCAGCTTGGAGTTAGAGGGAAGCGCAGTAATTTTATATTATTTTCCAGGAAGTGAATACTCTGCCGCTCAAATTCACATTTTCCAGGTTTAGCATATAGTCCATGTTGGCGGAGTCGGCAGAGTACAGTCTTTGAGAGCAGAGGAAAATGATCACCGCTCCAGGAGCATTAAGCAGACAAAAGGTGAATCAATCTTGGTTCGGAGGTCATAGGTGCTGGCTAATGCTGATAGCAACAAACGAGTACAGTCTTAACGTGCTTTCGGTGCTGATCCAGGAATGAGGAGAAAATCAAGATATCATCCAGATAGATGATCACAAAAATGTCTAGGCAGTCTCTGAAAATATTATTCACAAAGTGCTGAAAGGTCGCAGGGGCATTACACAGGCGGAAGGGCATCACTAAGTACTCATAGTGGCCGAATCTAGTACGGAAAGCAGTCTTCCACTCATCCCCTGCACGAATTTGCACCAAGTTGTAGGCTCCTGGCAGGTCTAGCTTGGTGAAAATGCTGTGGTACGTAGTCTTTGGAGGAGCTCAGGTACCAGAGGCAAAGGATACCGGTTCTTTACCGTAACTTTATTCAACTCCTGGTAGCCCACATAGAGCAGTAAGGTATGATCTTTCTTTTCAACAAAAAAGATTCCTGCTCCTGCCGGAGAGGTAGATGGTCTGATAAATCCACCCGGTGACCCCGCCCCACTCTGACGCATGGGGACTTGACAGGGACTTTCCTGTGGCATTCCCCGTGATGTCAGAGGGGGGGCGGGGTTACGTAACGGGTGAGCCCGCCCCCTCTGAGGTCACGGGGAATGCCACAGGGAAGTCCCCGTCAAGTCCCCATGCGTCAGAGTGGGGCGGGGTCACCGGGTGCCCCCCCATTATTTAAGAACCGTCAGAAGAGGAGAAGCGTCACACAGCGGGAGCCTCCCATCATGCCATCATGTATGCAGAGTGGCCCTAGGAGAAGAAGGTAAGAAGATGCTGGACGAGAACACCAGAGGAAGAACCAGAAGAAGGAGATGGAGGAAGAAACCGAAGGAAGATAGAAGATAGAAGAAGCATTTAAATAAAAGAATTGTCAAAAACTGTCTCTTGTCATTTTTAACATTTTTGACAGTTTTTTTGTGAAATGGTAGGGGTACATTTGTACCCCTTACCATTTCACACTGGGGGAGGGCCGGGATCTGGGGGTCCCCTTGTTAAAGGGGGCTTATAGATTCTGATAAGCCCCCCGCCCGCAGACCCCCACAACCACCGGGCAAGGGTTGTGGGGATGAGGCCCTTGTCCCCATCAACATGGGGACAAGGTGTTTTGGGGGCTACCCCAAAGCACCCTCCCACCCAATGTTGAGGGCATGTGGCCTGGTACGGTTCAGGAGGGGGGGGCGCTCTCTCACCCCCCCCTTTTCCTGTGGCCTGCCAGGTTGCGTGCTCGGATAAGGGTCTGGTATGGATTTTTGGGGGGACCCCACGCCATTTTTTTTAAAATTTTGTCCGGGGTTCCCCTTAATATTCATACCAGACCTGAGGGGCATGACCATACCAGACCTAAAGGGCATGGTATGACGTGGGGGTCCCCCTAAATTCCATTTTTTTTTTTAAATTTTGGTTCGGGGTTCCCCTGTGGGGAATTCCCATGCAGTTTTTATCAATGAACTTTTATGTGTATTGTCGGACCGGCAATTCATTAATAGCAACTAGTAGTTTTAAATAACTTTTTGTCCTTTGAAATGTCATTTTGCTATCAGACTGTTCTAAACACGGGAAACATGCGCCCCTTTACAGGCATACTATAGACACCCCCCAGGTACGAAATTTAAAGGAATATTACACTTTTATTGTTTCACTTTAAGCATTATTAAAATCACTGCTCCCAAAAAAACGGCCGTTTTTAAAACTTTTTTTGCATTGATCCATGTCCCCTAGGGCAGGACCCAGGTCCCCAAACACTTTTTATGACAATACTATGCATATAAGCCTTTAAAATTAGCACTTTTGATTTCTCCCATAGACTTTTAAAGGGTGTTCCGTGGCTTTCAAATTTTGCCGCAAACACCCCAAATTGTTCGCTGTTCGGCGAACTGGTGAATAGCCAATGTTTGAGTCGAACATGAGTTCGACTCGAACTCGAAGCTCATCCCTAGTCATAAGACGTACACTCAGAAGGCACCGTGCAATGGCATGATCACAGGCTGTGTCCAATGACTGATCATTATACCGGCCCACTGCCAGTGTCATGGGAATGCTGTGACCAATCACAGCAGATCACATGACAGTTCTAAACAATAGATGGCTTCCTTTCATGCCATCCATTGTATACAATTTTGTTGCTAGCTATGATTGGTCACAGTGATCACATTGTACAGACAGCGCATCTGTACAATGGGATTAGCTTTGGCCAATCACAGCTAATCACAGCAAAAGACACTGAATGAATCAGTATCATTCAGTAAACATGTTTGCTTATACCAATGAAATTAAGTGATATAAATGATCATAATTGGTAAAAAAAAAAAAAAATTCTAATCACTTCCCCAGAGTAGTACAGTGTTACTATGATCATATACTGTATTGCTCTGGTCAGTGTGTTAAAAAAAAAACATACAAAAAAGAAAAAAACGATTTTTTTTTTTTACATTAATTTCTTCATTTTCCAAAACATTGTGATAAAAAATTGCAAATTTCAAAAAACTAGCCATGCCTCTTACTAAATACCTTGGACTGTGTACTTTCCAAAAAGGAAAGTCATTTGGGGGATATTTGTACTGTTCTGGTGTTTTCGGGCCTCAAGAAATGAGATAGGCCGTTAGTACATCAGGATTGAATGATTTTCATATATATGTCAAAGTTTGTGGACTCTGTAACCTTCTTATGGGCTAAATAATATACACTGATTTGGGTTATTTTTACCAAGAAAATGTAGCAGAATACATTTTGACCTAAATTTATGAAGAAAGGCTACTTATTTGCAAAATTGTATAACATAAATGAAGAAAAACACTTTTTTTTTCTGGTCTTTTTTTGTTTATTTAGCAAAGAATAAATGGTGAATAAATACCACCGAAAGAAAGCTCTATTTGTGTGAAAAAATGATAATGAAATTCTTATAGGTACAAGCAGCTGGACCTGTCGCAGGCATTTGTCAAAACTGTTGATTATGTCTGAACTTTTTACCCCCACCCTCATCCTTTTCATCCATAAAAGCTGTACTATTGCTATGAATGGAACAAGGGAGTGAAAAGGCATAGTCAGTATCCAAAAGGCAGAGGACTAAAGATTTCAATGAACATTGAACATAGCACCACAAAGGGACACATTTCATTCATGGTAAGTACCATCTCTGGTGCTGATTTAAACAAAAATTCACTTAAAGCGGAGTTCCACCCTAAAGTGGAACTTCCGCTCATCGGATTCCTCCCCCCCTCCGGTGTCACAATTGGCACCTTTCAGGGGGGAGGGGGGTGCAGATACCTGTATAATACAGGTATCTGCACCCACTTCCGGGTACAGCTAGCCGCAGCTAGCCGCAGACTCCCCGCCCACCCCCGTTGTGTTGTGGGAAATACACAGTTCCCACAACACAACGGGGACCAGTGAAGACGCGCAGCGCGACTCGCGCATGCGCAGTAGGGAACCGGGCAGTGAAGCGGCAACGCTTCGCTTCCTGATTCCCTCAGTGTGAATGGCGGCGGCAGCACCCGAGGTTCGAGGGACGGCTCGGTCTCGGGTGCCGACATCGCTGGACCCCGGGACAGGTAAGTGTCCTTATTTTAAAAGTCAGCAGCTGCAGTATTTGCAGCTGCTGACATCTAATTTTTTTTTTTTTGGTGAAACACCACTTTAACTTTACATGTTAAAATGGCATTTCCATGGTATAGGCATAGGTTTGCTTTAAACAGGTTTATACTTGTAGGCTGGCATTGCTGACTCTGATTGCCTGGCTGTCTTTGGCTTAATACACTGACTGTGAGCAAGCACGTTAACACTTTTAAGATCTAAAATAATTTCAGGCAATTGTCTGAGAAAACACAGAAGCCATTGGATCAGCATAACAGCCATGGATCTAGTACAGTGATGGCGAACCTTGGCACCCCGGATGTTTTGGAACTACGTTTCCCATGATGCTCAACTACACTGCAGAGTGCATGAGCATCATGGGAAATGTAATTCCAAAACATCTGGGGTGCCAAGGTTCGCCATCATTGACCTAGTATATTAAAAAGAAGTTTTAATGCCAGTCACTTTTGTGTGGTTACCTTTATGTTCTATTCCTTTAGATTTTTTTGTGATGTCATGGACAGTATATAAAGCAATGTCTACTTTTAATGATTTGTACCCTGAGTCATATGATCTCAGTAACTGTTGGTGACTGCATGTTTTAGAATGATAGTACAATAATCTATTTATTTTTCTATTCTGATCATATCTACAAACAAGCTTTTTTGCCATATGTGATGTTTAAATAAAACAAGAGGTTATACTGTAAGACAGTTTGCAAAAGACATACTGGAGAATATTGATTGAATTAAGAATTATTAAAAAAATAAAAGTAAATGATTTTTACATTTCCGAATCCACAAACCCTTAAATCTTCTTCTTTGTTCTTTCTGCATTACATTGCTTTATATGTATTTAAAATGGAAAATGTGTCTTATTAAATAACAAATATAATATCACAATAAATGTAATTCAATTCTTGATTAGCACATTCCTCAGACACCAATGGCACCAATGGCTCAGGTACACCAATCGAGGACTGAGAGTCCCTGAGATTCATTTAGAAATATTGGCACCATGCCTTTTGTATTATTGTTATCTTTGAAACATAGAAAATCATTTGTACAATGCCTCTTCCAAAACTGGTACCATAACAATAGCATGATATGGCTATAATGTAGCATCTCTGTGGTAGAATGACATCACTCTGGCTCTAGTTCAAGCTCTTGCTATCTCTTGCTGCATTAATTCTGGTCCTGGTAGCATGAACCATAT
Organism: Lithobates clamitans; assembly: GCA_037952925.1. Lineage (NCBI taxonomy): Eukaryota > Metazoa > Chordata > Amphibia > Anura > Ranidae > Lithobates > Lithobates clamitans. The sequence continues at coordinate 612,171 of JBBGZY010001289.1, forward strand.
TAAATTATGAAATGGGATTAGATAGATAGATACAGTGCCTTGCAAAATTATTCACCTCCCTTGGCTTTTTACCTATTTTGTTACATTACAGCCATTAGTTCAATGTTTTTTTTATCTGAATTATATGTGATGGATCAGAACACAATATTCTAAGTGGGTGAAGTAAAATTAGAAAAATATATACATAAAACTATTTTTCAGAAATAAAAAAACTGATAATTGGCATGTGCATATGTATTCCCCCCCCCCCCCTTTGTTATGAAGCCCATAAAAAGCTCTGGTGCAACCAATTACCTTCAGAAGTCACATAATTAGTTAAATTATGTCCACCTATGTGCAATCTAAGTGTCACATGATCTTTGATTACATATACACGCCTTTTTGAAAGGCCCCAGAGGCTGCAACACCTAAGCAAGAGGCACACGAACCAAACACTGCCATGAAGACCAAAGAACTCTCCAAACATTACAAACCCTGTACAAGTCAGGATTAGGTTATAAAAGATATCCAAATCTTTGATAATCCCTAGGAGCACCATCAAATCTATCATAACCAAATGGAAAGAATATGGCACAACAACAAACCTGCCAAAAGACGGCTGCACACCAAAACTCAGACTGGTCAAGGAGGGCTTGATTCAGAGAGGCAGCACAGAGACCTAGGGTAACCCTGGAGGAGCTGCAGAGTTCCACAGCAGAGACAGGAGTATCTGTACATAGGACAACAATAAGTCATACGCTCCATAGAGTTGGGCTTTATGGAAGAGTGGCCAGAAGAAACCCATTACTTTCTGCAAAAAACAAAATGGCACATTTTGAGGAAGGTGCTCTGGTCTGATGAGACTAAAATTGAACTTTTGCTCTGAACTTTTGCTCTGGTCTGATGAGACTAAAATTGAACTTTTTGGCCATCAAATAAAACGCAAACCCAACACATCACCTAAAGAACACCATCCATTTTTTAGCAGTTGGGACTGGGAAACTGGTCAGAATTGAGGGAAAGATGGATGGTGCTAAATACAGGGATATTCTTGAGCAAAACCTGTACCACTCTATGTGTGATTTGAGGCTAGGACGGAGGTTCACCTTCCAGCAGAACAATGACCTCAAACACACTGCTAAAGCAACAATTGAGTGGTTTAAGGAGAAACATCGCAAACCAAACAGCTGGAGCAGTTTTGCAAGGAGGAATGGGCAACAATCCCAATAGTAAGATGTGGCAAGCTCATAGAGACTTATCCAAAGCGACTTAGAGCTGTGATAGCCGCAAAAGGTGGCTCTACAAAGTATTGACTTTAGGGGGTTGAATAGTTATGCACATTGACTTTTTATGTTATTTTGACCTATTTGCTTCACAATTGAAAAAAAAAATCTTCAAAGTTGTGGGCATGTTCTGTAAATTAAATGATGCAAATCCTCAAACAATCCATGTTAATTCCAGGTTGTGAGGCAACAAAATATGAAAAACGCCAAGGAGCGTGAATACTTTTGCAAGGCACTGTAGATATGCAACCAACATATGCAGTAGATAATATCTGCAGGTTATTTTTATACAAGCATACAATTTTCCCTATGTGTCTACACCAAGTAATTTTTATAAATGTTTTCAAATACTGTATATTTGTTTTATAGAGTATTGCATTTGTGTCTTTGCAAATAAGAGCAGGAGCAGCACTACCAAACAATAAATGGAATTTTACATCCACTTATTTTTCTTTGGTGACATTTTGTTTCTTGCTGAATATTTTTGGCACCAATCATTATTTGTGTATTGTGGCAGATAGTGTTTTGCAGGAATGTATATTAGACAGTGTTAGAATGTACTTCGGCAGCTATCAAGAGACTTTTTTTAATGAAAGACAAAGTTTTAGTATCTCTCTACTTGCTTGTAAAACTTAAATTTTGCAAACTTTTAAATCATAGACTACAACCAGGAACTAGCATTAGAAGTCTGGAAAGCAAGCAATGCAGACTCAACTACACACCAATTGCCCATTTTGCTTAGGTATTTTTTTCCTGCCAAATGTTTTCTTTTATTTCTTTTTTACCATTCATTTTTTATGTTCATTTATTTTGTTTGTTAATTTTTTTCAGTGTCACCTAATAATTATTTTTAAAAAAAACTTTAGAAATGAAATAAACAACTGCTTTCACACTGATCCACTGCAGTCTCCCCTCAGTGCGAGTACATGCAGTATACTCCAAGTTTTTGTGCAGGTCATGCAAGACTTTGGGTGCACTTTCAGAAAACACACCAAAACCACCTGATCTAATAGAAGTCTAGGGCAAAGCATAGGTAACCTGCACAAAAACCACGAGTACACTGCGCTGCACCCTTGCTGTAGGGAAACAGCAGTGGATCAGTGTGAAAGCAGCCTCATGCTTTGTAGCAGAAATGTTATGTTTGTGTCATTATAATTGGGACAAAGTTATTGAATATAATGTGCACTTTATCTACAGTAAATTACTTAATTTAAAACGAAAATTGGTCAAAACAGAAAGAAAAACATGCACATTTTGGATGCCTTTTTTTTCTGAAGGTTGCATAGGTAAAAAAATCTTTTTTGCAGACAATGTTGACAAAAGTATGCCTAGTTTGTCCCCAAAAAAACAAAGTATGTATTTATTTGTTATCTTAAGTTTACATGTAATGATTTAATAGTTTAACAGATGTAAATAATATTGTATTGTAGTTGTGGGAAAATTGGGAAAATATTTAAACCATTTATGGTATTACTCCTCCCAGCTTCCTCAGCATTGTTACTTTTTTTTCCTTATCACTTTTCACATGTGTTATAAACAGCAGTCTTCTTCGAATCCTCCAATCAGGCTGTGCCCAATATACATTTGCTAGGTACATTATCCAATTAGGGAGCATTATATGTTGGAAAGAGCAACAGCATGGTTGCTAATAAACTGACAATACTGTATGCATTATACCTATCTCCAGCAGGTGGCACTGCAGTATTTTAGTGTGTATTCACTAATCACAGGATGTTCCTTCTGTATCTAAGTATGCACTTGTATCCTCTATGTTCCTGTTTCATGTTTCCAATGCTATTAGACATGTATTGCTAATCCTCCATAAAAGCAAAGCTATTGCTGAAAATAACAAGCTTCCAGTGCATGATTTCAATATGCTGCACAACATATATTAGCCACTGTACAGAAAGGAGAGGGGGATATAATGCATTCTTACCAAGCTCTGCTTGACCAGATCTGAAGCTGAGGGGTAAACCAACTCCATACTTCTACTGTATGTTGTATTGTAAATATGGTTTGAGGTGTAATTTGTAACTATCATGTAACTCAGTGCACTTATACTGTACATTGTGTTGTAAATACTGTTTAGTGTGTTATTTGTAAATATTATGTAACCCTATCAATAAATGCATACTCAAGTTTGAACTACCTTTTTTGTTCAAAAATCCTCAGATCTAGCTGTGTATATCTAACTACTCGCATAGTGATTTGAGTATATTTGCATATACACTTAACCTAGTTAGCAGTATTCTGGTGTTAACCTTTACTACCTGGGCCAGTGACATTGGTCACCAGGAAAAAAAAAAATTTGAAAAAGGGTTAAACACACAGCATGAGCACAGGCAGCAATAAATATCTGACATGGGGTTATAACCGTTCCCTACACTATACAAAACTACAAAAAGTACAAATTTTATTTAACTGTTATGGTAAAAGTTTGGGTGTTAAGCATTAGGTAACTGTAGAGTATGGTAACATGTTAAGGGCTTAGTTTAAAGATCAGGTTATGTGCTAAATCTTAAATTGGTTGTAAAGACAACTTTTTGTCTTACTATAATCAGCAGTATCAGATTACATTATGTGCCCCAATGTATGTTTTTTTTATAAAAAATATAAAATATGTTGCTGTATACCTTATTTCATAGTGCCGCTCAGTGCTCACTTGACTGCCCCTGCTGTCTTTCCCGATCCAACAGCTACAGCAGCAGGGGCTGAGAATCCCCCCTGCTGGCGGGGAGAGGAGGAGAGTGGCGAGAGGTCACAAGAGCGGCACTATGAAATAAGGTATACATCTTCATTTTTTTATGAAGAACATACATTGGGGCACATAATGTAATCTACGGCTGTAGATTATAGCAAGAAAACAGTAATTTTATCAGCAGGAGAGGGGGGGGGGACACTGACACAGCTGACAGGCAGGGAGGGAGGGGGAGAGAGGACAGAGGAGAGACAGCGGATGACAGAGGCTTGTAAGCTGACCACGGTATCAGGGGAGGGCAGCACCAGGCAGGATCAGCCAGGTATTTTAGATAATAGAAATGGCCAAATCACACAGCACAAGTCCTGTGCTGTTTTTTATGGTTTAACTACTTCAGCTCCAGAAGGTTTTACCCCCTTCCTGACCAGTCCATTTTTTTGCAATACTGCACTGCGTTGCCTTAACTGACAATTGCGCGGTCGTGCGACACTGTACCCAAATAAAATGAATGTCCTCTTTTTCCTACAAATAGAGCTTTCTTTTTTGGTGGTATTTGATCACCTCTGCGGTTTTTATTTTTTGCCTTATAAACAAAAAAAGTCAGACAATTTTGAAAAAAAAACAATATTTATTTTTTTGCTTTCTGCTATAAAACACATCCAATAAAAAAATGTAAAAAAATCGAAATTTCTTCATCAGTTTAGACCAATATGCATTCTGCTACATGTTTTTGATAAAAAAAATCCCAATTAGCGCATATATTGATTTGTTTGCGCAAAAGTTATAGCGTCTACAAACTATGGGATAGATTTATGGACTTTTTAAAAAAATTTTTATTGTTTTTACTAGTAAATGGTGGTGATCAGCGATTTTTAGCGGGACTGCGACATTGCGGCGGACAAATCTGTCACCAAGTCTCACTTTTTCGGGACCAGTGAAACCAAAAAAGTGTTCAGTGCTAAAAAAAATGCACTATCACTGTATAAATGACACTGGCAGGGAAGGGGTTAACATCAGGGGTGATCAAAGAGTTAAGTGTACTCCTAGGAAATGCTTTCTAACTGTGGGGGGAATGCTGTGACTAGAGGAAAACAGAGATTTGTGTTTCTACTTAGCAGACATACAAGATCTTCATTTTCCTCCCTCATGGCGGTCTGTCTTATTTACATAGGCAGACTGCCGTTCTGCTTCTCCTTTGAATGAGTGGGGCTCTGGCAGCGCACGCCAGAGTCGAGGAGAGGAATCACGTACAGGTACGTGATTTTGCGGCAGTATATGTACATGGGGTGGCCCTTAAGCTGTTAAAGAAAGATAATCCATTTTTTTAGTGTCACAACCACTTTAACACTAGCCTTACCTTTTAGTCTTGCACAGTTGTACAGTCTCCCCTCCTGTACTGCAATTGTTTACTCTGATATTACTGCACACTGTGAGCGTTCTGTCCTTGCTACGCATTTCCCTGTGTGTAACTTGTCATGCAGTTAAACCCTCCTATTCTGCATTAAGCCAGACTGGATGTAATTTTGAAGCTTTATTAACACGACAGGGTGGGGTGAAACTACATACTTCTGTAGAGGGTACAGGAGCATATTGGCGTGAACATGCAGATTAGATAAGGCTGTCGGAGACCTTCTCCACTCTATCCAAGTGTCACTTTTATCAAGGGACAGTGGGGCATCCCAGTCAGATGTCTCACAAGTTAAGTCTCTAAGCAGTGCTTTACCTTGGATGGTGACAGGAGCTGCACATTCTAATGGATCATACAGGCTATTAATCATGGAAAAGACACCTCTAAGAGTGAAAAGCCTTTTTTCTCTGTGCTTATTTGGAAGGTAAAAGAAAGCAATTTAAGTCCCATAGCACTTTAGAAAAAGACGTGGTTTCCAGCGCAAAGGACATTGCTTACCAGGACCTTTGACCTTTGTCTCCAAGTTAGTGGAGCTGGTAGATCTGTGAAAAGAATCTGGAGGACTCACATTAGTTTTGTGTACTGCTACTGGAGGTTTGCAAGAGTTTAGTCCTGTAGGAGCAGCACATAACAAGGTGAAATCAAAATTGGGAAAAATTCTTGTTTTAGCTTGCTGGCTTAAAAAATCCACAACAACAGAGAAAGAGGGAAATGGAACGTTATAGTGTCTTTTATATTTGGAGCCATGTGTGATCAACTGCTCTTGTAAGTTATAAGGTAGCTTTTGAACAATGGGGTTGAAACCTCTGGCTGTGTTAAGGAAGGCAAATCCTTGTAAGTCCCCCTCAGCTTTGGCTACCTGAAGTTCCATTAGTAAGTGACTTAGTTCCTTGAGTTTCTGATAGGCCTTGTTAGGTATTTTAGGGAACCTATCAAGTATTTTGAATAGTGAACTTTCTATTGCTTCTGCTGAGCCATAACGTTCAAGTCTATCCCACATTATTTTAAGGCCAGTGTCTGAGTTTATTATATTTATTGTCCTGGTTCGTCTGGCATGTTCAAAGAACTCATTTCCAAGTCAATTGATCAGAAGGTCTAAGTCTCTGATAGCGATTTGGAAAGAAGATTGCAAGGCTGTGTAGCATTCAGGGTGGTCATTAAACTTTTCAAATCCTTTCGTGTCTAACTCGCATGTGCATAGAACTTGGCAAAGTCTACTGCGGTTTGATTAGCTGGCTGTGTATTGCTATGGTGAAAAGGTGGTGTGTGATCATACCTTTTAAGAGTCTCTAGTTTAACCTAGTCCTTGGCGTACTATTCTCATATGAAGGCATGACCTGGGGGATAATTTGTAGATTCTGGTGCCTTCCATGAAGTTTGCTGTAAGAGCTTTCACTGTGCTTGGAGTCCTCTTGTTTGCAGGTTTTAGACTTGTTGCTGACTTTGTTGGTGCTATGTAGCAACCTTGATTTGTCTCCTCAATATTGCTTCTTTGTTTGGATTGTTGATGGGTGTAATTCAAAGTGTGATGTAGAAAGGATCTTGAGGTTCAGCTTGTGGACCAAGCAAACGGCTGTGTCTACGGTGTTCACTATTGGGGTATATGCTAATTCTAAAGCCTCTGCTTCTACAATAGTGACTGCCACTTCTTTCTCTACAGGGAGCTTCTCTAGGTTTGCTTCTAGTAGGGTTTTCTGCATTTCCAAGGACACTTTGTATTTCACTCTTTCAGCCTCTAAGCGTGCCTCTTGTTGCACCTTCTCAGCCTCTAATTGTGCTCTTTTTTATCTGTGTTTATTGATCAGCAAAGGCTGCTCTGGCTTTTGTGGCTTTCGTTTCACATGAGCAATAGCAAGTGCATTGCTTGGGGATGAGGATCTAGAAGAACCAGAGACTTGGGACCTTGTTTTAAGTGAAGGCATCTGACTCTGCGACACATTGCTTGTGAAGGTGCTTGACTGTGTAGAGACTGCTGTGTTGCTGTATGCAAGTGACTGCGTTGACAGTGTAGCAGGCTTCTGTGTAGTCATTGTGTATCCTGACTGCTGGGTAGCCGCTGTTTCACTGTTCTGTCCTTGCTACACATTTCCCTGTGTGTAACTCAACATGCAGTTAAACCCTCTTATTCTGCAATAAGCCAGACTGGATGTAATTTTGAAGCTTTATTAACAAAAACAGGGTGGGGTGAAATTATTTATACCCCTTGACATTTTCCACATTTTGTCATGTTACAAACAAAAATGTAAATGTATTTTATTGGGATTTTATGTGATAGACCAATACAAAGTGGCACATAATTGTGAAGTGGAAGGAAAATGATACAGTGGAACCTCGGATTGTGAGTAACGCGGTTAACGAGCACTGTATTTTTAAAAATCATAACAAGTGTTGTCTCGCAAAACGAGCATGATTCAGGCCAAAACAGTGTGCAGTACCACTTTTGGCCTGAGGTGGGGGGCGCCGGAGCCGAACGTTCCGTTCGGAAATTCACGGAAAGGCTTGAGTGCAGCACGGCTGACCTTGGCAAATCTCGGGTAGGAAGTCTTTTCGAGGTTTGCTAAGGTCAGCTGAAGTGTCCTCGGGCCTTTTCGACCGTTTCCGAGGCTCTCCGGCACCCCCCCGCCTCTGGCCACATGCAGCATTGCATCCCATTGAAGTCAATGCGGAACAAATTATTTTCGTTTCCATTGACTTCAATGGAAAAACTCACTTTGATATGAAAGTACTTTGGATTACGACCATACTCCTGGAACTATGCTCGTAATCCGAGGTTCCACTGTAAAAGGTTTTCAATTTTTTTTTTTTACAAATAAATGTGAAAGTGTGGTGTGCATTTGTCTTCAGCCCCCCTGAGTCAATACTTTGTAGAACCACCTTTTGCTGAAATTACAGCTGTAAGTCTTTTTGGGGATGTCTCCACCAGCTTTGCACATCTAGAGAGTGACATTTTTGCCCATTCTGTTTTGCAAAATAGCTCAGGCTCTGTCTGATTGGATGGAGAGCGTCTGTGAACAGCAATTTTCAAGTCTTGCCACAGATTCTTAATTGGAATTAGGTCTGGGCTTTAACTGGGTTATTCTAACACATGAATATGCTTTTATTTAAACCATTCCATTGTAGCTCTGGCTGTATGTTTAGGGTCATTGTCCTGCTGGAAGGTGAATCCTGCTGGAAGGTGAACAGATTTGCTGGATTTAGAGAACTTAGGCTAGCAATTAGCCATGCCCCATTAAAAAAATCTGCTTTCACCGTCAGCCTGAGGTATGCAGTAAAATAAATGTAAAGATAACCTCTAGGGGTGGTTGTCCTCTGAAATTTAAATAATTAGCATATAAAGATGGGAAAACCCCAGAGAATTTCTTCAGAGAGGACAGACCGGTGGAAACCAGGTTTATATCCCCTGATCCGATTCCAGGATCGGTGTGTGTCTGCATGTGTGTGTGAGAGCGTGATGGTATGTGTGATCCAGATTTGGTGGCCACCTGTCTTTCATTTAGACGTTTAGTCTCATTTTAAATTATGTGTTGAATATTGGTGTTTTTGATACTTTTTCACAATATCTATGTGTTTAATAAAGTCTATTTGGATAAACCGCAAATAATACTTTGTATTTCACCGGTCTGTCCTCTCTGAAGAAATTCTCTGGGTTTTCCCATCTTTATACAGTAAACAGCTGAACTTGCGATCCAAGCAAAAACACCAGAGAAAGCCGCTCCAGGGTCCGTCCCAGTCAGTACATAAAAGTAGGTAACAAGAAAGAAGCGATCTAATACTCTCTGTTTTTCAACATTTATTGAAGTATAGAAGTAAATATTGCACTTACATCAAGGAGCACTCTAAGCCGAGTACCGGCATACACACATGCGAAGTGTCGAACGAGATGGCCGCGGGTGACATCATGCAAGCACCTGACCCCCGTACGCGTTACGTCCAAGGCGGGACTTCATCAGCGTGGGGCAAGGTGCACGCAGACGCCCGCTAGTGATATATATTGCTATAGCAACCAAGAGTGAGCCAATATCACAGAACTACACACAATGATCAAATGACCGGCTCTGTTGTGAAAACATCCCGTCTGGCTGCAACTGAAGATAAAATCGAAAGTACAATACTGCTGTGCATATGGTTGTCTATAATGGCGCATATAATTAAAATTACATATAGGGATAAAATTCCTCATAAATGATAAAATCTGTATTACACAAAGGAAAAAGAACAAAGGAAAAATAATATAAAAAAAAAAAAAACGCCATTCACGTATATAAATAAAAAGCAGGTAGTACAATCCAATACAGCACATTAATGAATAAAATATTATCACAAAAATAGACATCATCCACGGCCATCTTATCGACAAGTCAATACAAATATAAAACTTACAATAAATGAATACAGGAATAAAGGATAGAAAATTGTACATGAAATACGAGATAAGAAAAACATTTTAAATAAAAAGGGAGTGGGCGGGGCTACCTAAAAAACAAAAACTTCACTATCTGTTAGAGATGAAGCAGTTGAGATCGAAATCTACATTCATTCCTGCTGGTGACATAACTTTGGTTTCGTAAATCCAGAAGGATTCTCGGCGACTCAACTGTCTAATATAATGTCTGCCTCTCCAGTGGCGGGGAACTTTTTCAATACCCCAAAATTTAAGACATTTGGGGTCTCCTTGATGACAAGTTCTGAAATGCCTTGATACACTATGGGTCTTCACACCCCTTTTAAAGTTGCTAATATGTTTACCTACACGCACATGTAGAGCTATTGAGGTGCAGCCCACATACTGAAGGCCGCAATCACACTCGAGCATATTGACCACCCCAACAGATCTGCATGTGATAAGATTTTCAATCCGATAACATTTTTGTGTAACATTTGCAATGAATTCCTTACGTTTCTTAATATTTCTACTGGCATTCTTACAGGTGGCACATCTGCCACATGCATAAAAGCCGGACTAGAAGCTAAACAGCCTGTTATCCGCCATTTTGGGTGGGTCTACTACTCCAGGTGCCAGCCAGTCATGGAGTGATGGTGCTTTACAGTAAATAAACTTAGGGTATTGAGGGAGAATGGGTCCCAAAGTCCTATCACCTTTGAGTATAGGCCAGTGTTTAGCTATGATTCTTTCTAGTTTCTTATATTGGATATTATAATCCAATAAAATTGTGTAACTGGCCGTATTATCCTCAACATCATTGGTCCTCATCTTATCTGCCACAATAGTACTCCTGTCTGTAAGTCTGACCTTCTCAATTTCTGAGTTGATCAAGGACTGTGCATACCCTTTCTCATTGAACCTAGCTGCCAAAACCTGAGATTGTAGTAAAAAATCTTCCTCAGAGGTACATTTCCATCGAAGGTGGATAAATTGACCTCTGGGAATATTACAGATCCATGACCTATGGTGGCAACTGGTTAATGGAATGTAGGCATTACAATCAGTGGCCTTAAAGTGGTTTCTGGTCTGGAAACCATTATCACTCTTAAAAATTTCAAGGTCTAAAAAAGTGATTTGTTGGTGTTCAATGGTCAACTGGATATTTTTAGTGTTACTATTGAGTTTATCCATGAATAACTGGAGACTAGTCATATCCCCCTCCCAAACCATTATCAAATCATCAATGTACCTCTTGTAACATGATAAGTGGGGGGGGGGGGGTCATGAAAACCACATCGTTCTCCCAGTGGGCCATAAAAAGATTGGCCACACTGGGAGCAAAACGTGCGGCCATAGCCACCCCACTTACCTGTAAAAAGTACTCGCCACTAAACCAAAAATAATTATTCAAAAGACAAAACTCAAGGCTTTCTAATAAAAATAAAATGTGATCTGTAGATAAATTAGTAGTTGCTAAGGCCCATTGGACTGAGGTGAGAGCTTCCTTGTGATCAATAATAGTATAAAGTGATCCCACATCAGCGGTAATCAATATGCTCAAAGGGGTACATGGGAGGGTTTGCAAAATCTGGAGAAGCTGTTTGGTATCATGTAAGTATGCCTTGGTTTTGGTAACAAGTGGTTGCAAAAAGAAATTGAGGTATTGCCCCCAGTCTAGAGGTGACTGAATCGATTCCATCCACAATTGGGCTACCGGGCGGTTGTTCAGAGTTCTTATGCATTTTGGGTAAAATAAAAATAATAGGGGTCCTACAATAAAATGGATTCAAATAGGAAGCCTCCTTGGAATTCAAGATTCCTTTTCTTTTACCCTTTTCAACTAAAACATGCAAGCTATTCTTAAAAGTAAGCATAGGATCTCCCCTCAATAATAAATAAGTTTTACGGTCATTCAATAATCAAAACATTTCAGCTTGATAATAAGTTTTACTGAGTACAACCAATCCTCCTCCCTTGCCGGCCGGATAACAATATCCTTTCTTTGTTCCAAAGAGGAAATTACTCTTTCAATGTCTTGGGAGTCTCTGACTTTTTTGATTTTTAATTGATCAAGATCATGACAAACCATGTTTCTAAACACCTCGAGATGTCTGTTATCACTACATAAAGGGTGAAACACAAAGCGATTCCGCAAATTGGAATGCACTGACCCAGACTGTGATTGGGAGAAATTCCGCTGAAGCGGATTAGATAAAAAATATTTTTTAATGTTAAGATTCCTAACATATTTCTGTACATTGACATAGGCCTGAAATTTATTCAAATTTCGAATAGGGGCAAACTTAAGGCCCTTGTCAAGAACTCTTGTTTCATCATCTATCAGCGGGATCCCACTTAGATTAAAAATCCTGGTGCCTAATGGGGTCTTTGCCTTTTGGGCTCGTCTCCCCCCCTACATCCTCTCTGCTTTTTCTTTTTAGGCTGGTTTGTCCGTTTCTTGAATCTTGGGGGGACCCAATGTTCTTTGGTTTCTCGCATCCATAATGGGGTATGAGGAGGAGGTCCCCTCCAGGGGGTCCTCTCCTGTCCTTAAAAATGAGAAGGTCAGACTTACAGACAGGAGTACTATTGTAATTCAAATAAAAAGCAATCAGCGCAAAAAATGACAAATTAATATACTATGGAAGCTGAACGCTACAGTATTCACCAACCCAAAGCATGTAGAAATATTGAATTTAAGTGCAGCGCAATGACAATGAACAAAGAAAGAAATAATAAATAAAAATATATATAAATGATTATATAAATCAGGGTCCTTATTAACTCATAAATAATAACAATCCCACTCTTGATGGAGAAAGAACGGATGAATTCTTCACAAACACCCTTGCTAATCAAATCTCTAGGAAATTGCGCTTACCAGACATGATGGACCTCTAAGTTCTAGGAGGTCATACGGGCCTGATTCACAGAAACTTTAATAAACGGCCTGGATCTCTTGAACAGTATCCTCATCCGCCAGTGAACTCATGCGAGCTGGAAACCGTACACTTCGTGAATCACAGCACTCCGTATTTCCTTTAGAAAAATCCTCAGTGGGGTGTATATGAGAAGTCATCGGTGAGGTGCTCGTTTCTCTCCAGATTTAACAGCAGTTCCTCCTCTTTAGATCTTAGTAACAGTCTTAGTCTTGATGGATGACCCTTTGGAAAGATGGTGCCTATTGCTTTCCACTGTTCTTCACTCAAAAGATAAGGGACTATTATCTCATAATGTCCACAGCGAGCAAGATTCGGCAATGTTTGAGGGAGCGTTTCCACAGAGGAGAGAATGTGGACTGTAAATTGGGATCGACTAGAAAACAGACAGAAAGGCAACACTGTGGACATTATGAGATAATAGTCCCTTATCTTTTGAGTGGATAACAGTGGAAAGCAATAGGCACCATCTTTCCAAAGGGTCATCCATCAAGACTAAGACTGTTACTAAGATCTAAAGAGTAGGAACTGCTGTTAAATCTGGAGAGAAACGCACCTCACCGATGACTTCTCATATACACCCCACTGAGGATTTTTCTAAAGGAAATACGGAGTGCTGTGATTCACGAAGTGTACGGTTTCCAGCTCGCATGAGTTCACTGGCGGATGAGGATACTGTTCAAGAGATCCAGGCCGTTTATTAAAGTTTCTGTGAATTAGGCCCGCATGACCTCCTATAACTTAGAGGTCCATCACGTCTGGTAAGCGCAATTTCCTAGAGATTTGATTAGCAAGGGTGTCTGTGAAGAATTCATCCGTTCTTTCTCCATCAAGAGTGGGATTGTTATTATTTATGAGTTAATAAGGACCCCGATTTATATAATCATTTATATATATTTTTATTTATTATTTCTTTCTTTGTTCATTGTCATTGCGCTGCACTTAAATTCAATATTTCTACATGCTTTGGGTTGGTGAATACTGTAGCGTTCAGCTTCCATAGTATATTAATTTGTCATTTTTTGCGCTGATTGCTTTTTATTTGAATTACAATAGTACTCCTGTCTGTAAGTCTGACCTTCTCATTTTTAAGGACAGGAGAGGACCCCCTGGAGGGGACCTCCTCCTCATACCCCATTATGGATGCGAGAAACCAAAGAACATTGTTCATTGTCATTGCGCTGCACTTAAATTCAATATTTCTACAGGAGTACTATTGTGGCAGATAGGATGAGGACCAATGATGTTGAGGATAATACGGCCGGTTACAGAATTTTATTGGATTATAATATCCAATATAAGAAACTAGAAAGAATCATAGCTAAACACTGGCCTATACTCAAAGGTGATAGGACTTTGGGACCCATTCTCCCTCAATACCCTAAGTTTATTTACCGCAAAGCACCGTCACTCCATGACCGGCTGGCACCTGGAGTAGTAGACCCACCCAAAATGGCAGATAACAGGCTGTTTAGCTTCTTGTCTGGCCTTTTTTGCGTGTGGCAGATGTGCCACCTGTAAGAATGCCAGTAGAAATATTAAGAAACGTAAGGAATTTGTTGCAAATGTTACCCAAAAATGCTATCAGATTGAAAATCTTATCACATGCATATCAGTTGTGGTGGTCTATATGCTTGAGTGTGATTGCGGCCTTCAGTATGTGGGCCGCACCTCAAGAGCTCTACATGTGCGTGCAGGTGAACATATTAGCAACATCAAAAGGGGTGTGAAGACCCATAGTGTATCAAGGCATTTCAGAACTTGTCATCAAAGAGACCCCAAATGTCTTAAATTTTGGGGTATTGAAAAAGTTCCCCGCCACTGGAGAGGCGGACATTAGATTAAACAGTTGAGTCACCGAGAATCCTTCTGGATTTATGAAACCAAAGTTATGTCACCAGCAGGAATGAATGTAGATTTCGATCTCAACTGCTTTATCTCTAACAGATAGTGAAGTTTTTGTTTTTTAGGTAGCCCCGCCCACTCCCCTTTTTATTTTTATTTTTTTTCTTATCTCATATTTTATGTATAATTTTCTATCCTTTATTCCTGTATTCATTTATTGTAGGTTTTATGTTTGTATTGACTTGTCGATAAGATGGCCGTGGATGATGTCTATTTTTATGATAATATTTTATTCATTAATGTGCTGTATTGGATTGTACTACCTGCTTATTTATATGTGTGAATGGCGTTTTTTTTTTTTTAAATATTATTTTTCCTTTGTTCTTTTTCCTTTGTGTAATACAGATTTTATCATATATGAGGAATTTTATCCCTATATGTAATTTTAATATTACATTAATATTATTATGTAATATATGCGCCATTATAGACAACCATATGCACAGCAGTATTGTACTTTCGATTTTATCTTCAGTTGCAGCCAGACGGGATGTTTTCACAACAGAGCCGGTCATTTGATCATTATGTATAGTCCTGTGATTGGCTCACTGTTGGTTGCTATAGCAATATATATCACTAGCGGGCCGTCTGCTCGCACCTTGCCACACGCTGATGAAGTACCGCCTTGGACAAAACGCGTACGGGGGTCAGGTGCTTGCATGACGTCACCCGCGGCCATCTCATTCGACACTTCGCATGTGTGTATGCCGGCACTCGGCTTAGAGAGCTCCTTGATGTAAGTGCAATATTTACTTCTATACTTCAATAAATGTTGAAAAACAGAGAGTATTAGATCGCTTCTTTCTTGTTACCTACTTTTATGTACTGACTGGGACGGACCCTGGAGCGGCTTTCTCTGGTGTTTTTGCTTGGATCGCAGTGTCAGCTGTTTACTGACTCCCGCTCTGTGACCTGTCTCAGGTCGAGACATTGAGGTGAGAGGCCATCTGTTTGCGGTGGAGGGATCACTGGCACCTATCATATATCCATCAATTGTGTGTCACCTGCACTGCAATTGTTTCATCTACACCAGCATCCACTGAGAATTTATGATATATGTTATATGGACTTTTAAATTGCGCAGCACTCTTTTTATACATGATGTGCAGTGTTAGTTTGCCACCACATATAGTGCTTTGCTTTTAGGCCAAAAAGTTACATTTTGGTCGCATCTGACCAGAGCACCTTCGTCCACATGTCTTCATTGTCCCCCACATGGCTTCTCACAAACTGCAAATGGGACATCTTATGGCTTTCTTTCAACAATGGCTTTCTTCTTGCCACTATTCCATAAAGGTCAGATTTGTGGAGTGCAAAACTAATAGTTGTCCTATGGACAGAATCTCCCACCTGAGATGTGGATCTCTGCAGCACCTCCACAGTTACCATGGGCTTCTTGGCTGCTTCTTCTTAAAGCTTTCCTTGCCTGGCCTGTTAGTTTAGGTGGATGGCCATGTCTTGGTAGGTTTGCAGTTGTGCCATACTCTTTCCATTTTTGGATGATGGATTGAACAGTGCTCCGTGAGAGGTTCAAAGCTTGGGATATTTTTTTAAGACCTAACCCTGCTTTAAACTTCTCCACAACTTTATCCCTGACCTGTCTGGTGTGTTCCTTGGCCTTTATGATTGTATTTGTTAAATAAGGTTCTCTAACAAACCTCTGAGGGCTGCACAGAACAGTTGTATTTACTATTTAGGTGACTTCTGAAGTCAATTGGTTCCACTAGATTTTAGTTAGGGGTGTCAGATTAAAGGGGACTGAATACAAATGCACGCCACACTTTTCAGACATTTATTTGTAAAAAATGTTGAAAAACATTTATCATTTTCCTTCCAGATAACAATTATGTGCCACTTTGTGTTGGTCTTTCACATAAAATCCCAATAAAATATATTTACATTTTTGGTTGTAACATGACAAAATGTGGAAAATTTCAAGGGGTATAAATACTTTTTCAAGGCACTGTATTTAGAAAAAAGAGATAAGTACATAAAATCAGTATATGAAAATATACAGAAAATACAATGAATAATTAGCTTGTGGATGGCAGTAAGTGATTCTCACCAGCGATGCTGCCATTAGGGGAGGCAAAGAGATGCAAGTCTTAGTCCAACATGTGCTCTGATCTGGTTATCTCTCTCTCTTTCAAAGATGGAGTCTGAGCTCCCATAATTCACCAGTTTCTTTTTCTTAGACTGAAGGATGATGGGAACTTTTTTTTAAAGCTGAACAGTTTATAGTTTCTGCAAAACAGTACATGTATTGTGGGCTTTGTCTAGTGGCGAAATGTAACATTGCAGTTAGAACAACTTAAAGAGGAACTGCAGTCTACTCACATAATTTGTAATAAAAACATCTTTGCCATTCCGAAGCTTCCCTCAAACCACTTTGGATTTTATTTTATATATACTGTGATTCTGTACTTGCCAAATATGCTGCAGGAATCTCCTTGCACTGAATCTGGCTGCATCCATTTTAACTGTGGGCAGCTGAAGCTGCTGCCTGTTCACTTCCTGGATTTACACAGACACACAGAGGCACACCTCCAGCTCTCATTGGCCCTTTTATGCCTCACCCCCCTCCCTTCCTGGCAAACTCTCACAAGAGTGAGAGAGAGCTGTGCATGATGGCATAAGCCTAGGCCTTTTTTACCAGACAAGAAACAGGAAGTGGGCTGTATAAGGTATTTACTGGCAGAAAAAAAATGTTTACTATCCAAAGATAAAACAACAAGGGAAAAATGTTTAAAAGATGGAAAGATGAAAAAATGACTGAAGTTTCACTTTGATGAATATCCTGCTGGAGGCAGAACATTGAGCGTCTCATGTAATACATTAGAAACTGAAGAAAGTCAGAGAGAGCCCACCTCATTTCTATGCTGGAGAAAATTCAGCCTTATCTGGTCTTTTCCTCCACAGCATTACTGTTTTTGGTCTGCCCCTTTTATTTATTGGACATCAGTTCTTTCCAATGTGGATCCTCAGCGTCATATACGGGCATAGATATGTGCCTAGAGATGCCTAGTCATCCAGAATGACAAACTCATCAAGGTGTAGCACCCTCTACCTTTGGTAGAATGTGCTAGAGGTAGTGGTTTTGTTTTTTCTATCAGTGCAGGTAAATTTAGGCAGGAATCCCAAATCCTTGAGGCATAAGGTGGACCAGTTTTAGTTGTGGGACTTAAGTTGGCTGTACAAACCTCAATCAGCAGTAGGCAATTGCAGAAGCCCAAGCCCATCACTACCCAGACTAGGGAACTTCCTTTGAACCAGGAAGTGCCGGTAAACAGCTTTCCTCGGTTAGCGCTGACAGGGAGAGCCGATCGGCAGCTCTCCCTGTCATAGGGAGGGTCTGTGCTGATAATCAGCACATTGATTATCGGCAGAGCGCCATCAAATGTGCCACAAACCATGCCAATAAGTGCCCATCAGCTGCCAGCCAGTGCCCCATCAGAAACCCCTGTCAGTGCCCACAACAGTGCCAATCAGAGCCTATCACAGTGCCAATCATTGCTCATCAATAAAACCTGTCAGTACCGCATCATCACTGCTGCCCATCAGTGCCATCTATTAGTGTCCATCAGTGCCAATCAGTGCCGCCCATCAGTTCTGCCTGTCAGAGCCCATCAGTGCTGCATATCAGTGCTGGCTATCAGTGCCCATCAGTGCTGATATCAGTGCCGCCTATCAGTGCCAACTCGTCAGTGCCGCCTCATTAGTAAAGAAGAAAACAACATTTTATAACAGAAACAAAGAAAAACTTTTTTTTTAAATGTTGGTCTTTTTTAGTTTGTTTAGCAAAAAATAAAAACTCCAGAGGTGATCAAATACCACCAAAAGAAAGCTCTATTTGTGGGAAGAAAATGATAAAAATTTAGTTTGGGTACAGTGTTACATGGCGGCGCAATTGCCATTCAAAGTGCGACAGCGCTGATAGCTGAAAATTGTCCTAGGCAGAAAGGGGGTGAAAGTGCCCTGAATTGAAGTGGTTAATGTATATATTTTGTTGTTGTTGTTGTTCTGTTTTTAGGTTATAGTTCCCTTCTGACAGAACAAAGCAAGCAGAAATGTATTATTATATTATTATTATTATTATTATTATTATTATTATTATTATTATTATACAAGATTTATATAGCGCCAACAGTTTACGCAGCACTTTACAATGTATAAGGGGGACAACACAATTACAGTACAGTTCAATACAAAAGGTACAGGAGGGCCCTGCTCGTAGAGCTTACATTCTAAAGGGAGGGGGTGGTGGTACAAAAGGTAATAGCTGCAAAGAATGATTTGATGGGGGTGGCTCAGGGACAGTTATGTGGGTGTGGAATAAGCTTCCCTGAATAAATGAGTTTTCAGGGATCTCCTAAAGGTGGACAGGGTAGGGGCTGATCGGATATACTGGGGTAGGGAATTCCAGAGGATGGGAGAAGCTCTGGAGAAGTCCTGAAGGCGAGCATGGGAGGAGGTAACAAGGGAGCTAGAGAGCAGGAGGTCCTGGGAGGAGCGGAGGGGGCGATTTGGGCGATAGCTGCAGATGAGGTTGGTGATGTAGATGGGGGCGATGTTGTGAATGGCCTTGTATGTTATGGTTAGCATTTTGAATTTTACACGGTGGGGTAGGGGAAGCCAGTGAAGGGATTGGCAGAGAGGAGCAGCAGTCATGGAACGATTAGTGAGGTGTATTAGTCTAGCAGCAGCATTCATAATAGACTGAAGGGGGGATAGCCTGCTTACGGGTAGGCCATTAAAGAGAGAGTTGCAGTAGTCCAGGCGGGAAATAATCAAGGAGTGAATAAGTTGCTTTGTGGTGTCATTAGTCAGGAAGGGTCGAATTCTGGAGATGTTGCGGAGGTTAAGGCGGCAGGATTTAGCCAGTGATCGGATATGGGGGCTGAAGGAGAGGTCAGAGTCAAGGATTACACCCAGGACCCTGGCATGTGTGGAGGGACCAATGGTTGTGTTGTGGTGAAGTCACAGGAGGGGGACCGTGAAGGAGGAAATATAACAAGCTCAGTTTTAGAAAGATTAAGTTTGAGGAAGTGGTATGACATCCATACCGATATGTCATTCAGCAAGTTTGAGATCCGTGAGGAGATAGTGGGGGTGAGTTGAGGAGTGGAGAGATAGATCTGTGTGTCATCGGCATAGAGGTGGTATTGGAAGCCATGGGAGGTTATCAACTGGCCCAGGGAAGAGGTATAGAGTGAGAAGAGGAGAGGCCCAAGGACGGAGCCTTGGGGTACCCCAACAGAAAGAGGAAGGGGAGCGGAGGAGATTGAGTTGTAAGTGACACTGAAAGTGCGCTGAGATAGGTAGGAGGAGAACCAGGATAATGCAGAATCACGGAGGCCAAGGGAGTGTAATTTGCTGAGGATGTATATGTTGTGAGCATAAGTGTATATGTTGTGTTACTGATTTTCTTTGCTGGAAGGATAACAACCCCCTTCCAGTGGAGATGTGTACAGTCTATAGGTAGAATGTAAGTGTAGGATGTACTGTATGGTTTGTGTTTTCTTTTAGGATCTTCAGGGATGGAACGGCTGTCCATCCCCACCGTTCCAGAGGACAAGAATGCTGCAGAGTATTTTTCCTGAGGGAGAAATGCTCTGGCTCAAAAATGTTGTATGTGTTTAGCTGCAGGGATCTGTATTTAGGAGTTATTGGTTGTGATGACCAGTGTAAATACCTACCAAAAATGTATATATCTATTTTTGTATTGATATGTATTTGTACAGTTCCCCATCCAAGTATTTTTCCCTTCCCCCATCCAACTAAATTCATTGGATGCCCTTGCTCCTGGGCCCAGGAGCCATTTTTCAATTCTTCTCAGCTGGGGACCAGATGAATTCTGGTGGGGGTTGAGTGTAGCATCCTCTACCATAGTTAGGATGTGCTAGATGTAGTGGGTTTGTTTTTTCAGTCAGTGAAGGTAAATTTAGGCAGGTCTAGCAGTTAGCTAGGCCTGTTTGCTTTGATCAGGGGGCTGGGAGTGGTTTTGAGAATAGCAGCAGGTGACTGACATGCACTTAATCTCTCTGGCGCCTCCTCTGTTTCTGAAAGTTTCTGGAAAAGAGGCAGGACAGGGTATTGGAGTGGCATGGAGTGTATCTGGGAGCCCTGCCCAATCCCCAACTAGGATTGACAAGGGGCAGGCTAGTGATGGATTGTTAGGCTGTCATGGCCCTGTGGGGAGCCCCCTTTCTTGGGGAGGGGGTGACACTGGGTCTGAAGCTTGGGAGCTGGGAAGGAACCCCTTCATACAAAAGCTATCTCGGGATGTCCTGAACAGGAGCAGGAAGAGAACAGCGGGGAGCAAAGCCGGGCAAGTCACTAGGAAGGATCTATTCCGGGGTCGTGAGTGACAGGCACAGTGTGAAGATCTGGGAGAGTCATGCCAGAATTGGATATGAAGCCAGAGGGAGAGACTGTGATGTTGCTGGTGTTAGGCCTCATGTACACTGCTGCTGGTAAATGGACGTTTAGGAGCAGTTGGGTATTTTTCAACTGCTCCTGAACTCTCCTCTGTTATCTTATCAGTACATGTACACAGGTTAGTTTATAGTCGTTTCTAGGCAGTTGTGTTTGGAGGCTTTTTTTGGAGCCAAAAAAATTTGTTCAGAAGCTGTGTTTAAATCGCAATTTACATGCCAAACACAGCCACCGTGCCTGGAAAATGCTAAAAACACACCAAAAACTCAATTATCACTATCATCAGCCAATTATGCTGTACAATACACATTTTCTGAGTAATTACGCAGCTGAACATACATATTAGAAAAGTATCCTGTGGACATGCGTTGAGCCTTCAATGGATGTGTCCAGTAGCAACGAACTCTGGTCCTCTCACGCAATTTTCTACGTCTTTGGAGCCTCAGCAAAAGCAACATCGGGAGCATTTCCTCACACATGCTCATCACGAGATCCATATTAACAAACCAACCAAAAAAAAAAAAAACAGCTAGCTACAAGCACACTGCTTTCTCAGCTGCTACTCACACTGTTTTCTCACAGAATGGCTGAAAAAGTTAATAAATACTTGTTTTTAGTGCTTTCTAATCATTTGGGAGGGTCTCCTGAGATTATCTTTAATAAACGCTCCTGAACGCAAACGCGGCTAAACGCGGCTTGTAAACACTGCTAAACACACGTTTTTAAACGTGGATTACTATCTGTGATGTTCCAGCATTCAGGAGAGGTTGAGAAACATCCCTTGTACATGAAGCCTTGTGCCGCGTACACACAATCGGAATTTTCAACAACATATGTTCGGTGGGAGCTTGTTGTCGTAAATTCCAACTATGTGTAGGCTCCATCAGACATTTTTTGTCTGAATTTCCGACAACAAAAATTTGAGAGCTGGTTCTCAAATTTTCTGACAGCAAAATCCGTTGTCAGAAATTCTGAGCGTGTGTACACAATTCCGACGCACCAAATTCCACGCATGCTCTGAATCAAGTACGAGACGGAAGCGCTTGGTCTGGTAAAACTAGTGTTCGTAATGGAGATAGCACATTCGTCACGCTGCAAATTTATTAAACTTTTAATGCAGCGCATTTTCTTCTTCTTTATAATGCTGGAATAATGAAATTGTTTTGCTGCTCATATTCACACAGAGTTCTCACAAACTGATTTATTTTATTATTTCTCGTGATCTCCTGAATAATATTTTTTATTTTTT
Source organism: Lithobates clamitans (assembly GCA_037952925.1). NCBI lineage: Eukaryota > Metazoa > Chordata > Amphibia > Anura > Ranidae > Lithobates > Lithobates clamitans. Next base: position 634,451 of record JBBGZY010001289.1, read on the forward strand.
TCATCAGATCTCCAGACTAATGTGTTGATTTTATTTTTATAGTGTTCTTTTTTTTTTATTATTATTTTTGTCTCAAGATCTCCTTTTTTTTTCTAGTGATCTTCTTAATATTTTTTGTCGTTTTGGGTGTCAAGTTACCACAACACCATTATTATCTTGTATTTTTTTACCTCCTGGAGTTTGGTGTCCCTTGTTAATTTGACATTGTATTTTTGAAATGTACCTGCCTACTCACAAACTGTCCTTTTTTAATTAAAACACATATCCAATGATTTTTGAAAAAAAAATAGACAAAATAAAGAGGAAGGCAATGCTGGATAAACTTGGGAAATTAGCAAAACCTTTGTACCCCAGGGCACACATCAACTATTTGACATGCAAAATTGTTAGCCTGAGGAGTCCATTTAACAGGGAGCACAATCTGGTCCAGGACTCCAAGAGATCAGGAACAGCAGCAGGTGACATATATGCCCCCAGGCTGTGGTCATACAACAGCCTGTGTCTTTTGCCAGACCAGTCCGAACCCAGGCCATCATGCTCTTGTTTTCCTTCCACGCTTCCTTCCACGCTTGCTTCCAGGCTGTGGCTCTGGTGTTGGAGTTGTGGCAGGAGGTGGAGGATGGTCCAACTCACACAGGAGTTAGATGGCCCTGTGTCCATGCTATAGTTTTTTATATAGATATTTGTTTATTTATTTTCTTTTTTCTAGACATATACCTAGGTTCCATCTGAGACATCATTTTTTTCTCCGGTGAGCCTTGCCGTTTTGGTCGTCATACGGGTGGACCAGTGTGGATAAGGCGGGGCCAGCCATACACCCCGTCTTCATTTTGGAATTTTGGGGTGTGTTTGATGGGTTCGCCACCGGGATCTGGCAATGAGTTTCGTACACTGATATGCTTGGGTATGTTGTGTCCTTTTTGATGTGATAACTGGGCTGGATCGTCTGTGATACAAGCATTTGTTGTAGTGTATATAATTTGTATTTACTCACATTTTTTTCTAAATCTGGATTCTATCATGTAGTGTGACTCTTCCCACAAGTTTACCCTGATGAAGGGACCTTCTGTTCAGTCCCGAAACGCGTAGGTCCAAGTGAAAGCCTGCACTAATATTTTTTCTACTGCTACACAAGCATATCTTTTTTAGCTTTTTTTGTTATATATTACTTGATTTATATGTCGACTTCTTTATTTTGTATATTTGTACCAATAAAATAGTTTTTTACTACTCTGTTGCCGTTAAAGTCCCATTAACCACTTGAGGGGGTAATTTTAACTCACACGGGTGGGTTTTGCTTGTAAGTTCGCCCCTCAACCCCTTATTTAGGGCCATATATATCACTTCCTCACAAAGGAGGCGTTGACCCACCTCCATTTCCTGCATTTTGTTGGCAGCCATGTACTCATAGGCCTCAAGAAGACTGGGGGGTGTACTGAGGGCCACAGAAGCCTGCCAAATTAACCCAAGTGCTGACTCCTCCAAGCTTCTCCCCTTCCTGGGCCTTTTTTGTTGAAGGCGGAGGGGAGGGACCTGGGATTCGGTCAGACTACTGGGCCGGCCACTTCCTGGCTGCCACTTTCTACAGCCTCCTCCTGGCTGAGGCTTTCCTGTGTATGAAAAAAGGACATAGTTTTAGTTTATTGTTCATCAATCACACACAATTTTGAGAAATCTGTTTAACAATTCTATACCTGACTCAAGCTGGGCTCCTCCACACCTTCTTCCTGGGTGGAAGGCCCAGGTTGGACATCAGAAGCCTCAGCTGGGGTGGAAGGAAGAGTGGAAGGAAGGGTTGAGAGTGATGTCCTGATTTCAGCCTGGTCTGACAGAAATCGCAGTCTGTTGTAGTACCACAGCCTGGGTACATAAATGTTATCTGCTGCAGCTCCTGATCTCTGGAAATCTTCTTGCACTCCCTATTATAAGTGCTCCTCAGGCCACCAATTTTGCACTTCAAATAGTTGATGTCTGCCGTGGGGATCTGCGGCTTCACAAATTCCAGCAATTTATCCAGTGCTGCCTTCCTCTTTAGTCAATTTGTATAAAAGGGGTGTTTTGTCTGCCACAGACAGGGCAGCACTCTGTACAAATCAATGAATTGGGGGAGGAAATTATGATCTTTGAATCGATCCATTTTATCTGCAAGACACAACACAAGACAAACCCTAATGTCAGGCTAAACTCTCCTAATCTTGTCCCAATATAGGCCTCAGTCTATAAGCCGTATAGGCCACTGTTGCCCCAAGTTAAAATTGTACCTTTGTTAGAACGATCGGCACTTCTGCTACTCCTTCCGCCGCTCACAGATCGTACATACGATGCACGTGTGTTCCACTTTATATACACTGCACATGTGTTAAACTCCGCCCGCCCCTGACCTTCTTTCTAGTCTATTCCCCGCCCCTTCTCTTTCGGTGCAGTGGGAGAGCACATGGCAGAGAAAGAACAAGTGCATGAAGACAGCAGCGACTACGAAAGCCCAGAGCCATGAACGTCCCAATCCCGGAGGAGATTTAAGGCCTCAAATATGTCCTTTGTAGAGATGGTGGACATCTTGAAGAGGGCCTACTATGATGGGAAGCATGGACCTTACCCAAACCCAAATGTGAGAAAGGCCAAGAACATGACTAAAGTTGTGAAAAGTCTGCACAGGAATTTTGGGGTAAGACGATCCAAGGATCAATTGAGGAAACGCTGATCAGACCTGTAATTGAGGGAGCAGGATCAGTACAGAAGGATCAAGAGTTCTTCAAAAAGTAAGTATTTGTCGTGTGTTCCTATAAGTATTAATTTAGTGCTGCTCCATGTGCTTTTCTTTACTGTTGTACTGTTTAAAATGGCAACTTTCAGGTTCGTGGGCACAGTTATCGTTCGAAGTAAACATCGTTCGTTCGCCCACTAATACGATGTTTTTTGGAGATGCAGGTTAACTACATTTGTTCAGGCATATTTGTTTAAAAAAAAGTTTAGTACATTGTTGTCTAGATGGGTTTCTAACTAGAATGAAATGCAAACTTGATTCAGTGTAAGGAGAGGACACTCAGCAGCTGTTTACACATCTGTACGCAGGAGCACTAGTGTGGGACACCATTACAAACTTTTTAGGGTGACCCACACAGGTGCTCCAGTGTATATTAGGGGTGTCTCCATATGTGAAACTTGACCAAAAATGGTAAGTATTCCAGCTTGAAGAAAGGGAAAAAATCATGTCTTCAGCTTCGAACTCTGCCAAAACAGACATTTGTACGACACTTCCAAGCAATGTTTCATATCACTATTTCTGCCCTCAAATATCTGTGTGCTAAGTATACCTTTTTTTTATTCACATAGGGAGGAAAAGATTCCGGACACCAGGGACCCCCAACCTCCTAAGAAAATGGGAAATCCCCATACTACAACCGGAGGATGTGGATGAAGGAGAGGTTTATGAAGTGGGCAAAATAGTGACCACAACAGGCGAGTGTCTGAGACCACAGCTTCAGGTAATAGATGTATGCCTGCATATTTATAAAACATGGTGTGTTTTTTAATTTTAGGTGATGTGGATGTTGTGGAAGAAGAAACACATTTCACAAGTGCAAGTGCACACGTCCTTATCTGGGAGATCATGGTGTGCAATCGTGATTTACAGAAGATCAAGGAAGACAGCAATGATGTGGAAAAAAGACTCAAAAACATCATTGATGTTTTAGACAAAATATAAAACACACCAAAATTTGAAAAAATGTTTTTCTTAATTTTTTGAAAAAGTTTGAAAGCCAAATTTTGAAGATGCACACAGTGGAGTTGATTTACTAAAGGAAATAGACTGTGCACCTTGGAAAGTGCAATTGCACTCTGCAAGTGCAGTTGCTCCAGAGCTTAGTAAATGAGGTAAAGCTTCACTTTGCAAAGAATACCCAATCACATGCAAGGAAAATAAAAATCTGCCATCACGGGATATCAATGTACACGTTTTGTGGGTGCAACCCCTTCCTTGCAACTCAAGTAGCTGAGAGGAAGGGGTTTTACCCCCGAAACACGTCCATTGATCCCCCATGATGGGAGCTGGCACATGTTGACCTTAGGCATGGGACCAGAAGGGAAATCCCCATTTTGACTCTCAATTTGTGTGCATCTTCAAAATTTGGCTTTCACAGGGGTGAAATCACCCCATCTGATGAAGTTGCCTTCATCAACACAGTTTGGACATACTAATGTCTAATATTGCCTTCAATTTATCAAAGTTGAACTTTGTAAGTTCCTGAGTTGTGTATTGTTTTATGGTTTTAAAAACATGCCTGTTTACCACAAAAAAAGGATATTTCTAATGTCTAAAAAAAAATTCTTCTATAAATATGTTGGTTTGTTCAAAAACCCTTTTCTAAACGCACATGTGAATGTGCACAGAGTAAAAATTTGTATACTCAACAATGTGTGGCTTCTTCTTTTAATGCTCAATAGCAATTTTTGGAGTAAGTTGGTGTTTACAGTGGCAATGGTGGTTATTTACTAAAGGAAAATCCACTTTGCACTACAAGTGCACTTTCAGTGCAGTTTCAAGTGCACTTTTGCAGTGCACAAGTAGTGCAAGGTGGATTTTCCCTTAGTAAATAACACCCACAGTGATTTATAATTTGCAACAATCAGGCCATTTTCGTCACTCCAAAAAATAAAATATTGGTGCTGAAAATGATGAATATTTTTATCCTTAATGCATTACATAAATTAACAACAAAAACAAGGTGTGTGTGTGTGTGTGTGTGTAGCAGACCCACAACATAATAGTTAGCTGAAGAAGAGATTGTCACCACATTAAATAAATTATGTTTTGCACTATTGAAGAAAATGGCCAAATAAATAAGCCCTTTTGAGAACCTAGGAGACAGCTAAAACAAACACAAGCAGTAAATCAAAGAAAATATTTTTAAGTTTAAAATACAAATATATTTAAAAAAATTTTCTTGAACATTTTCTGGTATATCAATGGCCCCCCTACCCGCAAAGTACTCCATATATTTTAGACAGACTTTTCGGGCGCTTTGGGGGGGCAAGCCAGTACGGCCAGCTTCAAGCGCTGTCAGGGTTTGATCTTGAAATCCGGCCTCAGGCCCAACTGAGGCCACATAGTTTATCAAATTTCTCCTTAAAAAGTTGTGGAGAATGCAGCATGCAAGGATTATATGGTTAAGTTTATATTCCGCCATGTTGATTGCCATAAGGAATAGGCGGAACCGGCTGGCCATTATCCTGAAAACCCTCTCCACCGCTCTTCTGGCTCTGGCCAGCCGGTTGTAAAAACCGTATGGTCCGGGGTGAGGGTCCTCATGGGGAATGGCCACATCAGGTGATCACCCAGCCCAAATGCTTCATCAGCGACAAAGACAAACGGCAGACCAGCCACGTTGTCTTCCAGAGGTGGCAATCCCAAGCCACCACTCTGTAGCCGTTTGTAGAACTCGGTCTGGGCAATGACTCCATTATCCGGCATTCAGCCATTCTTCCCCACGTCCACATAGAGAAACTTATGTCGCCGACACCACAATTCTATTAAACCCCTTATAGTTGTAATAGTATGACCCCGATTTGGGGGGTGGGACTATGCGGACGTGTTTCCCATCAATTGCCTCTCCGCAGTTGGGAAAGTCCCAACGCTGGGCAAATTGGAAAGCCACAGTCTGCTATTCCTGTGGCGTTGAAGGAAACTGTGGAGTGAAACAAGAAAAATAAAAATTAGGACTTTTGCACATAACATTGCAAGCAGATTAGACAGAAACATTCTTGGCCAACATCAGTATAACATTTATTTGAAGGAGTATTTAAAAAAAATCCAAGGTCCACTTATCAGATTCCTCACCCCCTCTGATGGCCCATTGTAAAAAAAATTTTGGGGGGAGATGTTTTGGACAGGTAACCCTCTCCACTTCATTGAGAGCTGAATGCATAAATGATGTGTGTTACTTTGGCCAGCCCCTCCTTACTTACCCTATTGGCAGCCCACTGCACAGGTAAGAACTGTCATAATACAAAAATATAAATACACACTGTACAAATTGAAGCATATTTTTACATTCTGCAATTACCTATCAAGATAATAGGAGAACAAAACAACAGTACCATTAGAAAGTATTCAGGCAGGCCATTTCACTACATGCTTTGGTGAATTCATCCATAAATATGAACACAAAAGAGGTAGGTATAGTCTGGGTTTGGCAAAGTCAGCAGATATGCAAGAAGGACAAAAAAGGAACTTGAAAAACTTCCAGCATGCATGAGGATAAAGAGGACATTCACAGCATATTACAATCATGGTCATTAGGGAATGATGAAAGAAATACAATATATTAGCAAACATTAAATACATAGAATGTGATGTTAACCCCCTTGGCGGTATTCCCGAATGTGGCTCGGGGTGAGATTTCAGTACCATTAGCGGTAACCACGAGCCACACTCGGGATCGCATCACTGGATCCTGAAAGAGGTTACTTACCTTGTCCCCGGGATCCCGTGATGTACTCCTGCTGTGTACGGTGGCCGGATCTTCCGCCCGATGCATTGTGTGCCCTGGCTTCCGTTCCCTGCGAGCGTCGCGATGCAAGGGGGTGGAACCGGCGGCAAAATCAAACAGTATAAAACACAAACACACTGATACATTGTAATCCTATTGGATTACATTACTAAATAAAATAAAATTGACCTTAGTTTGCCCCCAGTGCTTTATCCAGTGCCCTTGCCTGCAGTTTTACTGTACTTTCTGTCTGGAAACTGCAGAGCGACCATGGCATCAAAAAAGCGCGCCTCTACCTCAAAAGCGGCATATGACCTGCTGGAAAACAGTGACAGTGATACAGAATCGCTTGCAGAATTGAGTGATAGCAATTCGTGGGGAAGTTCATCATCCGGCACGGAAAGCAATTTCAGCGATGATCCTGCCACTGTGCCCAGTGATGTGAGCTCAATTGACTGTGGTACGGAGCAGGTAGCGCCCTCAAGATTCCCATTTACTGGAGCACCTGGTATCAAAGTGGATGTGGAAGATGACAACCCATTGGCATACCTCCAACTCTTTTTGACCGATGAGGGTATAGAAAAAATTGTCAAATCGGTACCAGGAGCAACAAGCTGGTACGCATCAGAGGTTTGCAAGGAGCAGAAAGTGGGAACCAGTGACCAAAGAGGACATCTGGAAGTTTCTGGGCCTCATAATTCTTCAGGGAGTGGTGGGGAAACCCCTGCAGAAGTAGTATTGAATAGGGATGAGCTTCGAGTTCGAGTCGAACTCATGTTCGACTTGAACATGGGCTGTTCGCAAGTTCACCAAACAGCAAACAATTTGGGGTGTTCGCGGCAAATTTGAATGCCGTGGAACACCCTTTAAAAGTCTATGGGAGAAATCAAAAGCGCTAATTTTAAAGGCTTATATGCATGGTATTGTCATAGTGTTTGGGGACCTGGGTCCTGCCCCAGGGGACATGGATCAATGCAAAAAAAAGTTTTAAAAACGGCCGTTTTTTCGGGAACAGTTCTTTTAATAATGCTTAAAGTGAAACAATAAAAGTGTAATATCCCTTTAAATTTCATACCTGGGGGTGTCTATAGTATGCCTGTAAAGGGGCGCATGTTTCCCGTGTTTAGAACAGTCTGACAGCAAAATGACATTTCAAAGGAAAAAAAGTCATTTAAAACTACTCGCGGCTATTAATGCATTGCCGGTCCGACAATACACATAGAAGTTCATTGATAAAAACGGCAGGGGAATTCCCCACGGGGGAACCCCGAACCAAAATTTAAAAAAAAATGACGTGGGGGTCCCCCTAAATTCCATACCAGGCCCTTCAGGTCTGGTATGGATATTAAGGGGAACCCCGGCCAAAATAAAAAAAATGACGTGGGGGTCCCCCTAAATTCCATACCAGGCTCTTCAGGTCTGGTATGGATATTAAGGGGAACCCCACACCAATTTTTTTTTTTTAAATGGCGCGGGGTCCCCCCAAAAATCCATACCAGACCCTTATCCGAGCACGCAACCTGGCAGGCCGCAGGAAAAGAGGGGGGATGAGAGAGCGCCCCCCCTCCTGAACCGTACCAGGCCACATGCCCTCAACATTGGGAGGGTGCTTTGGGGTAGCCCCCCAAAACACCTTGTCCCCATGTTGATGAGGACAAGGGCCTCATCCCCACAACCCTGGCCGGTGGTTGTGGGGGTCTGCGGGCGGGGGGCTTATCAGAATCTGGAAGCCCCCTTTAACAAGGGGACCCCCAGATCCCGGCCCTCCCCCCTGTGTGAAATGGTAAGGGGGTACAAAAGTACCCCTACCATTTCACTAAAAAACTGTCAAAAATGTTTAAAATGACAAGACAGTTTTTGACAATTCCTTTATTTAAATGCTTCGTCTTTCTTCTATCTTCTATCTTCCTTCATCTTCTTCTTCTTCTGGTTCTTCCTCCGGTGTTCTCGTCCAGCATCTCCTCTGCGGCGTCTGCGTTCCCTTCTTCTCCTCGGGCCACTCCGCATCCATGATGGCATGGAGGGAGGCTCCCACTCTTCTCTTCATCTTCTTCTCTTCATCTTCTTTTCGGGCCGCTCCGCATCCATGATGGCATGGAGGGAGACTCCCGCTGTGTGACGCTTCTCCTCTTCTGATGGTTCTAAAATAACGGGGGGGCCAACCGGTGACCCCGCCCCCTCTGACGCATGGGGACACGATGGGACTTCCCTGTGGCATTCCCTGTGACGCCACAAGGAAGTCCCATCAAGTCACCGTGCGTCAGAGGGGGGCGGGGTCACCGGGTGCCACCCCGTTATTTAAGAACCGTCAGAAGAGGAGAAGCGTCACACAGCAGGAGTCTCCCTCCATGCCATCATGAATGCGAAGCGGGCCGAAAAGAAGATGAAGAGAAGAAGATGAAGAGAAGAGTGGGAGCCTCCCTCCATGCCATCATGGATGCAGAGCGGCTCGAGGGGAAGAAGGGAAGAAGATGCCGATGCCGCGGAGGAGATGCTGGACGAGAACACCGGAGGAAGAACCAGAAGAAGATGAAGGAAGATAGAAGAAAGAAGAAGAAGCATTTAAATAAAGGAATTGTCAAAAACCGTATCTTATCATTTTTAACAGTTTTTTTTTGTGAAATGGTAGGGGTACAACCCCCTTATCATTTCACACAGGGGGGTGGGCCGGGATCTGGGGGTCCCCTTGTTAAAGGGGGCTTCCAGATTCTGATAAGCCCCCCGCCCGCAGACCCCCACAACCACCATCCAGGGTTGTGGGGATGAGGCCCTTGTCCTCATCAACATGGGGACAAGGTGTTTTGGGGGGCTACCCCAAAGCACCCTCCCAATGTTGAGGGCATGTGGCCTGGTACGGTTCAGGAGGGGGGGCGCGCTCTCGTCCCCCCTCTTTTGTTGCGGCCTGCCAGGTTGCGTGCTCGGATAAGGGTCTGGTATGGATTTTTGGGGGGACCCCACGCCGTTTTTTTTTAAAAAATTTTGGCGCGGGGTTCCCCTTAATATCCATACCAGAGATGAAGGGCCTGGTAAGGAATTTAGGGGGACCCCCACGTCATTTTTTTTTATTTTGGCCGGGGTTCCCCTTAATATCCATACCAGACCTGAAGGGCCTGGTATGGAATTTAGGGGGACCCCCCACTGCATTTTTTTTTTTAATTTTGGTTCGGGGTTCCCCTGTGGGGAATTCCCATGCCGTTTTTATCAATTAACTTTTATGTGTATTGTCGGACCGGCAATGCATTAAAAGCCGCAAGTAGTTTTAAAAGACTTTTTTTCCTTTGAAATGTCATTTTGCTGTCAGACTGTTCTAAACACGGGAAACATGCGCCCCTTTACAGGCATACTATAGACACCCCCAGGTACGAAATTTAAAGGGATATTAAACTTTTATTGTTTCACTTTAAGCATTATTAAAATCACTGCTCCCGAAAAAACGGCCGTTTTTGAAACTTTTTTGCATTAATCCATGTCCCCTGGGGCAGGACCCAGGTCCCCAAACACTTTTTATGACAATAACTTGCATATAAGCCTTTAAAATTAGCACTTTTGATTATTCATGTTCGTGTCCCATAGACTTTAATGGTGTTCGCGTGTTTGAACAAATTTTTTTCCTGTTCACATGTTCTGCTGCGAACAGAACAGGGGGGTGTTCGGCTCATCCCTAGTATTGAACAACCAACAATTTACTAGCCACTTCTTTTTTTGGCACCGTCATGTCCGAGTACAAATTTTCTCTGATAATGAAATATTTGTGCTTTCAAAATAATGAAGAATTTGATGAGACTTCTCATCCAGCACCGAAACTGAGAAAGATTTGGGAGGTATATTAGCCACTTCAGCCCCGGAAGGATTTACCCCCTTCCTGACCAGAGCACTTTTTACAATTTGGTACTGCGTCATTTTAACTGCTAATTGCGCGGTCATGCAATGCTGTACCCAAAGGAAATTTGCGTCCTTTTCTTCCCACAAATAGAGCTTTCTTTTGATGGTATTTGATCACCTCTGCCGCTTTTATTTTTTGCGCTATAAATGGAAAAAGACCGAAAATTTTGAAAAAAAATGATATTTTCTACTTTTTGTTTTAAAAAAAATCCAATAAACTCAATTTTAGTCATACATTTAGGCCAAAATGTATTCAGCCACATGTCTTTGGTAAAAAAAATGTCAATAAGCGTATATTTATTGGTTTGCGCAAAAGTTATAGCGTCTACAAACTAGGGTACATTTTCTGGAATTTACACAGCTTTTAGTTTATGACATATGTCATTTCTTGAGGTACTAAAATGGCAGGGCAGTACAAAACCCCACCAAATGACCCCATTTTGGAAAGTAGACACCCCAAGGAAATTGCTGAGAGGCATGTTGAGCCCATTGAATATTTATTTTTTGTCCCAAGTGATTGAATAATGACAAAAAAAAAAAAAATTACAAAAAGTTGTCACTAAATGATATATTGCTCACACAGCCCATGGGCATATGTGGAATTGAACCCCAAAATACATTCAGCTGCTTCTCCTGAGTACGGGGATACCACATGTGTGGGACTTTTTGGGAGCCTAGCCGCGTACGGGGCCCCAAAAACCAAGCACCGCCTTCAGGATTTCTAAGGGCGTAAAGTTTTGAAGGCCATAAAATGCCCAGATGGTACAATCCCCCCCCAAATGACCCCATTTTGGAAAGTAGACACCCCAAGCTATTTGCTGAGAGGCATGTTGAGTCCATGGAATATACTATATTTTGACACAAGTTGCGGAAATGTGACAATTTTTTTATTTTTTTTTGCACAAAGTTGTCACTAAATGATATATTGCTCAAACATGCCATGGGCATGTGTGGAATTTCACCCCAAAATACATTCTGCTGCTTCTCCTGAGTACGGGGATACCACATGTGTGGCACTTTTTGGGAGCCTAGCTTCATACGGGGCACCGAAATCCAATCACCGCCTTCAGGATTTCTAAGGGCGTAAATTTTTGATTTTACTCCTCAATACCTATCAGTTTCGAAGGCCATAAAATGCCAAGATAGCACAAAACCCCCCAAAATGACCCCATTTTGGAAAGTAGACACCCCAAGCTATTTGCTGAGAGGCATGGTGAGTATTTTGCAGCTCTCATTTGTTTTTGAAAATGAAGAAAGACAAGAAAAATGTATTTTTTTTTTCTTTTTTCAATTTTCAAAAGTTTGTGACAAAAAGTGAGGTCTGCAAAATACTCACTATACCTCTCAGAAAATAGCTTTGGGTGTCTATTTTCCAAAATGGGGTCATTTGGGGGGGTTTGTGCCATATGGGCATTCCATGGCCTCTGAAACTGTGATAGGCAGTGAAGAATGAAATCAAAAATTTACGCCCTTAGAAAGCCTGAAGGCGGTGCTTGGTTTTCGGGGTCCCGTACGCGGCTAGGCTCCCAAAAAGTCCCACACATGTGGTATCCCCGTACTCAGGAGAAGCAACAGAATTTATTTTGGGGTGTAATTTCACAAATTCCCATGGCATGTTTGAGCGATATATCATTTAGTGACAACTTACATGTATATGTACGTACATGGATACCAAACATGACATGCTTTAAAATTGCGCACAAACATGCAGTGGCGACAAACTAAATACATTTTTAAAAGCCTTTACAGGTTACCACTTTAGATTTACAGAGGAGGTCTACTGCTAAAATGACTGCCCTCGATCTGACCTTCACGGTGATACCTCACATGCATGATGCAATTGCTGTTTACATTTGACGCCAGATCGACGCTTGCGTTCGTCTTTGCGCGAGAGCAGGGGGGGACAGGGGTGCTTTTTTTTTTTTAATTAATTAATTTATTTTTATTTTTTATCTTGTTTTTAAACTGTTCCTTTAATTTTTATTTTTTTTTAATCATGTTTATTGTTATCTCAGGGAATGTAAATATACCCTATGATAGCAATAGGTAGTGACGGGTACTTTTTTTTGAAAAAATTGGGGTCTATTAGACCCTAGATCTCTCGTCTGCCCTCAAAGCATCTGACCACACCAAGATCGGTGTGATAAAATGTTTTCCCAATTTCCCAATGGCGTTGTTTACATCCGGCAAAATCTAAGTCATGAAATGCTCGTAGCTTCCGGTTTTTTAGGCCATAGAGATGTTTGGAGCCATTCTGGTCTCTGATCAGCTCTATGGTCAGCTGGCCGAATCACCGGCTGCATTCTCAGGTTCCCTGTTGGGACAGGAGAGCCAGAGAAAAACATGGAAGACGGTGGTGGGGGGCATTCCCTCCCACTGCTTGTAAAAGCAGTCTAGAGGCTAATTAGCCACTAGTATTGCTTTTACATGAAAGCCGACCGCTGGCTGAAAAGAATGATACCAAGATGATACCTAAACCTGCAGGCATCATTCTGGTATAACCACTCAAAGTTCATTATGTTGCTGGTCCTTGTTGGGCATATATTGTAAACTTTTTTTTCATGCAGCCTGTGGGCTGAACGAAAAAAAGATATAGATCGGTGGGTATGCCCACCATTAGAATACCTCCCTTCATCCACCCACTTCTAATGATGGGCATACATGCACCGTATATATATGCCGAAGCATGGGGGAATCCTCCCGCAAAATGCAGGAGCAAATTGCTCCTCCACCCACTGCTGCCCCCATGCTTTGGCATATATGCTGAAGTATGTAACTGTGGTGGTGAAATCACCTCCGACAGCACTGGAGTCACGGCTTTATGTATCGTGGGAGCAAACGCTGTTGCTGTCAAGATAAATAAATCCGCACTGCACCTGAATGGCGTACCTGCTAAGCAAATGATGGTTAACAAAAAACAAAGTAACATTACAGTGTAACAGTAATACTTACCATACCTGCAAAGCAAATACAAAAAAAACATAGTAAAAAATAAAACATTTAACGCAACCTGTGCCTACCTAAAATATATATATGCCGAAGCATGGGGGCATCCGCCCGCAAAATGCAGGAGCAAATTGCTCCTCCACCCACTGCTGCCCCCATGCTTTGGCATATATGCTGAAGTATGTAACTGTGGTGGTGAAATCACCTCCGACAGCACTGGAGTCACGGTTTTATGTATCGTGGGAGCAAACGCTGTTGCTGTCAAGATAGATAAATCCGCTCTGCAGCTGAATGGCGTACCTGAAAACAAAAAAGTGGTTAACAATAAAAAAACAAAGTATAAAAAAATTGCATACCTATAAAGCAAACATGATAAAAACATAACAATAAAACATTGCAGTATAGAATACAATAAAAAAGAGCAGAACAATAGAGAGAGAATAGAGAGAGAACAATAAAACAACTATTTTTGTTTTTTTTATTTTATATTTTTTTTGTATTTTTATTTTTTTTATTTTTTTATTTTTTTTTTTTTTACACTTTTTTTAGTAACTTTAACTTTTTTAACTGGTACCAGGTTTGGGTCTCTCAAAATGCGATGGCATCTTGGGAGACCCTGTGAAAGTGTGTCCTAGTCTGTGCAGTTCTGTACCCTACGCTAATACTCAACTAGTGTATGGTAGCGTTCAAAACATTCACCAATGCATAGACCAGGATTGTCAGGACAGGAGGGACAACAATACCGGGTGTCACGCCTAAATCCGCGCTTGCTGCAGACACGACCTCTTTTTTGGGGGGCTCGTTGGGTAGGGGTACTCAGGAGGACATAAGGAAAATGCCTCTCATGCAGCCGGCTTACTGCATTTGGTTGGGGAAGGTGAGGTGGAGCACCGTCTGGAAACTGAAGGGCTCTGACGATCTCTTCCTGGAATTTACGGAAGGATCCAGTCCGTCCTGAAGCTCTGTATAGCACATGAGCATTCAGCAAAGCCAATTGAAATAAATAAACAGACACTTTTTTGTACCAGTGTCTGGCCTTATGGGCAACTAGGTACGGCGCCAACAACTGGTCGTTGAGGTCCACCCCTCCCATATTTTGGTTATATTCGTGGACACAGAGAGGTTTCTCCACAACACCAGTCGCCGTAGTAATTTGGGTCGTCGTTTCTGCATGAAGGGAGGTAAGAACAAAAACATTCTTATTGTCCCTCCACTTCATAGCGAGCAAATTATTACACTGCAAGCAGGCTCTCTCCCCCAGCCTAAGACGGGAATCTACAAGCCGCTGGGGAAAGCCCCAGCGATTATGTTGCACGGTGCCACATGCTCCAATCTGTTGATCAAAAAGGTGACTAAAAATTGGCACGCTCGTGTAATAATTGTCCACGTACAAGTGGTACCCCTTTCCGAATAAGGGTGACACCAAGTCCCACACTATCTTGCCAGCGCTTCCTATGTAGTCAGGGCATTTTGTCGGCTCTACGTGACTATCTTTGCCTCGTAAACCATAAATCTACATGTATAGCCTGTGGCCCTGTCACAGAGCTTATACATCTTGACCCCGTATCTGGCACGCTTGCTGGGAAGGTACTGTTTGAATGACAAGCGGCCAGAAAATTTAATCAGGGACTCATCAATGCAGACAACTTGATGGGCAGTAAACAAGTCTGCAAAACGCTGGTTGAAGTGATTTACGAGGGGCTGAATTTTGTAGAGCCGATCGTATCCAGGGTCTCCATGAGGACGACAGAGTTCATTGTCGTTGAAGTGCATGAACCACAAAATCTGCTCGTATCGTGCCCTGGTCATGGAGGCAGAGAACAAGGGCATATGGTGAATTGGGTCAGTGGACCAATATGACCGCAACTCACTCTTTTTAGTTATGCCCATGTTGAGGGAAAGGCCCAGAAAGGTCTTAAATTCGGAAACCGTGATTGGTTTCCAATCCCTGGCAAGGGAGGACTGGGGATTAGTGGCGATGTGTTGACCAGCGTACAAATTGCTTTAGTCCACAATAGATCTATAGAGATCTTCGGTGGAAAACAGCGAATAAAAATCCAGTGGCGTAAAATCAACTGTTTCCACCTGAATTTCGGGTTGGCCAGTGAATGGGGGAAGTACGGGTGCTGCAGAAGTGGTGGGTTCCCAATTTGGATTGGCGAATGCAGCAGGTAGGGCACTATGGGCACGACGGGCCTGTGTTCATCTTCTTGGTGGCAGCGGGACACTACTTGTGCTTGCCACCTTGCCAGCTTGAACTGCACTTATGGGGACTCGCCACGTCACCACGTATTACTGCAGTGCTGGATGTACGACCAAGGTGTACTAGGCCGCTGGTGCTTGCCAGTTCACCAGAAGGAATAGCGGCACTAGTACTTCTCTGCTCCATATGAGAGCCCTGCGGTTCTTGCACTTCAAGGACAGAAGAAGAAGTTTGGGGTCTGGTACGCCTGACCTTAGCAGGGACCACAACTCTGTCATCAGAGCTATCTGTCATGGAGCCGCTGTCCTCTACAGGATCGTATTCTGAGCCTGAATCTGACAGATGAGTGACTTCCTCTTCACTATCTGTCATGCTCAGAAACGTGTAGGCCTCTTCACTAGTGTACCTTCGATTTGCCATTTTGGGCTCTAAATTTAGGGGTACACTAGTGAGACTCACAGGCAAAAAAGGTCCTGACTGTTAGCGACTGATTCAAAACGCTACCAAAAAACTGTTAGCGATCGCAGGGATCAGGCCTGACTCTGCGAACGCTGCAGTTATGTGTGCTTAGTGTTTTGTAAGTGTCAGTGATCGACAGCCCACTTGGGTGGGCTGGGCTGGGCCAAGGGGCAAAACGCAGGTATCTGGGCTGATAACGCTAACACTGTGTCTATGGGAACCCTAAACTGCTGGGGAGTATAGATCTGATCGGATCAGATATTGATCCGTTCAGATACTATAGCACTAAGGGAGGTGTATGCTGCGTGCGTGGGTTTTAGCGGTACTGGTGCTAACCTGACGCTGCCTGGGGCGACGCAGACCTTATCTGATCCTAAAAACGTAACTTATATCACCGCCGGGCAATTAGGGGGTTAAACCTTTATAAGGTAATAAACGGCGGGTGCCCTAAAACTATAATAAACTATAATAAACAAACTAAACAGCGTCACCCGTAACACTTATACGGTGATCACTGGTGAAAGGGTTTACTAGGGGGCAATCAGGGGGTTAAAACCTTTAGTAGGTAGTATATGGGGGTCCCTGTCGCTATAAAACACTGACAGCGAACCTATATACTTACCTCCCTAACTAGCGTCACCTGTGTCACTAATACAGCGTTCAGAAAAACGATCGCTTAGCGACACTGGCGACGGGGGCTGATCAAGGGGTTAACCTTTATTAGGGGGGGTTAGGGGGGTACCCTAGACCTAAAGGGGGGTACCCCAGACCTAAAGGGGGCTAACCTAACTGCCCTAACACTTATAACTGTCACAAACTGACACCAATGCAAAAAAAAAACTGCTATTGGTGTCAGTGTGACAGGGGGTACAGGGGGGTCATGGGGGGGTGATCAGGGGGTGATGGGGGGTGAAAAGTGTGCCTAGTGTGTTCTACTGTTAGTGTAGTGTTGGTGCACTTACTTGGATTCTTCTCTCCTCGGCGCCGGAACGAAAAGACCGGCTCGAGGAGGGATGACATCACTTCCTCTCCCTCTGTTTACATTACAGAGGGAGAGGAAGCATTTCCATTCGCCGGGAGCGATCGGGAGGGGGTGGCCAACCATGGATGTCCTCCCCCTCACCTCTCATCACCCGTGAAGAAATGCCGGCCGCCTCTGGCACCGGGGGGGGTCATTCTGCTGACGTATATCAGCGTGAGGCGGTCGGCAAGTGGTTAAATTATTCAGAAAAATATCCAGCAGACCTATGTGCCAGATAGAGACATCAGTATCGACGAAAGTCTAATGGCCTACAAAGGAAGACTCAGCTGGATACAGTATATCGCGTCTAAGAGAGCAGGATTTGGCATAAAATCATTCATGCTCTGTGAATACAACACTGATTACATATGGAATTTGGTCCTTTACACCGGGAAAGGAACCAAATTCAACGAAAGATTCAGTAAGTATGGAATGGCAACAGCTTCCATTCTTACTTTGATTGAGCCATTGCTGAATCAGGGCTACTGTGTAACCACAGATAATTTTTACACTTCTCCAGAACTCCATGAGTTCCTTCTACAGCACAAGACAGATGTATATGGGACTGTTAGAGCTAAGCGGCATGACATGCCACCAACCTTTGGCAATAAAAAGCTCAAGGCAGGAGAAATGGTTGCCTGGCAAAAAGGCAAAATGATGGCACTGAGATGGCGCGACAAAAAAGATGTGTGCCTAATGAGTACTATTCACAACACCTCTACTGTCATGGTACACACAAAAGGTGGAAAAGACGTAATGAAACCACAAGTCGTGATGGACTACAACACCATGGGAGGTGTTGACAGAGCTGACCAGGCCATGACTTTTTATCCAGCCATGAAAAAGCAACAAAAAAAATTACAAAAAAATCTTCAGACATCTTCTTGAACAGTGCCTGTGGAATACTTTCATTCTTCTTAAAAAGAATGACAAGCCTGTGGTTCATGCGGACTTTGTTTGGAAAGTTGCCAAACTTATATTTCTCAAGCACCAAACACCAACTACTGTAAATAGATCTGGACGTTGTGCTGCTGGTGTTGTGAACCCGGAACGCCTGACTGGTGGTCACTTTATGGACCACATTCCACCAATGCAAAAGAAGGCAGCACCCACAAAGATGTGTGTGGTTTGCTGCTCTAAGCGTGATGACACTGGAAGGAAAATCAGAAAAGAAACCAGGTTCTACTGTCCTGACTGTGACGTCGGACTTTGTGCTGTACCATGTTTTAAAATTTTCCATACCCAGGACGTTTACTGAAGCAATATGACTACTAATATTGCACCCTTGTTTGGCCAAAAAAAATGTCAGTGTTTTTGATTATATTATTTACTAAAATGTATTGAATAAAAAGTATTATTATTATTATAATATTATTATTTGTTATTATTTATAGGTATTTATTATATTATAATTTATGATTTTGTGTTTCAAACTTTATCATACCCGAGATGTCTACTAGACTCTGGTTTGGACAGATTTAAGTGAGTTATTCCTAAGAATTACTGGCCTACAATATAAAACGCCAAATTTCTATGCAAAATAATGGTACCACTTTCAGCACCTAAAATCTGAAATAATCATACAGCCAGGGAGGTTAAAGAAGAAACCTTACCTTAATATAGTCATTCTGCAGGACCTGTATGATGGCAGAACAGGTCTCTGTAGTAATGATTCCCAGAGCCTGGGGGGTGATGCCTGTTGAGAACTTGATGTCCTGCAGACTTCTCCCAGTTGCCAAGTACCGCAAGGTGGTGACGAGCCTCTGTTCAGGAGTGATGGCTTGCCGCATGCATGTGTCCTGCCTTGTAATATAAGGGGACAGCAAAGCCAACAAATGGTGAAAAACGGGGCCCATCATCCGGAGATCATTCCTGAAATTATCAGGATTATTCTCACGGATCTCCCGCAACAAAGGCATGTGCGAGAATTGGTCATGCTGGAGCAACCAATTCTTGGTCCATGAACTCCTCCCTTGGGCTTGGGTCAAAGTAAGAACCCCAACACCAAGCCCCTGCACAGCACGAACTCTACGATGAGTACGTACCCGCAACATGGCTTCAAAACGGTTGGCTGGTCAGAAAGTACTGAAAATCAGAAAGACCTGAGAAGAGTGAGCTGAAAATCAGAAATGAGCGGACAAGAACGCACTGAAAATCAAATACGTAATATAAAAATATGCACTGAAAACCAGATACAAACCCACAAGCACAAACTGAAGAGCAGTAACAATCTGAAAAGAATGAGTCCGAAAAGCATGAATTGTCTCTCACCAAACTTCTACTAACACAAAATTAGCAGAAGGAGCCCAAAGGGTGGCGCCCTGGCTATTGAACTTCCTCTTTATAGTGCCGTCGTACGTGTTGTACATCAGCGCGTTCTTGACGATTGGAATTTCCAAAAACATTTGTACGACCGTGTGTATGCAAGACAAGTTTGGGCCAACATCCGTCGGAAATAAATCACAGCATTTCGTTGTCGGAATGTCCCATCGTGTGTACGCGGCATTAGAGTCAAGTTGCTGCAACCAGGAGGGTTGGCAGGACTTGCACAGGAGTTACCGGCCAGTAGTCCACCAAGATTCAGTTAACACAAAAGTACTTCTTTTCATCGCTATTGGTTGCTACACCAAAGGGGCCTGCAGATCCCTGCCAGGATATGGCGGCTATTGAACAGTTGGGATTTATTCAGAGTGAGGCCTAACCATGTGCTAACTGTGACAGGATACTAGGATTGCGCAGTAGAGGAAGTGGAATTCACTCAAGTGATATGCTGGAGGAGTGTGGAGCTTTAGAGACTGAGAATATAGATTCAAAATCGTTTAATCAATTCAAGATCAATTATCTGGGCATCCCATATCCCCATGCAAGTTAAATCCCCTAATAAAAACAACAAAAACAAACTGCAGGACTGTTCATTTTTCTGGCAACGTGTGTTTGAAAGTGTATGCCTGGCCAAGCAGGGTGACGCGTGAAACGACTACACTCAGCGACTACATGGGGGCACCACTACAAAGGCATTTTGAAATTTTCAGATCTCTTTCCAAGAGCCAGTCCACTGCATGCATCAGGATAAGGGCTCTTGAGAGAAGTGCTGAAGCAGGGTGCTGTCACTTTGTGGCTAATTAGGGGGACTAAAAGAAAATCAATCTGCCTGCATTGCATAGAGAAGAACAGAGTCCTATTAATAACATATCTGGGTCTAAAATAAAGTATGTAATTAAAATGAAAATGTATTTATTTATTTAAAAGTTCCATAAGTATGATGATAAAGTGGGAAAGGAAGAACCAGGGAAGGCAAAATATAAGTAGATTAAACCTCAACTTTAATGTTTTAGATTGGGAGAGAGTTAATTTGATGGCCAGAATTGCTTTTATAAATTCAACTCTACTGCAAAATGCATCTTTTGGTCTTTTGAAATGCTGTGGACACAAAAAGGAGGATGCATAGCAAACAGAAAATTTTAAAACATTGCTTTCCATTTTATTAGTGGTCTTTGGGATAAAGTAATATTTTGTAATCCCTTGAAATACCTAAGATTGTTCTAGGAAATTTACCCCAAAGCGATTTCACTTCAGTAAAACTGCAAGATAGAAACCCAGTAAAGCAAGCTAATCATTCTGATGTTTAAATGTCCTGATTTTACTTTTCAGCTACAATCAAACATTTGAAGCTTTTGAGTTCAAAAGAGAATTACCTAAAATTAGGCATTTAAAGATAATCTCAGCTTTCAGAGACATAGTGCAGCCAAGGGGCCACATTTATGATTGAACAAAAAAACTAAAATAAAAAATGTATTCTAGTTTTATAGTAAACTGGCAAATAGCTGGTTTAAAAATGTAATTATCTGACCACAGATGTGATAGAAGCTGATAAATAGTTTTTTTTTTTTTCTAATGTTCTGTACTTTATTGTAATGGACAGAGTGCAGGAGTCAAGAGTTAACCTCAAAGGTTAAGTGGAAGTAATGCATGGCGTGCAGGGGTCAGGAGGACACAATGCAGAAAATACAGAGGTCAGGAGTAAGTGCATATAGAGTACGAAGGTCAGAAGTTAGTAACGTATAGAGTGTAGTATAGAGTGTAGTATAGAGTAAGTAACAGTACAGACCCTTCAGGTGTTTTATTGGTTTTAAGGGGCAACACTATACAAAAATCAAGAAAAAAGGTGTGCCCCCCCCCCTTAAAAATCCATATCAGACCCTTATCTGAGCATGAAGCTTGGCAAGCCAGGAAAAGGGGAAACAGGATTGTGCCCTCACTTCTGAAACATAACAGACCACATGCTCTCAGCACGTGCACACATACCCTCTGCTTTCCTGGCCTGCAAAGCTACATGCCAAGATTAATTATTTTTTTTGGCCTGAAAGGTCTGCTATGGAATATAGGCGTTGACCTTGAGGAGGAGTTTTTTTTTTTCTTTTGCATAGAGACTTCCTCAAAGTGTATGTGAACACTTACCTTGTAAAACCACTCTTTTTTTTTTTTTTTTTTTTTTAAATAAATGATCACATGACATGTTCTCAGATGCATAAAGGGCTTAGAAAGGTGGGGGTGGAGCCTAATTATTACAATGAGGGTTCATGGCAACAGCAGCTTGAATAGGATACAGGCACAGTCCTGTCTAAAATACAGAGAAAGAAATGCACTGTGAGGAGTTGCATAACTTTCACACAAATTAAA
The DNA here is from genome assembly GCA_037952925.1 of Lithobates clamitans. NCBI lineage: Eukaryota > Metazoa > Chordata > Amphibia > Anura > Ranidae > Lithobates > Lithobates clamitans. Next base: position 656,133 of record JBBGZY010001289.1, read on the forward strand.
TAATATACATTGATTTGGGTTATTTTTACCAAAGACATGTAGCAGACTACATTTTGGCCTAGATTTATGAAGTAAGATAATTTGTTTGCAAAATGTTATAACAGAAACTAAGAAAAACATGTTTTTTTCCAAATTTTGGGATTTTCCACATTTATATAGCAAAAAATTAAAAACTCAGTGGTGATTAAATACAACTAAAAGAAATCTCTATTTGTGTAAAAATAATGATAAAAATTAAATTTGCATACAGTGTTGCATGACCGAGTAATTGGCAGTTAAAGTAGCACAGTGCTGAATAGCAAAACATGCTGTGGTCATGAAGGGGGGAAAACCTTCTGGTGGTCAAGTGGTTAAAGAAATTTACCAAATCTCCCTGAAAAACAGAATTAACGGAAAAAAAAAATTGTCTATCAGCCTAGAAAATGGACATTACTCTTCTTTTAACATTAACTATTGACTTCAGTGGGGTTCAGATTCAAAACAAACTTTAGTAATGTTCATCGAACCTGCCTGGAACTGAATCCATGTATATTCAGCTCATCACTACTCTTCCTAATTCCAAAGCGTTACACCCAAAAAAACATTTCTCCTACACAAATTCCTTCTTCCCTTCCTGAAATGTACTTGACAAACCTTGGCATAGCACTACATCTGCTGGTCAGTGCCCTGTGTCACAACATGACTGCCCCCATATTTGTCTTCAGCGTGTCACTTATGCAGCTGCCAAATTTTGTGCCCATCCATTTCATTTTCATCCTGTAGCACAATGCCAAGGAAAGCTCTCTGTAAGTCATCATTGGCTTTTTTGCTACAGGTCTGCCAGGCAACAGGCAGACTGGCAGGAATCACAGAAGTCAGCAGCTGCATAAGGACATGTGGAAAAAAAAATATGTGACTTAACCACTTAAGCCCCGGACCATTAGGCTGCCTAAAGACCAGAGGACTTTTTACAATTTGGCACTGCGCTGCTTTAACTGGTAATTGCGCGGTCATGCAGTGTTGTACCCAAACAAAATTTGCGCCCTTTTTTCCCCACAAATAGAGCTTTCTTTTGATGGTATTTGATTGCCTCTGCCATTTTTTTTTTTTTGCGATATAAAGGAAAAAGACCGAAAATTTTGAAAAATGTCAATAAGCGTATATTTATTGGTCTGCGCAAAAGTTATAGCATCTACAAACTAGGGTACATTTTCTGGAATTTACACAGCTTTTAGTTTATGACTGCCTATCTCGTTTCTTGAGGTGCTAAAATGGCAAGGCAGTACACCCCCCCCAAATGACCCCATTTTGGAAAGTAGACACCCCAAGGTAATTACTGAGAGGTATGTTGAGCCCATTGAATATTTCATTTTTTTGTCCCAAGTGATTGAATAATGACAAAAAAAAATTTTACTAAAAGTTGTCACTAAATAATATATTGCTCACACATGCCATGGTTATATGTGGAATTGCACCCCAAAATACATTTTGCTACTTCTCCTGAGTATGGGGATACCTCATGTCTGGGACTTTTTGGGAGCCTAGCCACGTACAGGACCCCGAAAACCAAGCACCGCCTTCAAGATTTATAAGGGCGTAAATTTTTGATTTCACTCCTCACTACCTATCACAGTTTTGAAGGCCATAAAATGCCAAGATGGCACAAACCCCCCCAAATGACCCCATTTTGGAAATTAGACACCCCAAGCTATTTGCTGAGAGGTATGTTGAGTCCATGGAATATTTTATATTTTCACACAAGTTGCTGGAAAATGACAAACTTTTTTTTTTTGCACAAAGTTGTCACTAAATGATATATTGCTCAAACATGCCATGGGCATATGTGGAATTACACCCCAAAATACATTCTGCTGCTTCTCCTGAGTACGGGGATACCACATGTGTGGGACTTTTTGGGAGCCTAGCCGCGTACAGGACCCCGAAAACCAAGCACCGCCTTCAGGATTTCTAAGGGCGTAAATTTTTTATTTCATTCCTCACTACCTATCACAGTTTTGAAGGCCATAAAATGCCAAGATGGCACAAAACCCGCCCAAATGACCCCATTTTAGAATGTAGACACCCCAAGCTATTTGCTGAGAGGCATGTTGAGTATTTTGCAGCTCATTTGTTTTTGAAAATGAAGAAAGAAAAGAAAAATTGATTTTTTTTTCTTGTATTCAATTTTCAAAACTGAGACAAAAAGCGAGAAAAATAAATGGGATCACACTTAGTTTTATATGCTCCAAAAAAGAAGCCTGAGAAAACTATAGCCCCAATGGAGTGGTCCAACCCATACATTAGAAAAAGCAGTTTTTGATGTATATTCATGATCCCCCAAAGAAGAAAGAAGGGGTAATCAACCTAAAAGCGAGTGACTATAAGTAAATTAATGAGTAAAAAACCCAAGATTGGCGGTAATAATTATGTATAGATATATGCAGGGTGGGACAATCCAAATGGAGACGCTAACCAGGGAAGACATCCCTCCAAAAGAGGGAACTGTAAATCCTGGGGCATCCAACACCATTGGAAAAGTGTGTGAACCACCCCAAAAAAAAAAAGAAAAAAATCTAAATAAACTGTACTGACCAGATATAGGTAATATATGGTCCCAGCGTAGGAATCCAATGACCGTACTGCTTGCCCAAGTAGGTAGGACAAAACATGCCCCCCTCCCTAGTAGAGACCAGTTAATGCAAAGAGAGTAAAACTACTTTGGCATGGAAAGAACATGGCGCCCTTAGGATTCCCGGCGTCCTCCTTTATAAAGCCCCTGAACGATGCCCAGATGAGCCTCGTGTGGTGCTCATGGATGAAGTCTTATGGCGTCTGGGCCATGACGTCATTGCCAATGCACGCCGGTAACACACCCGGCTCATCAGCTAGTGAGAACATACCCCAGCTGACCACCGACACGATCCGATGGAGCCTGACATGATGACGTAAAGATGCCACCCCAAAGGGTAGGCGACAGAGTTATCTGAGCACGTGGGTGCGGGAGCATCATGGCAGTGGGTAGACGCTGCCGCATACCACGTGGGGTGCATACAACCCCCCGGAGGTGACAGCGAACAGGAGGAGCCCCACAACTGAGGGCGGGGCTACCACCTAGTATCGTACACAATGCCGATGGAACATTACATCTAGGTGGAGATGCTAAATGAAAAAGATGGAATAAACTGGCTGGATGCTAAAAACGCCCTGGCGGAAGGCGGAAAAGCATCCAGCGGGCGTACAAGGGGAGGGTTGCGGCAAAGGAAATCTGAAGATGGGACCCCAGAGGAAAGGAATTTCCTGGTTGCACCAATAATCAGATGGGGGAGATGGTAAAGGAAAGTCTTCAATCAAACAAAAAAGAGGATGTACCACAAAAGCCAAACGGTCCCTAATGGGAACAGTGTACATCTCTGATTAAAGCCCCTGACACAGTAATACCATCCCAGAGCTGTCATAATGGTGCTGTAAGCACCAAAAAAAACGACAGCTTGGGATGAAAAGTGGCCCCCAGACAACAATGTATGGGGGCCTGGGTGTGCCGGGTGCACGATGATGGCAACAGGCCTGACATGAGGACGGAGGATGGAACCGAGGAATAAATCCAATAATGTCATTATAACATAACATAAAAAATGCTACACCAACACATCACCATATTCGTAGACACAACTACATTGAAACCCCAAATAGATAATGTTGTCCTGCCCGCCCCACTGACAGCAAAACAAGAGTTAAAAGAACAAAAAAGAGGAGAAACTAGAAATATATATGTGGAAAAAATATATATAAAACACAAAGCGCTGTGATGCTAAATAGCTGATAATTACACATAAAACCAAGTGAGGCTGCTATCAAAAGAGAGTGTTTTCAGAGTCACTTAAAAAGAATAAATAATGATATTTGAAGCGCTTCACAATGTGCATGAAAATGAATATATAAGAATAAATATAAATAGTCAAATAAATCCAGCGGTGAGTAAAAATTCCTAAAAAATCCAGCAATCAAAATAGTGTAAAATTATAAAAAATTAGTGACACCAAATGTGTAAAAAAATTCACATAAAAAATCCACATAAAAATAAATATATAGGGATGTATTCAGAAGGTTCAATTATACAGGTGTAGAATCCTGATTGGTATAGAGCTTTTGATCACTAGCAAAGCTGTTTAAAAACACTTGCTTAATCAAGGTGCTCATTGACCTTCATAGTAACAATGTGCTTTTTGCTTCTATTCACAACCAATGTGAGAATCATAAACAGGCAGATAAGAGAAAAAAACAATCATTGTGCAATAGTTAGGATACCAAGGTACACAGGCAAACTTCAATCCACTCACATGTGCCTTATAATGATAAGGCATATGCAGGTTTTACTATAGCAGTCAGCCGCTTTAGACAGGAGCAGATTCAGTGCAGTACACTGTGTGATACTGCTGATCTGCACAGAGCGTCCTTGGCTCCTCCCACGCGTTACATCACAGTCACGTGACTTTTTCAAGGATAATACAAGCTCTGACGGACTCAGCTTTATAGCACAACAGCAGAGTGGTTGCCATGGCTACAGCATGAGTTTAACATCATCCTGCTTCCTGCATAAACTTCAATCCTGTTAAAACCTACTTTTATTAGACATGTAATTCATATGAATATCGTTGGTTTATCAAAACCACGATTCCATGTGTAAAAAACGCAGTGTGTAAGAAGTAAAAAATATATATATTGATATCTCTAATCACGTTTACTTTTTCAACTCCCTCCAGTGGTCACAATTGGTATAACATCTCACAGAGGGAATGTATGGCAAAGTGTTTTCTCTAATGGTTTTGATAATTGACCAGTGCCCCATGATATCACAAAAATGGGGTATCCACATGCTCTGCTCATAAATGTATGGAAAACGGAGTAAACAAGATGACATGATATATATAAAATATACATATATAAAATTAAAATAAGATATGATATAAGAAATAGGGAAATAATATTAAAATGTAAAATTAAAATCTAAAAATTCCATGATAGAATATTGCAAAAATTAAAATACTGACCAAGATCCTGGCCAACCGTTTAAACTCCTTCCTACCACGCCTGGTCAAAAAAGACCAGGTGGGGTTCGTTCCGGGGAGACAAGCAGGAGACGCTATTAGACGTATAATACAACTTCAGCACACAGCCCATAGCCGGTCTATAGCAACTATGTTACTGTCTCTTGACATGAACAAGGCCTTTGATACTTTGTCCTGGCCTTACCTGACAAAGGTACTCAGTCACTATGGCTTCGGATCGTCATTCTTGCAATGGGTAATGGCACTATACGATTCCCCCCAGGCTAGGGTCAAATACTATGGTTTCGAATCAGTTCCATTTTCCATCAGGAGGGGGACTCGGCAGGGATGCCCACTCTCCCCACTCCTATTTATTCTGGCCATGGAACCTTTGGCAGAGGCGGTCCGATCCCACCCGGACATAACTGGTGTTGAGATAGCAGGGACACCCCATAAGATATCACTGTTCGCAGATGATATTCTCCTAACCCTAACAAACCCTAGAATCACCCTACCTAACTTGTTCTCTTTACTAGACTCTTTTGCCTCCCTTTCTGGCTTGTCCGTTAACCCCACCAAATCAAAAGCCATGTCAATCAATCTTCGGTCCTCAGACTTGACAACCTTAAAAATACCTTCACGTTCCAATGGCTGACCTCATTACCCTACCTGGGGATCCGGCTCACCCCAACCTACGCGGGACTCTATAAGGCAAATTTTCCTCCTATACTTAAGAAGCTGACGGACATGTTGTCCTCTTGGACTCATCTCCCACTATCCTGGTTTGGCAGGATCGTGGCAATTCATATGACATACCTGCCGAAATTACTCTACTTCTTTAGAGTCCTACCGGTCCCGATCCCGCCGCATATCCTACGAATACATCAGCGCAAAATTCTGAAATTTGTATGGGGTTCTACCCGCCCCAGAATCAATAAGCAAATACTATATGCCCGCAGAGTCAATGGTGGACTTTCAGTCCCTAACCTACAAGCCTACTATATAGCTGCAAACATAGCCCCGTTATCCCAACTCCATGCACAACACCAAATGCCACTATGGGCCACTATGGACCTAGTGGACTTACACCCAACACCAATCTCCTCATTGCCCTGGCTCCCTCCCACATATCGTCCTCTCGTGACGGAGCCATGTCTGGCCCATTCCCTTCGCATGTGGGACTCGGTAAAGTATTCGGCCGGCCTGATTTCTCCTCATCTACCCCTACTTCAATTTCCCCAGTGCCCATTGTTCCCACCAGGCTAGGGAAATCCCCAGCAATTCTCCTGGTGGAAGACGAACGGATTCACGGACATTCACTCTTTTTTCACCCCCACCAGGATAATATCATTCGAGGCTCTACGCTCCTCTCACGATATTCCATTACGTGAACACTATAGCTATCTGCAGATTCGTCACTTTCTCCAGGGGCTTATAAAATCTCAACCGACCCCTTATATTTTGACCCCCTTCGAGAACTTCTGCAGAGCAAGACCCCAAACCTCGGGTTTAATATCACTGGTCTATTCCTCTATTATTACCTCTAAAAAAACACCGATACGACTCTGTCACCTTCACTGGGAAAAGGAACTAGGAAAACAGCTCGATCCAGAGGATTGGCAGGTCATGACTTTAGCAATTTCCAAATGCTCAAAGAATGTCATCTTTTTAGAAAATGCCTATAAGATACTTTACAGGTGGTACTACACGCCTGCTAGACTGTCCCGGTTCATTCCAGCCTACTCTCCCTTGTGCTTCCGAGGGTGCTCCCAGGAGGGCACAATGTCGCACATCTGGTGGACCTGTCCGAGGGTACGCAGGTTATGGATCAGAGTTTACTCCCTCCTCCGATGCATACTCCATGCTGACCTCAAAAAGGATCCGTTCGAGGCACTTCTCTGCAAACCAATTGCGGAGCTGCTTCGCCCGGAGCGCCAGCTGGCTCTGCATCTCTTTACTGCAACCAAACTAACGATAGCTAGGGCATGGAAGACACAGACACTAAGTTATGAGGCGGTTAAGAATCGCATGGATGATATAATGGTTAACGAAAAGCTGACCGCTGTCCTTTCGGACACTCATGATAAGTTCCTGAAGGTATGGAAGCCATGGGTCGAATATACTAAACCCACTAGATTTGATACCACCCTTCTTCGGATTTAATGCACTCTTGCTCCCCACCGCGGGGACCCACCCTCCCCCCTTTCTTCCTCTTTTCTCCTTTCCCCCTATTCTTTACTCCTCCCTTCTCAACTAATCTCTGCCCCTAGCTCTTCTTTAACCTCCCTTTCAAAAATGTTTTCAGCCTCTGTTATATTCTTATTGTTTTGTTTTTCTCTGATTTACTAGCATACTTATTTTATTTATAAGATGCTAAACTTTTTGTTATGTTTATTCATGATGCATTATCTACACTGTTAAACTGTGAAATTGCTATTATTATCAATAAAACCCTTTGTAAAAGAATATTGCAAAAATGGATGATGACCATTATTTATATGCTAGAACTGAACCAAATATTGCCACTCAGAAAAAACTGGTATTGGACAAATAATGAGAATATTGGACCAAAAAATAAATAAAAATAAAAAATAAAATATAAAAAATAAAATTAAAATATATACCATAAAAATATATATATAAATCTGACAAACCTCTAAAAATCAGAAATAAAACAATTCAGGTCGAATTCAATGTTCAAACCATGGGGTTCTAATGTACCCATCTGGAATATCCATTTGGATTCATTCTTGCTGAGTTCCCTCACTTTATGGCAGGGGTCTCAAACTGACGGCCCTCCAGCTGTTGCAAAACTACAAGTCCCATCATGCTTCTGCCTGTGGGATGCAAGCTTGTAACTGTCAGCCATGCAATGCCTCATGGGACTTGTAGTTTGGCAACAGCTGGAGGGCCGCCAGTTTGAGACCCCTGCTTTATGGGAACCCCTCCAATGAGCCTTATACTTTTGAATAGCCCAGAATTGGAGACCCCTAGGGTCTCTGTTATGATACCTATCAAAATGTTTTGAAACACTGTGTTTTGGATAGCCTTTTCTAATGTTCTGGATATGCTCTCTTATTCTCTTCCACATTGGTCGCTTCGTTCTGCCAATGTATTGGAGGGAGCAGGAGCACTGTAAAGCATATACCACCCCCTCAGTCCTGCAAGATATAAAATTCTTTATTTCAAATTCTTGTCCAGTATTTGTTGAAGAAAATTTCTGACATTTGTATCCATTTTGATTAGTATTTATGCAGGCATAACACCTTTTACAGGGATAGAATCCTTTACCCTGAAAAAAAGGTTAAATCAGTTATTCTCTTGGGTGGGTTGGGTACATTTTTAGCTATGATGTCCCTTAGAGTTGGAGCTCGTCTATAAATGAATCTCGGTTTTTCTGGGAGTATATTTGCCAAAGTAGTGTCAGTTTTTAAAATAGACCAATGTCTTTTTATAATCCTCTCCATCCTCCTGTGTTGTATACTGAAGTCCATTATCAGAGGTATGTCATCTGTTTTGTCATTTACCTTGATTTTATCTTGGATCAGCGCTTCCCTTGAGGTTTGATTGACTTCTGTTATTTTTTCTTCTATAAAACATTTATTGTACCCTTTTTCTTCAAACCTCTTACCTATGCACTGAGCTTGTTTAAGATAGTCATTATTTTCTGAACAATTTCTCCGTAAGCGAATAAACTGGCCCTTCGGAATGTTGATTAACCATGGCTCATAGTGGCAACTCATTACTGGTATATAGCTGTTCCTTTCCACCGGTTTGAAGAAAGTTTTTGTGCTGATGATATTGGCTGTTAGTTCTATTTCAAGATCAAGGAACTGGATTTTAGTCTCACTAATTTGATGTTCAAGTTTAATATTTTTTTGGTTCATATTCAAACGTTGGAAAAAGGATCTTAAACTCAGTTCATCACCCTTCCAAATAATAATACAATCGTCTATGAATCTTTTATATAGAACCAGTTCCTTCGGAGTATTTAAAAAGATGGCATCCTCCTCCCATTTTGCCATGAATATATTGGCTACACTTGGGGCATATTTAGCTCCCATCCCAATACCCGTTAGTTGTCGAAAATAATTGTCATTATACCAGAAGTAGTTATGTTGAATACCAAAGGCCAGGCTTCTAAGAAGAAATCTTTTCTGTTTAGAAATGAGATGGCTGAATGAATCCATAGCCCATTTAGATGCTTCTATTGCATCGCTATGTTCAATTATTGTGTACAGTGAAGCAACATCAGCAGTTGCTAACAGATATCTTCCATTAGGGTCCAGGGTCAAAGATTTTAATATTTGTAATAAATGTTTGGTATCACGTAGATAAGCTTTAGTGTTAGGTACTAGGGGTTGCAAGAATTTGTCCACATATTCGACTAGTCTTGCATTGATCGATTGAATCCCATTAATGATGGGTCTTCCTGGTGGTGCCTCAGCATTCTTATGGATCTTCGGGATGGTGTAAATGATTGGAACTCTACATGTATCCGGTACTAAATATCTAGATTCTTTTTTGGATAGAATATTTTTGTTGATTCCTTTTTGAATCAAAGAGGACAGATCTCGTTTGTATTCTCTAGTAGAATTGCTACTGAGTTTCAGATATGTGTTATTATCGTTAAGTTGTCCCATCAGTTCCTGGTGGTAGTATTCCTTAGTACTACAATGGCGCCCCACTAACTTGTAGTTTTAGCTGAACACTGTGAGCAGGACGCACCCCACTAACTTGTAGTTTTAGCTGAACACTGTGAGCAGGATGCACCCCACTAACTTGTCGTTTTGGCTGAACACTGTGAGCAGGACGCACAGAACTAACTTGTAGCTTTAGATGAACACTGTGCAGAGGTCTCACTACACTAACTTGTAGTTTTAGCTGAACACTGGGAGCAGGACGCACCGCACTAACTTGTAGTTTTAGCTGAACACTGTGAGCAGGATGCACTGCACTAACTTGTAGTTTTAGATGAACACTGTGCAGAGGTCTCACTACACTAACTTGTAGTTTTAGCTGAACACTGTGAGCAGGACGCACGCCACTAACTTGTAGTTTTAGCTGAACACTGTGAGCAGGACGCACCGCACTAACTTGTAGTTTTAGCTGAACACTGGGCAGAGGTCACACCCCACCAACTTTTAGTTTTAGCTGAACACTGTGAGCAGGACGCACCGCACTAACTTGTAGTTTTAGCTGAACACTGTGAGAAGGACGCACTGCACTATCTTGTTGTTTTAGATGAACACTGTGCAGAGGTCTCACTACACTAACTGTAGTTTTAGCTGAACACTGTGCAGAGGTCTCACTACACTAACGTGTAGTTTTAGCTGAACACTGTGAGCAGGACTCATCCCACTAACTTGTAGTTTTAGTTGAACACTGTGAGAAGGACGCACCACACTAACTTGTAGTTTTAAATGAACACTGTGAGCAGGACGCACAGCACTAACTTGTAGTTTTAGCTGAACACTGTGAGCAGGACGCACCCCACTAACTTGTAGTTTTAGCTGAACACTGTGAGCAGGACTCACCGCACTAACTTGTAGTTTTAAATGAACACTGTGAGCAGGGCGCACAGCACTAACTTGTAGCTTTAGATGAACACTGTGCAAAGGTCTCACTACACTAACTTGTAGTTTTAGCTGAACACTGTGCAGAGGTCTCACTACACTAATTTGTAGTTTTAGCTGAACACTGTGAGCAGGACGCACCGCACTAACTTGTAGTTTTAAATTAACACTGTGAGCAGGACGCACAGCACTAACTTGTAGTTTTTAGCTGAACACTGTGAGCAGGACGCACCCCACTAACTTGTAGTTTTAGCTGAACACTGTGAGCAGGATGCACCGCACTAAATTGTAGTTTTAAATGAACACTTTGAGCAGGACGCACAGCACTAACTTATAGTTTTAGCTGAACACTGTGAGCAGGACGCACCGCACTAACTTGTAGTTTTAGCTGAACACTGTGAGCAAGCCGCACCACACTAACTTGTAGTTTTAGCTGAACACTGTGAGCAGGACGCACCGCACTAACTTGTAGTTTTAGCTGAACACTGTGAGCAGGACGCACAGCACTAACTTGTAGCTTTAGATGAACACTATGCAGAGGTCTCACTACACTAACTTGAAGTTTTAGCTAAACACTGTGAGCAGGACGCACAGCACTAACTTGTAGTTTTAGCTGAACACTGTGCAGAGGTCTCACCCCACTAACTTGTAGTTTTAACTGAACACTGTGAGCAGGACGCACCGCACTAACTTGTAGTTTTAGCTGAACACTGTGAGCAGGACGCACTGCACTAACTTGTAGTTTTAGATGAACACTGTGCAGAGGTCTCACTACACTAACTTGTAATTTTAGCTGAACACTGTGAGCAGGACGCACGCCACTAACTTGTAGTTTTAGCTGAACACTGTGAGCAGGACGCACCGCACTAACTTGTAGTTTTAGCTGAACACTGTGCAGAGTTCTCACCCCACTAACTTTTAGTTTTAGCTGAACACTGTGAGCAGGACGCACTGCACTAACTTGTTGTTTTAGATGAGTCCTGTGCAGAGGTCTCACTACACTAACTGTAGTTTTAGCTGAACACTGTGCAGAGGTCTCACTACACTAACGTGTAGTTTTAGCTGAACACTGTAAGCAGGACGCACCCCACTAACTTGTAGTTTTAGTTGAACACTGTGAGCAGGACACACCGCACTAACTTGTAGTTTTAAATGAACACTGTAAGCAGGACGCACAGCACTAACTTGTAGTTTTAGCTGAGCACTGTGAGCAGGACGCACCCCACTAACTTGTAGTTTTACCTGAACACTGTGAGCAGGACTCACCGCACTAACTTGTAGTTTTAAATGAACACTGTGAGCAGGATGCACAGCACTAACTTTTAGCTTTAGATGAACACTGTGCAAAGGTCTCACTACACTAACTTGTAGTTTTAGCTGAACACTGTGAGCAGGATGCACCGCACTAACTTGTAGTTTTAGCTGAACACTGTGCAGAGGTCTCACCCCACTAACTTGTAGTTTTAGCTGAACACTGTGAGCAGGACTCACCGCACTAACTTGTAGTTTTAAATGAACACTGTGAGCAGGACGCACAGCACTAACTTGTAGCTTTAAATGAACATTGTGCAAAGGTCTCACTACACTAACTTGTAGTTTTAGGTGAACACTGTGAGCAGGACGCACCGCACTAACTTGTAGTTTTAGCTGAACACTGTGCAGAGGTCTCACTACACTAATTTGTAGATTTAGCTGAACACTGTGAGCAGGACACACCGCACTAACTTGTAGTTTTAAATGAACACTGTGAGCAGGACGCACAGCACTAACTTGTAGCTTTAGATGAACACTGTGCAAAGGTCTCACTACACTAACTTGTAGTTAAAGCTGAACACTGTGAGCAGCACGCACCGCACTAACTTGTAGTTTTAGCTGAACACTGTGCAGAGGTCTCACTACACTAATTTGTAGTTTTAGCTGAACACTGTGAGCAGGACGCACCGCACTAACTTGTAGTTTTAAATGAACACTGTGAGCAGGACGCACAGCACTAACTTGTAGTTTTTAGCTGAACACTGTGAGCAGGACGCACCCCACTAACTTGTAGTTTTAGCTGAACACTGAGCAGGACGCACCGCACTAAATTGTAGTTTTAAATGAACACTTTGAGCAGGACGCACAGCACTAACTTGTAGCTTTAGATGAAAACTGAGCAAAGGTCTCACTACACTAACTTGTAGTTTTAGCTGAACACTGTGAGCAGGACGCACCGCACTAACTTGTAGTTTTAGCTGAACACTGTGCAGAGGTCTCACCCCACTAACTTGTAGTTTTAGCTGAACACTGTGAGCAGGACTCAGCGCACTAACTTGTAGTTTTAAATGAACACTGTGAGCAGGACGCACAGCACTAACTTGTAGCTTTAAATGAACATTGTGCAAAGGTCTCACTACACTAACTTGTAGTTTTAGCTGAACACTGTGAGCAGGACGCACCACACTAACTTGTAGTTTTAGCTGAACACTGTGCAGAGGTGTCACTACACTAATTTGTAGTTTTAGCTGAACACTGTGAGCAGGACACACCGCACTAACTTGTAGTTTTAAATGAACACTGTGAGCAGGACGCACAGCACCAACTTGTAGCTTTAGATGAACACTGTGCAAAGGTCTCACTACACTAACTTGTAGTTATAGCTGAACACTGTGAGCAGCACGCACCGCACTAACTTGTAGTTTTAGCTGAATACTGTGCAGAGGTCTCACTACACTAATTTGTAGTTTTAGCTGAACACTGTGAGCAGGACGCACCGCACTAACTTGTAGTTTTAAATGAACACTGTGAGCAGGATGCACAGCACTAACTTGTAGTTTTTAGCTGAACACTGTGAGCAGGACGCACCCCACTAACTTGTAGTTTTAGCTGAACACTGAGCAGGACGCACTGCACTAAATTGTAGTTTTAAATGAACACTTTGAGCAGGACGCACAGCACTAACTTGTAGTTTTAAATGAACACTGTGAGCAGGACGCACAGCACTAACTTGTAGCTTTAAATGAACATTGTGCAAAGGTCTCACTACACTAACTTATAGTTTTAGCTGAACACTGTGAGCAGGACGCACCGCTCTAACTTGTAGTTTTAGCCGAACACTGTGCAGAGGTCTCACTACACTAACTTGTAGTTTTAGCTGAACACTGTGAGCAGGACGCACCGCACTAACTTGTAGTTTTAGCTGAACACTGTGCAGAGGTCTCACCCCACTAACTTGTAGTTTTAGCTGAACACTGAGCAGGACACACTGCACTAACTTGCAGTTTTAGCTGAACACTGTGAGCAGGACGCACTGCACTAACTTGTAGTTTTAGATGAACACTGTGCAGAGGTCTCACTACACTAACTTGTAGTTTTAGCTGAACACTGTGAGCAGGACGCACCGCACTAACTTGTAGTTTTAGCTGAACACTGTGAGCAGGACGCACAGCACTAACTTGTAGCTGTAGATGAACACTGTGCAGAGGTCTCACTACTCTAACTTGTAGTTTTAGCTGAACACTGTGCAGAGGTCTCACCCCACTAACTTGTAGTTTTAGCTGAACACTGTGAGCAGGACGCACCGCACTAACTTGTATTTTTAGTTGAACACTGTGAGCAGGACACACCCCACTAACTTGTAGTTTTAGCTGAACACTGTGAGCAGGACGCACCGCACTAACTTGTAGTTTTAGCTGAACACTGTGCAGAGGTCTTACTACACTAACTTGTATTTTTAGCTGAACACTGTGAGCAGGACACACCCCACTAACTTGTAGTTTTAGCTGAACACTGTGAGCAGGACGCACCGCACTAACTTGTAGTTTTAGCTGAACACTGTGCAGAGGTCTCACTACACTAACTTGTAATTTTAGCTGAACACTGTGAACAGGACGCACCCCACTAACTTGCAGTTTTAGCTGAACACTGAGCAGGATGCACCGCACTAACTTGTAGTTTTAAATGAACACTGTGAGCAGGACGCACAGCACTAACTTGTAGTTTTAGCTGAACACTGTGAGCAGGACGCACCCCACTAACTTGTAGTTTTAGCTGAAAACTGTGAGCAGGACGCACAGCACTAACTTGTAGCTTTAGATGAACACTGTGCAGAGGTCTCACTACACTAACTTGTAGTTTTAGCTGAACACTGTGAGCAGGACGCACCGCACTAACTTGTAGTTTTAGCTGAACACTGTGCAGAGGTCTCACTACACTAACTTGTAGTTTTAGCTGAACACTGTGAACAGGACGCACCCCACTAACTTGCAGTTTTAGCTGAACACTGAGCAGGATGCACCGCACTAACTTGTAGTTTTAAATGAACACTGTGAGCAGGACGCACAGCACTAACTTGTAGTTTTAGCTGAACACTGTGAGCAGGACGCACCAAACTAACTTGTAGTTTTAGCTGAACACTGTGAGCAGGACGCACAGCACTAACTTGTAGTTTTAGCTGAACACTGTGCAGAGGTCTCCCCCCACTAACTTGTAGTTTTAGCTGAACACTGTGAGCAGGACGCATCGCACTAACTTGTAGTTTTAGCTGAACACTGTGAGCAGGACGCACTGCACTAACTTGTAGTTTTAGATGAACACTGTGAGCAGGACGCACCACACTAACTTGTAGTTTTAAATGAACACTGTGAGCAGGACACACAGCACTAACTTGTAGTTTTAGCTGAACGCTGTGAGCAGAACGCACTGCACTAACTTGTAGTTTTAGATAAACACTGTGAGCAGGACGCACCACACTAACTTGTAGTTTTAAATGAACACTGTGAGCAGGACACACAGCACTAACTTGTAGTTTTAGCTGAACGCTGTGAGCAGGGCGCACCCCACTAACTTTTAGTTTTAGCTGAACACTGTGAGCAGGACGCACAGCACTAACTTGTAGCTTTAGATGATCACTGTGCAGAGGTCTCACTACACTAACTTGAAGTTTTAGCTGAACACTGTGAGGACGCACTGCACTAACTTGTAGTTTTAGCTGAACACTGTGAGCAGGACGCACCCCACTAACTTGTAGTTTTAGCTGAACACTGTGAGCAGGACGCACCACACTAACTTGTAGTTTTAAATGAACACTTTGAGCAGGACGCACAGCACTAACTTGTAGTTTTAGCTTAACACTGTGAGCAGGACGCACCCCACTCACTTGTAGTTTTAGCCAAACACTGTGTGCAGGACGCACCGCACTAACTTGTAGTTTTAGCTGAACACTGTGCAGAGGTCTCACCCCACTAACTTGTAGTTTTAGCTGAACACTGAGCAGGACACACCGCACTAACTTATAGTTTTAGCTGAACACTGTGAGCAGGACTCACTGCACTAACTTGTAGTTTTAGATGAACACTGTGCAGAGGTCTCACTACACTAACTTGTAGTTTTAGCTGAACACTGTGAGCAGGACGCACCACACTAACTTGTAGTTTTAGCTGAACACTGTGAGCAGGACGTACCGCATAACTTGTAGTTTTAGCTGAACACTGTGAGCAGGACGCACCACACTAACTTGTAGTTTTAAATGAACACTGTGAGCAGGACGCACAGCACTAACGTGTAGCTTTAGATGAACACTGTGCAGAGGTCTCACTTCACTAACTTGTAGTTTTAACCAAACACTGTGAGCAGGACGCACCGCACTAACTTGTAGTTTTAGCTGAACACTGTGCAGAGGTTTCACTACACTAACTTGTAGTTTTAGCTGAACACTGTGAGAAGGACGCACCCCACTAACTTGTAGTTTTAGCTGAACACTGAGCAGGATGCACCGCACTAACTTGTAGTTTTAAATGAACACTGTGAGCAGGACGCACAGCACTAACTTGTAGTTTTAGCTGAACACTGTGAGCAGGACGCACCCCACTAACTTATAGTTTTAGCTGAACACTGTGAGCAGGACACACCGCACTAACTTGTAGTTTTAGCTGAACACTGTGAGCAGGACGCACAGCACTAACTTGTAGCTTTAGATGAACACTGTGCAGAGGTCTCACTACACTAACTTGTAGTTTTAGCTGAACACTGTAAGCAGGACGCACCACACTAACTTGTAGTTTTAGCTGAACACTGTGCAGAGGTCTCACCCCACTAACTTGTAGTTTTAGCTGAACAATGTGAGCGGGACGCACCGCACTAACTTGTAGTTTTAGCTGAACACTGTGCAGAGGTCTCACCCCACTAACTTGTAGT
This sequence comes from Lithobates clamitans, assembly GCA_037952925.1. Taxonomy (NCBI): domain Eukaryota; kingdom Metazoa; phylum Chordata; class Amphibia; order Anura; family Ranidae; genus Lithobates; species Lithobates clamitans. Next base: position 672,904 of record JBBGZY010001289.1, read on the forward strand.
TTTATCTGAACACTGAGCAGGACACACCGCACTAACTTATAGTTTTAGCTGAACACTGTGAGCAGGACGCACTGCACTAACTTGTAGTTTTAGATGAACACTGTGCAGAGGTCTCACTACACTAACTTGTAGTTTTAGCTGAACACTGTGAGCAGGACGCACCAATCTAACTTGTAGTTTGAGCTGAACACTGTGAGCAGAACGCACCACACTAACTTGTAGTTTTAAATGAACACTGTGAGCAGGACGCACTGCATTAATGTGTAGCTTTAGATGAACACTGTGCAGAGGTCTCACTTCACTAACTTGTAGTTTTAGCCAAACACTGTGAGCAGGACGCACCGCACTAACTTGTAGTTTTAGCTGAACACTGTGAGAAGGACACACCCCACTTACTTGTAGTTTTAGCTGAACACTGAGCAGGATGCACCGCACTAACTTGTAGTTTTAAATGAACACTGTGAGCAGGACGCACAGCACTAACTTGTAGTTTTAGCTGAACACTGTGAGCAGGACGCACCCCACTAACTTATAGTTTTAGCTGAACACTGTGAGCAGGACGCACCGCACTAACTTGTAGTTTTAGCTGAACACTGTGAGCAGGACGCACAGCACTAACTTGTAGCTTTAGATGAACACTGTGCAGAGGTCTCACTACACTAACTTGTAGTTTTAGCTGAACACTGTGAGCAGGACGCACCGCACTAACTTGTAGTTTTAGCTGAACACTGTGCAGAGGTCTCACCCCACTAACTTGTAGTTTTAGCTAAACACTGAGCAGGATACACCGCACTAACTTATAGTTTTAGCTGAGCACTGTGAGCAGGACGCACTGCACTAACTTGTAGTTTTAGATGAACACTGTGCAGAGGTCTCACTACACTAACTTGTAGTTTTAGCTGAACACTGTGAGCAGGACGTACCGCACTAACTTGTAGTTTTAGCTGAACACTGTGAGCAGGACGTACCGCACTAACTTGTAGTTTTAGCTGAACACTGTGAGCAGGACGCACCACACTAACTTGTAGTTTTAAATGAACACTGTGAGCAGGACGCACAGCACTAACGTGTAGCTTTAGATGAACACTGTGCAGAGGTCTCACTTCACTAACTTGTAGTTTTAGCCAAACACTGTGAGCAGGACGCACCGCACTAACTTGTAGTTTTAGCTGAACACTGTGCAGAGGTTTCACTTCACTAACTTGTAGTTTTAGCTGAACACTGTGAGCAGGACGCACCCCACTAACTTGTAGTTTTAGCTGAACACTGAGCAGGATGCACCGCACTAACTTGTAGTTTTAAATGAACACTGTGAGCAGGACGCACAGCACTAACTTGTAGTTTTAGCTGAACACTGTGAGCATGACGCACCCCACTAACTTATAGTTTTAGCTGAAAACTGTGAGCAGGACGCACCGCACTAACTTGTAGTTTTAGCTGAACACTGTGAGCAGGACGTACAGCACTAACTTGTAGCTTTAGATGAACACTGTGCAGAGGTCTCACTACACTAACTTGTAGTTTTAGCTGAACACTGTGAGGTGGACGCACCACACTAACTTGTAGTTTTAGCTGAACACTGTGCAGAGGTCTCATCCCACTAACTTGTAGTTTTAGCTGAACACTGTGAGCAGGACGCACCGCATTAACTTGTAGTTTTAGCTAAACATTGTGCAGAGGTCTCACCCCACTAACTTGTAATTTTAGCTGAACACTGTGAGCAGGAAGCACCCCACTAACTTGTAGTTTTAGCTGAACACTGTGAGCAGGACGCACCGCACTAACTTGTATTTTTAGCTGAACACTGTGAGCAGGACACACCCCACTAACTTGTAGTTTTAGCTGAACACTGTGAGCAGGACACACCGCACTAACTTGTAGTTTTAGCTGAACACTGTGCAGAGGTCTCACTACACTAACTTGTAGTTTTAGCTGAACACTGCAAGCATGACGCACCACACTAACTTGTAGTTTTAGCTGAACACTGTGCAGAGGTCTCATCCCACTAACTTGTAGTTTTAGCTGAATACTGTGAGCAGGACGCACCGCACTAACTTGTAGTTTTAGCTGAACACTGTGAGCAGGACGCACTGCACTAACTTGTAGTTTTAGCTGAACACTGTGAGCAGGACGCACCCCATTAACTTGTAGTTTTAGCTGAACACTGTGAGCAGGACGCACCGCACTAACTTGTAGTTTTAGATGAACACTGTGCAGAGGTCTCACTACACTAACTGGTAGTTTTAGCTGAACACTGTGAGCAGGACGCACCGCACTAACTTGTAGTTTTAGCTCAACACTGTGCAGAGGTCTCACCCCACTAACTTGTAGTTTTAGCTGAACACTGTGAGCAGGTCGCACCGCACTAACGTGTAGTTTTAGCTGAACACTGTGAGCAGGACGCACTGCACTAACTTGTAGTTTTAGATGAACACTATGCAGAGGTCTCACTACACTAACTTGTAGTTTTAGCTGAACACTGTGAGGACGCACTGCACTAACTTGTAGTTTTAGCTGAACACTGTGAGCAGGACGCACCCCACTAACTTGTAGTTTTAGCTGAACACTGTGAGCAGGACGCACCGCACTAACTTGTAGTTTTAAATGGACACTTTGAGCAGGACGCACAGCAGTAACTTGTAGTTTTAGCTGAACACTGTGAGCAGGACGCACCCCACTCACTTGTAGTTTTAGCCAAACACTGTGAGCAGGACGCACCACACTAACTTGTAGTTTTAGCTGAACACTGTGAGCAGGACGCACAGCACTAACTTGTAGCTTTAGATGAACACTGTGCAGAGGTCTCACTACACTAACTTGTAGTTTTAGCTGAACACTGTGCAGAGGTCTCACCCCACTAACTTGTAGTTTTAGCTGAACACTGTGAGCAGGACGCACTGCACTAACTTGTATTTTTAGCTGAACACTGTGAGCAGGACACACCCCACTTACATGTAGTTTTAGCTGAACACTGTGAGCAGGACGCACCGAACTAACTTGTAGTTTTAGCTGAACACTGTGCAGAAGTCTCACCCCACTAACTTGTAGTTTTAGCTGAACACTGTGCAGAGGTCTCACCCCACTAACTTGTAGTTTTAGCTGAACACTGTGAACAGGACGCACCCCACTAACTTGCAGTTTTAGCTGAACATTGAGCAGGATGCACCGCACTACCTTGTATTTTTAAATGAACACTGTGAGCAGGACGCACAGCACTAACTTGTAGTTTTAGCTGAACACTGTGAGCAGGACACACCCCACTAACTTGTAGTTTTAGCTTAACACTGTGAGCAGGACGCACCGCACTAACTTGTAGTTTTAGCTGAACACTGTGAGCAGGACGCACAGCACTAACTTGTAGCTTTAGATGAACACTGTGCAGAGGTCTCACTACACTAACTTGTAGTTTTAGCTGAACACTGTGAGCAGGACGCACCGCACTAACTTGTAGTTTTAGCTGAACACTGTGCAGAGGTCTCACCCCACTAACTTGTAGTTTTAGCTGAACACTGTGAGCAGGACGCATCGCACTAACTTGTAGTTTTAGCTGAACACTGTGAGCAGGACGCACTGCACTAACTTGTAGTTTTAGATGAACACTGTGCAGAGGTCTCACTACACTAACTTGTAGTTTTAGCTGAACACTGTGTGCATGACGCACTGCACTAACTTGTAGTTTTAGCTGAACACTGTGAGCAGGACGCACAGCACTAACTTGTAGCTTTAGATGAACACTGTGCAGAGGTCTCACTACACTAACTTGTAGTTTTAGCTGAACACTGTGAGCAGGACGCACCGCATTAACTTGTAGTTTTAGCTAAACATTGTGCAGAGGTCTCACCCCACTAACTTGTAGTTTTAGCTGAACGCTGTGAGCAGGACGCACCCCACTAACTTGCAGTTTTAGCTGAACACTGAGCAGGATGCACTGCACTAACTTGTCGTTTTAAATGAACACTGTGAGCAGGAAGCACAGCACTAACTTGTAGTTTTAGCTGAACACTGTGAGCAGGACGCACCCCACCAACTTGTAGTTTTAGCTGAACACTGTGAACAGGACGCACCGCACGAACTTGTCATTTTAGCTGAACACTGTGAGCAGGATGCACAGCACTAACTTGTAGCTTTAGATGAACACTGTGCAGAGGTCTCACTACACTAACTTGTAGTTTTAGCTGAACACTGTGAGCAGGACGCACCGCACTAACTTGTAGTTTTAGCTGAACACTATGCAGAGGTCTCACCCCACTAACTTGTAGTTTTAGCTGAACACTGTGAGCAGGACGCATCGCACTAACTTGTAGTTTTAGCTGAACACTGTGAACAGGACGCACTGCACTAACTTGTAGTTTTAGATGAACACTGTGAGCAGGACGCACCACACTAACTTGTAGTTTTAAATGTACACTGTGAGCAGGACACACAGCACTAACTTGTAGTTTTAGCTGAACGCTGTGAGCAGGACGCACCCCACTAACTTTTAGTTTTAGCTGAACACTGTGAGCCGGACGCACCGCATTAACTTGTAGTTTGAGCTGAACACTGTGAGCAGGACGCACAGCACTAACTTGTAGCTTTATATGATCACTGTGCAGAGGTCTCACTACACTAACTTGTAGTTTTAGCTGAACACTGTGAGCAGGACGCACCGCACTAACTTGTAGTTTTAGCTGAACACTGTGCAGAGGTCTCATCCCACTAACTTGTAGTTTTAGCTGAACAATGAGCAGGATACACCGCACTAACTTGTAGTTTTAGCTGAACACTGTGAGCAGGACGCACTGCACTAACTTGTAGTTTTAGATGAACACTGTGCAGAGGTCTCACTACACTAACTTGTAGTTTTAGCTGAACACTGTGAGCAGGACGCACCGCACTAACTTGTAGTTTTAGCTGAACACTGTGAGCAGGGCGCACTCCACTAACGTGTAGTTTTAGCTGAACACTGTGAGCAGGACGCACCACACTAACTTGTAGTTTTAAATGAACACTGTGAGCAGGACGCACAGCACTAACGTGTAGCTTTAGATGAACACTGTGCAGAGGTCTCACCCCACTAACTTGTAGTTTTAGCTGAACACTGTGAGCAGGACACATCGCACTAACTTGTAGTTTTAGCTGAACACTGTGAGCAGGACGCACTGCACTAACTTGTAGTTTTAGATGAACACTGTGCAGAGGTCTCACTACACTAACTTTTAGTTTTAGCTGAACACTGTGAGCATGACGCATTGCACTAACTTGTAGTTTTAGCTGAACACTGTGAGCAGGACGCACCCCACTAACTTGTAGTTTTAGCTGAACACTGTGAGCAGGACGCACAGCACTAACTTGTAGCTTTAGATGAACACTGTGCAGAGGTCTCACTACACTAACTTGTAGTTTTAGCTGAATAATGTGAGCAGGACGCACCGCACTAACTTGTAGTTTTAGCTGAACACTGTGCAGAGGTCTCATCCCACTAACTTGTAGTTTTAGCTGAACACTGTGAGCAGGATACACCGCACTAACTTGTAGTTTTAGCTGAACACTGTAAGCAGGACGCACTGCACTAACTTGTAGTTTTAGATGAACACTGTGCAGAGGTCTCACTACACTAACTTGTAGTTTTAGCTGAACACTGTGAGCAGGACGCACCGCACTAACTTGTAGTTTTAGCTGAACACTGTGAGCAGGACGCACCCCACTAACTTGTAGTTTTAGCTGAACACTGTGAGCAGGACGCACCACACTAACTTGTAGTTTTAAATGAACACTGTGAGCAGGACGCACAGCACTAACGTGTAGCTTTAGATGAACACTGTGCAGAGGTCTCACTACACTAACTTGTAGTTTTAGCTGAACACTGTGAGCAGGACGCACCGCACTAACTTGTAGTTTTAGCTGAACACTGTGCAGAGGTCTCACCCCACTAACTTGTAGTTTTAGCTGAACACTGTGAGCAGGACGCATCGCACTAACTTGTAGTTTTAGCTGAACACTGTGAGCAGGACACACTGCACTAACTTGTAGTTTTAGATGAACACTGTGCAGAGGTCTCACTACACTAACTTGTAGTTTTAGCTGAACACTGTGAGCATGACGCACTGCACTAACTTGTAGTTTTAAATGAACACTGTGAGCAGGACGCACAGCACTAACTTGTAGTTTTAGCTGAACACTGTGAGCATGACGCACCACACTAACTTATAGTTTTAGCTGAAAACTGTGAGCAGGACGCACCGCACTAACTTGTAGTTTTAGCTGAACACTGTGAGCAGGACGTACAGCACTAACTTGTAGCTTTAGATGAACACTGTGCAGAGGTCTCACTACACTAACTTGTAGTTTTAGCTGAACACTGTGAGGTGGACGCACCACACTAACTTGTAGTTTTAGCTGAACACTGTGCAGAGGTCTCATCCCACTAACTTGTAGTTTTAGCTGAATACTGTGAGCAAGACGCACCGCACTAACTTGTAGTTTTAGCTGAACACTGTGCAGAGGTCCCATCCCACTAACTTGTAGTTTTAGCTGAATACTGTGAGCAAGACGCACCGCACTAACTTGTAGTTTTAGCTGAACACTGTGAGCAGGACGCACTGCACTAACTAGTAGTTTTAGATAACACTGTGCAGAGGTCTGACTACACTAAATTGTAGTTTTAGCTGAACACTGTGAGCAGGACGCACTGCACTAACTTGTAGTTTTAGCTGAACACTGTGAGCAGGACGCACCCCATTAACTTGTAGTTTTAGCTGAACACTGTGAGCAGGACGCACAGCACTAACTTGTAGCTTTAGATGAACACTGTGCAGAGGTCTCACTACACTAACTGGTAGTTTTAGCTGAACACTGTGAGCAGGACGCACAGCACTAACTTGTAGCTTTAGATGAACACTGTGCAGAGGTCTCACTAAACTAACTTGTAGTTTTAGCTGAACACTGTGAGCAGGACGCACCGCATTAACTTGTAGTTTTAGCTAAACATTGTGCAGAGGTCTCACCCCACTATCTTGTAGTTTTAGCTGAACACTGTGAGCAGGAAGCACCCCACTAACTTGTAGTTTTAGCTGAACACTGTGAGCCGGACGCACCGCACTAACTTGTAGTTTTAGATAACACTGTGCAGAGGTCTGACTACACTAAATTGTAGTTTTAGCTGAACACTGTGAGCAGGACGCACTGCACTAACTTGTAGTTTTAGCTGAACACTGTGAGCAGGACGCACCCCATTAACTTGTAGTTTTAGCTGAACACTGTGAGCAGGACGCACAGCACTAACTTGTAGCTTTAGATGAACACTGTGCAGAGGTCTCACTACACTAACTGGTAGTTTTAGCTGAACACTGTGAGCAGGACGCACAGCACTAACTTGTAGCTTTAGATGAACACTGTGCAGAGGTCTCACTAAACTAACTTGTAGTTTTAGCTGAACACTGTGAGCAGGACGCACCGCATTAACTTGTAGTTTTAGCTAAACATTGTGCAGAGGTCTCACCCCACTATCTTGTAGTTTTAGCTGAACACTGTGAGCAGGAAGCACCCCACTAACTTGTAGTTTTAGCTCAGCACAATGTGAGCAGGACGCACCGCACTAACTTGTAGTTTTAGCTGAACACTGTAAGCATGACGCACCACACTAACTTGTAGTTTTAGCTGAACACTGTGCAGAGGTCTCATCCCACTAACTTGTAGTTTTAGCTGAATACTGTGAGCAGGACGCACCGCACTAACTTGTAGTTTTAGCTGAACACTGTGAGCAGGACGCACTGCACTAACTTGTAGTTTTAGCTGAACACTGTGAGCAGTACACACCCCATTAACTTGTAGTTTTAGCTGAACACTGTGAGCAGGACGCACAGCACTAACTTGTAGCTTTAGATGAACACTGTGCAGAGGTCTCACTACACTAACTTGTAGTTTTAGCTGAACACTGTGAGCAGGACGCACCGCACTAACTTGTAGTTTTAGCTGAACACTGTGCAGAGGTCTCACCCCACTAACTTGTAGTTTTAGCTGAACACTGTGAGCAGGTCGCACCGCACTAACGTGTAGTTTTAGGTGAACACTGTGAGCAGGACGCACTGCACTAACTTGTAGTTTTAGATGAACACTGTGCAGAGGTTTCACTACACTAACTTGTAGTTTTAGCTGAACACTGTGAGAAGGACGCACCCCACTAACTTGTAGTTTTAGCTGAACACTGAGCAGGATGCACCGCACTAACGTGTAGTTTTAGCTGAACACTGTGAGCAGGACGCACTGCACTAACTTGTAGTTTTAGATGAACACTGTGCAGAGGTTTCACTACACTGACTTGTAGTTTTAGCTGAACACTGTGAGCAGGACGCACCGCACTAACTTGTAGTTTTAGCTGAACACTGTGCAGAGGTCTCACCCCACTAACTTGTAGTTTTAGCTGAACAATGTGAGCAGGACGCAGCGCACCAACTTGTAGTTTTAGCTGAACACTGTGCAGAGGTCTCACCCCACTAACTTGTAGTTTTAGCTGAACACTGTGAGCAGGACGTACCGCAATAACTTGTAGTTTTGGCTGAACACTGAGAGCAGGACGCACCACACTAACTTGTAGTTTTAAATGAACACTGTGAGCAGGACGCACCGCACTAACTTGTAGTTTTAGCTAAACATTGTGCAGAGGTCTCACCCCACTAACTTGTAATTTTAGCTGAACACTGTGAGCAGGAAGCACCCCACTAACTTGTAGTTTTAGCTGAACACTGTGAGCAGGACGCACCGCACTAACTTGTATTTTTAGCTGAACACTGTGAGCAGGACACACCCCACTAACTTGTAGTTTTAGCTGAACACTGTGAGCAGGACACACCGCACTAACTTGTAGTTTTAGCTGAACACTGTGCAGAGGTCTCACTACACTAACTTGTAGTTTTAGCTGAACACTGCAAGCATGACGCACCACACTAACTTGTAGTTTTAGCTGAACACTGTGCAGAGGTCTCATCCCACTAACTTGTAGTTTTAGCTGAATACTGTGAGCAGGACGCACCGCACTAACTTGTAGTTTTAGCTGAACACTGTGAGCAGGACGCACTGCACTAACTTGTAGTTTTAGCTGAACACTGTGAGCAGGACGCACCCCATTAACTTGTAGTTTTAGCTGAACACTGTGAGCAGGACGCACCGCACTAACTTGTAGTTTTAGATGAACACTGTGCAGAGGTCTCACTACACTAACTGGTAGTTTTAGCTGAACACTGTGAGCAGGACGCACCGCACTAACTTGTAGTTTTAGCTCAACACTGTGCAGAGGTCTCACCCCACTAACTTGTAGTTTTAGCTGAACACTGTGAGCAGGTCGCACCGCACTAACGTGTAGTTTTAGCTGAACACTGTGAGCAGGACGCACTGCACTAACTTGTAGTTTTAGATGAACACTGTGCAGAGGTCTCACTACACTAACTTGTAGTTTTAGCTGAACACTGTGAGGACGCACTGCACTAACTTGTAGTTTTAGCTGAACACTGTGAGCAGGACGCACCCCACTAACTTGTAGTTTTAGCTGAACACTGTGAGCAGGACGCACCCCACTCACTTGTAGTTTTAGCCAAACACTGTGAGCAGGACGCACCGCACTAACTTGTTGTTTTAGCTGAACACTGTGAGCAGGACGCACAGCACTAACTTGTAGCTTTAGATGAACACTGTGCAGAGGTCTCACTACACTAACTTGTAGTTTTAGCTGAACACTGTGAGCAGGACGCACCGCACTAACTTGTAGTTTTAGCTGAACACTGTGCAAAGGTCTCACTACACTAACTTGTAGTTTTAGCTGAACACTGTGAGCAGGACGCACAGCACTAACTTGTAGTTATAGCTGAACGCTGTGAGCAGGACGCACCCCACTAACTTGCAGTTTTAGCTGAACACTGAGCAGGATGCACTGCACTAACTTGTCATTTTAAATGAACACTGTGAGCAGGACGCACAGCACTAACTTGTAGTTTTAGCTGAACACTGTGAGCAGGATGCACCCCACCAACTTGTAGTTTTAGCTGAACACTGTGAGCAGGACGCACCGCACGAACTTGTCGTTTTAGCTGAACACTGTGAGCAGGACGCACAGCACTAACTTGTAGCTTTAGATGAACACTGTGCAGAGGTCTCACTACACTAACTTGTAGTTTTAGCTGAACACTGTGAGCAGGACGCACCGCACTAACTTGTAGTTTTAGCTGAACACTATGCAGAGGTCTCACCCCACTAACTTGTAGTTTTAGCTGAACACTGTGAGCAGGACGCATCGCACTAACTTGTAGTTTTAACTGAACACTGTGAACAGGACGCACTGCACTAACTTGTAGTTTTAGATGAACACTGTGAGCAGGACGCACCACACTAACTTGTAGTTTTAAATGTACACTGTGAGCAGGACACACAGCACTAACTTGTAGTTTTAGCTGAATGCTGTGAGCAGGACGCACCCCACTAACTTTTAGTTTTAGCTGAACACTGTGAGCCGGACGCACCGCATTAACTTGTAGTTTGAGCTGAACACTGTGAGCAGGACGCACAGCACTAACTTGTAGCTTTAGATGATCACTGTGCAGAGGTCTCACTACACTAACTTGTAGTTTTAGCTGAACACTGTGAGCAGGACGCACCGCACTAACTTGTAGCTTTAGATGAACAATGTGCAGAGGTCTCACCCCACTAACTTGTAGTTTTAGCTGAACAATGTGAGCAGGACGCACCGCACTAACTTGTAGTTTTAGCTGAACACTGTGCAGAGGTCTCATCCCACTAACTTGTAGTTTTAGCTGAACACTGAGCAGGATACACCGCACTAACTTGTAGTTTTAGCTGAACACTGTGAGCAGGACGCACTGCACTAACTTGTAGTTTTAGATGAACACTGTGCAGAGGTCTCACTACACTAACTTGTAGTTTTAGCTGAACACTGTGAGCAGGACGCACCGCACTAACTTGTAGTTTTAGCTGAACACTGTGAGCAGGGCGCACTCCACTAACGTGTAGTTTTAGCTGAACACTGTGAGCAGGACGCACCACACTAACTTGTAGTTTTAAATGAACACTGTGAGCAGGACGCACAGCACTAACGTGTAGCTTTAGATGAACACTGTGCAGAGGTCTCACCCCACTAACTTGTAGTTTTAGGTGAACACTGTGAGCAGGACACATCGCACTAACTTGTAGTTTTAGCTGAACACTGTGAGCAGGACGCACTGCACTAACTTGTAGTTTTAGATGAACACTGTGCAGAGGTCTCACTACACTAACTTTTAGTTTTAGCTGAACACTGTGAGCATGACGCATTGCACTAACTTGTAGTTTTAGCTGAACACTGTGAGCAGGACGCACCCCACTAACTTGTAGTTTTAGCTGAACACTGTGAGCAGGACGCACAGCACTAACTTGTAGCTTTAGATGAACACTGTGCAGAGGTCTCACTACACTAACTTGTAGTTTTAGCTGAATAATGTGAGCAGGACGCACCGCACTAACTTGTAGTTTTAGCTGAACACTGTGCAGAGGTCTCATCCCACTAACTTGTAGTTTTAGCTGAACACTGAGCAGGATACACCGCACTAACTTGTAGTTTTAGCTGAACACTGTAAGCAGGACGCACTGCACTAACTTGTAGTTTTAGATGAACACTGTGCAGAGGTCTCACTACACTAACTTGTAGTTTTAGCTGAACACTGTGAGCAGGACGCACCGCACTAACTTGTAGTTTTAGCTGAACACTGTGAGCAGGACGCACCACACTAACTTGTAGTTTTAAATGAACACTGTGAGCAGGACGCACAGCACTAACGTGTAGCGTTAGATGAACACTGTGCAGAGGTCTCACTACACTAACTTGTAGTTTTAGCTGAACACTGTGAGCAGGACGCACCGCACTAACTTGTAGTTTTAGCTGAACACTGTGCAGAGGTCTCACCCCACTAACTTGTAGTTTTAGCTGAACACTGTGAGCAGGACGCATCGCACTAACTTGTAGTTTTAGCTGAACACTGTGAGCAGGACGCACTGCACTAACTTGTAGTTTTAGATGAACACTGTGCAGAGGTCTCACTACACTAACTTGTAGTTTTAGCTGAACACTGTGAGCATGACGCACTGCACTAACTTGTAGTTTTAAATGAACACTGTGAGCAGGACGCACCGCACTAACTTGTAGTTTTAGCTGAACACTGTGCAGAGATTTCACTACACTAACTTGAAGTTTTAGCTGAACACTGTGAGCAGGACGCATCGCACTAACTTGTAGTTTTAGCAGAACACTGTGAGCAGGACGCACTGCACTAACTTGTAGTTTTAGATGAACACTGTGAGCAGGACGCACTGCACTAACTTGTAGTTTTAGCTGAACACTCTGAGCAGGACGCACCCCACTAACTTGTAGTTTTAGCTGAACACTGTGAGCAGGACGCACCGCACTAACTTGTAGTTTTAGCTGAACACTGTGCAGAGGTCTCACTACACTAACTTGTAGTTTTAGCTGAACACTGTGAGCAGGACGCACAGCACTAACTTGTAGTTATAGCTGAACGCTGTGAGCAGGACGCACCCCACTAACTTGCAGTTTTAGCTGAACACTGAGCAGGATGCACTGCACTAACTTGTCATTTTAAATGAACACTGTGAGCAGGACGCACAGCACTAACTTGTAGTTTTAGCTGAACACTGTGAGCAGGACGCACCCCACCAACTTGTAGTTTTAGCTGAACACTGTGAGCAGGACGCACCGCACGAACTTGTCGTTTTAGCTGAACACTGTGAGCAGGACGCACAGCACTAACTTGTAGCTTTAGATGAACACTGTGCAGAGGTCTCACTACACTAACTTGTAGTTTTAGCTGAACACTGTGAGCAGGACGCACCGCACTAACTTGTAGTTTTAGCTGAACACTATGCAGAGGTCTCACCCCACTAACTTGTAGTTTTAGCTGAACACTGTGAACAGGACGCACTGCACTAACTTGTAGTTTTAGATGAACACTGTGAGCAGGACGCACCACACTAACTTGTAGTTTTAAATGTACACTGTGAGCAGGACACACAGCACTAACTTGTAGTTTTAGCTGAATGCTGTGAGCAGGACGCACCCCACTAACTTTTAGTTTTAGCTGAACACTGTGAGCCGGACGCACCGCATTAACTTGTAGTTTGAGCTGAACACTGTGAGCAGGACGCACAGCACTAACTTGTAGCTTTAGATGATCACTGTGCAGAGGTCTCACTACACTAACTTGTAGTTTTAGCTGAACACTGTGAGCAGGACGCACCGCACTAACTTGTAGCTTTAGATGAACAATGTGCAGAGGTCTCACCCCACTAACTTGTAGTTTTAGCTGAACAATGTGAGCAGGACGCACCGCACTAACTTGTAGTTTTAGCTGAACACTGTGCAGAGGTCTCATCCCACTAACTTGTAGTTTTAGCTGAACACTGAGCAGGATACACCGCACTAACTTGTAGTTTTAGCTGAACACTGTGAGCAGGACGCACTGCACTAACTTGTAGTTTTAGATGAACACTGTGCAGAGGTCTCACTACACTAACTTGTAGTTTTAGCTGAACACTGTGAGCAGGACGCACCGCACTAACTTGTAGTTTTAGCTGAACACTGTGAGCAGGGCGCACTCCACTAACGTGTAGTTTTAGCTGAACACTGTGAGCAGGACGCACCACACTAACTTGTAGTTTTAAATGAACACTGTGAGCAGGACGCACAGCACTAACGTGTAGCTTTAGATGAACACTGTGCAGAGGTCTCACCCCACTAACTTGTAGTTTTAGGTGAACACTGTGAGCAGGACACATCGCACTAACTTGTAGTTTTAGCTGAACACTGTGAGCAGGACGCACTGCACTAACTTGTAGTTTTAGATGAACACTGTGCAGAGGTCTCACTACACTAACTTTTAGTTTTAGCTGAACACTGTGAGCATGACGCATTGCACTAACTTGTAGTTTTAGCTGAACACTGTGAGCAGGACGCACCCCACTAACTTGTAGTTTTAGCTGAACACTGTGAGCAGGACGCACAGCACTAACTTGTAGCTTTAGATGAACACTGTGCAGAGGTCTCACTACACTAACTTGTAGTTTTAGCTGAATAATGTGAGCAGGACGCACCGCACTAACTTGTAGTTTTAGCTGAACACTGTGCAGAGGTCTCATCCCACTAACTTGTAGTTTTAGCTGAACACTGAGCAGGATACACCGCACTAACTTGTAGTTTTAGCTGAACACTGTAAGCAGGACGCACTGCACTAACTTGTAGTTTTAGATGAACACTGTGCAGAGGTCTCACTACACTAACTTGTAGTTTTAGCTGAACACTGTGAGCAGGACGCACCGCACTAACTTGTAGTTTTAGCTGAACACTGTGAGCAGGATGCACCACACTAACTTGTAGTTTTAAATGAACACTGTGAGCAGGACGCACAGCACTAACGTGTAGCTTTAGATGAACACTGTGCAGAGGTCTCACTACACTAACTTGTAGTTTTAGCTGAACACTGTGAGCAGGACGCACCGCACTAACTTGTAGTTTTAGCTGAACACTGTGCAGAGGTCTCACCCCACTAACTTGTAGTTTTAGCTGAACACTGTGAGCAGGACGCATCGCACTAACTTGTAGTTTTAGCTGAACACTGTGAGCAGGACGCACTGCACTAACTTGTAGTTTTAGATGAACACTGTGCAGAGGTCTCACTACACTAACTTGTAGTTTTAGCTGAACACTGTGAGCATGACGCACTGCACTAACTTGTAGTTTTAAATGAACACTGTGAGCAGGACGCACCGCACTAACTTGTAGTTTTAGCTGAACACTGTGCAGAGATTTCACTACACTAACTTGAAGTTTTAGCTGAACACTGTGAGCAGGACGCATCGCACTAACTTGTAGTTTTAGCAGAACACTGTGAGCAGGACGCACTGCACTAACTTGTAGTTTTAGATGAACACTGTGAGCAGGACGCACTGCACTAACTTGTAGTTTTAGCTGAACACTCTGAGCAGGACGCACCCCACTAACTTGTAGTTTTAGCTGAACACTGTGAGCAGGACGCACAGCACTAACTTGTAGCTTTAGATGAACACTGTGCAGAGGTCTCACTACACTAACTTGTAGTTTTAGCTGAATAATGTGAGCAGGACGCACCGCACTAACTTGTAGTTTTAGCTGAACACTGTGCAGAGGTCTCATCCCACTAACTTGTAGTTTTAGCTGAACACTGAGCAGGATACACCGCACTAACTTGTAGTTTTAGCTGAACACTGTGAGCAGGACGCACTGCACTAACTTGTAGTTTTAGATGAACACTGTGCAGAGGTCTCATCCCACTAACTTGTAGTTTTAGCTGAACACTGAGCAGGATACACCGCACTAACTTGTAGTTTTAGCTGAACACTGTGAGCAGGACGCACTACACTAACTTGTAGTTTTAGCTGAACACTGTGAGCAGGACGCACCGCACTAACTTGTAGTTTTAGCTGAACACTGTGAGCAGGACGCACCCCACTAACTTGTAGTTTTAGCTGAACACTGTGAGCAGGACGCACCACACTAACTTGTAGTTTTAAATGAACACTGTGAGCAGGACGCACAGCACTAACGTGTAGCTTTAGATGAACACTGTGCAGAGGTCTCACTACACTAACTTGTAGTTTTAGCTGAACACTGTGAGCAGGACGCACCGCACTAACTTGTAGTTTTAGCTGAACACTGTGCAGAGGTCTCATCCCACTAACTTGTAGTTTTAGCTGAACACTGAGCAGGATACACCGCACTAACTTGTAGTTTTAGCTGAACACTGTGAGCAGGACGCACTACACTAACTTGTAGTTTTAGCTGAACACTGTGAGCAGGACGCACCGCACTAACTTGTAGTTTTAGCTGAACACTGTGAGCAGGACGCACCCCACTAACTTGTAGTTTTAGCTGAACACTGTGAGCAGGACGCACCACACTAACTTGTAGTTTTAAATGAACACTGTGAGCAGGACGCACAGCACTAACGTGTAGCTTTAGATGAACACTGTGCAGAGGTCTCACTACACTAACTTGTAGTTTTAGCTGAACACTGTGAGCAGGACGCACCGCACTAACTTGTAGTTTTAGCTGAACACTGTGCAGAGGTCTCACCCCACTAACTTGTAGTTTTAGCTGAACACTGTGAGCAGGACGCATCGCACTAACTTGTAGTTTTAGCAGAACACTGTGAGCAGGACGCACTGCACTAACTTGTAGTTTTAGCTGAACACTGTGCAGAGGTCTCACCCCACTAACTTGTAGTTTTAGCTGAACACTGTGAGCAGGACGCACCGCACTAACTTGTAGTTTTAGCTGAACACTGTGAGCAGGACGCACCCCACTAACTTGTAGTTTTAGCTGAACACTGTGAGCAGAACGCACCGCACTAACTTGTAGTTTTAGCTGAACACTGTGCAGAGGTCTCACTACACTAACTTGTAGTTTTAGCTGAACACTGTGAGCAGGACGCATCGCACTAACTTGTAGTTTTAGCAGAACACTGTGAGCAGGACGCACTGCACTAACTTGTAGTTTTAGATGAACACTGTGCAGAGGTCTCACTACACTAACTTGTAGTTTTAGCTGAACACTGTGAGCATGACGCACTGCACTAACTTGTAGTTTTAGCTGAACACTGTGAGCAGGACGCACAGCACTAACTTGTAGCTTTAGATGAATACTGTGCAGAGGTCTCACTACACTAACTTGTAGTTTTAGCTGAACACTGTGAGCAGGACGCACCGCACTAACTTGTAGTTTTAGCTGAACACTGTGCAGAGGTCTCACTACACTAACTTGTAGTTTTAGCTGAACACTGTGAGCAGGACGCACCGCACTAACTTGTAGTTTTAGCTGAACACTGTGAGCAGGACGCACCCCACTAACTTGTAGTTTTAGCTGAACACTGTGAGCAGGACGCACCACACTAACTTGTAGTTTTAAATGAACACTGTGAGCAGGACGCACAGCACTAACGTGTAGCTTTAGATGAACACTGTGCAGAGGTCTCACTACACTAACTTGTAGTTTTAGCAGAACACTGTGAGCAGGACGCACCGCACTAACTTGTAGTTTTAGCTGAACACTGTGCAGAGGTCTCACCCCACTAACTTGTAGTTTTAGCTGAACACTGTGAGCAGGACGCATCGCACTAACTTGTAGTTTTAGCAGAACACTGTGAGCAGGACGCACTGCACTAACTTGTAGTTTTAGATGAACACTGTGCAGAGGTCTCACTACACTAACTTGTAGTTTTAGCTGAACACTGTGAGCATGACGCACTGCACTAACTTGTAGTTTTAGCTGAACACTGTGAGCAGGACGCACCCCACTAACTTGTAGTTTTAGCTGAACACTGTGAGCAGGACGCACAGCACTAACTGGTAGCTTTAGATGAATACTGTGCAGAGGTCTCACTGCACTAACTTGTAGTTTTAGCTGAACACTGTGAGCAGGACGCACCGCACTAACTTGTAGTTTTAGCTGAACACTGTGCAGAGGTCTCACCCCACTAACTTTTAGTTTTAGCTGAACACTGTGAGCAGTCCGCACCGCACTAACTTGTAGTTTTAGCTGAACACTGTGAGCAGGACGCACCCCACTAACTTGTAGTTTTAGCTGAACACTGTGAGCAGGACGCACCGCACTAACTTGTAGTTTTAGCTGAACACTGTGCACAGGTCTCACTACACTAACTTGTAGTTTTAGCTGAACACTGTGAGCAGGACGCACCCCAATAACTTATAGTTTTAGCTGAACACTGTGAGCAGAATGCACAGCACTAACTTGTAGTTTTAGCTGAACGCTGTGAGCAAGACGCACCCCACTAACTTGTAGTTTTAGCTGAACACTGTGAGCAGGACGCACCGCACTAACTTGTAGTTTTAGCTGAACACTGTGAGCAGGACGCACAGCACTAACTTGTAGCTTTAGATGAACACTGTGCAGAGGTCTCACTACACTAACTTGTAGTTTTAGCTGAACACTGTGAGCAGGACGCACCGCACTAACTTGTAGTTTTAGCTGAACACTGTGCACAGGTCTCACCCCACTAACTTGTAGTTTTAGCTGAACAATGTGAGCAGGACGCACCGCACTAACTTGTAGTTTTAGCTGAACACTGTGCAAAGGTCTCACCCCACTAACTTGTAGTTTTAGCTGAACACTGTGAGCAGGATGCACTGCACTAACTTGTAGTTTTATATGAACACTGTGCAGAGGTCTCACTACACTAACTTGTAGTTTTCGCTGAACACTGTGAGCAGGACGCACCGCACTAACTTGTAGTTTTAGCTGAACACTGTGCAGAGGTCTCACCCCACTAACTTGTAGTTTTAGCTGAACACTGTGAGCAGGACGTACCCCACTAACTTGTAGTTTTAGCTGAACACTGTGAGCAGGACGAACCGCACTAACTTGTAGTTTTAGCTGAACAATGTGAGCAGAACGCACAGCACTAACTTGTAGCTTTAGATGAACACTGTGCAGAGGTCTCACTACACTAACTTGTAGTTTTAGCTGAACACTGTGAGCAGGACGCACCGCACTAACTTGTAGTTTTAGCTGAACACTGTGCAGAGGTCTCACCCCACTAACTTGTAGTTTTAGCTGAACACTGTGAGCAGGACGCACCGCACTAACTTGTAGTTTTAGCTGAACACTGTGAGCAGGACGCACTGCACTAACTTGTAGTTTTAGCTGAACACTCTGAGCAGGACTCACCCCTCTAACTTGTAGTTTTAGCTAAACACTGTGAGCAGGACACACCACACTAACTGTAAATAGTCTAGCTGCCTGACTGTGGTACTAATAGGATCAAAAGAACACCAGCAATTTTCTTCAGGTAGCTGTAAATACTGTAACAAGACAATGAGACCTGCCCTCACTTATCCATTAGAATGCATGTACCTCCACTGTGGGGACACCCAAATTTTAGTGTTAGGACCACAGATTACAGGGTGCCGTGACGTGGCTCTGTGGCTTACGCATGCATTTGCAAATGCGTGCGGACTGAACCCCTGTTTTTAACGCACTGTTAGACAGGTCAATTGGTTGTCTGCGAGCTGGTGGTAAGTAGGCTTGGAATTTTTTCCTGGGCATTCCCCAGGTTTTGTTGGTAACTGTAACAAGACAAGCCTGCCTGTCAGTAAGAAGATAACAGGAACGGATCTAGCTAAACTGAATACAGTGTATATATATATATATATATATATATATGCAACACCTGGGATGCATATATATACACAATACACTGTAAATACAGCTAACTCACTGATTGTCCTGCCTAATCTAGCTAACTCAAATGAAATGACACTGTCTCTCTGTCTATCTATGTATCTCAACGCCGGAACACCTACTACACAGGGCCGCCGTGCAGACCGCCTTATATAGTGTGGGGCGTGTTCTAAACCCCCTGAGCCATATTTGGCCAAAGCCACCCTGGCTTTGGCCAATTACAGCTCTCTCTACTGGCGGTGCTGTGTTTGGCCAAGCATGCGGGTCATAGTGCATGCTTGGCCAATCATCAGCCAGCAATGCACTGCGATGCCGCAGTGAATTATGGGCCATGACGCGCCACACGAATTTGGAGCGAACGACCCATATCGTTCGCAATTTGGCGAATGGGCGAACAGACGATGTTCGAGTCAAACATGGGTTCGACTCGAACAAGAAGCTCATCCCTACTCCTCTGTAAATATAAAGTGGTAACCTGTAAAGGCTTTTAAAGGCTTTTAAAAATGTATTTAGTTTGTCGCCACTGTATGACTAAAATTGAGTTTATTGGATGTTTTTTTATAACAAAAAGTAGAAAATATCATTTTTTTTTCGAAATTTTCAGTCTTTTTCTGTTTTCATCAAAAGAAAGCTCTATTTGTGGGAAGAAAAGGACTCAAATTTCGTTTGGGTACAGCATTGCATGACTGCAAAATTAGCAGTTAAAGCGGCGCAGTGCCAATTTGTAAAAAGTGCTCTGGTCAGGAAGGCGACTGTGATGAGTTTTATAACGGCAAGACAAAACTTCCTTTTTTCCACTGCATCAGGGACCATGTCTCCCTGGTACGGGGGAAGAAAATGGAGATGCCCATAAATCGTCATATGGGTTTGTATCATAGTTTTGATGATACCAAAATGCACTTCTTTGTTCTTGAACATGTCCCCACCCAAAGAAAGAGGCAGTGAGAATGATAAGATTTTACTGCAGCGCGAGGCACGTTGGACCTTGGTTCCCTCAGACCCCCAGGCCTCAATGATGCCTTAAGTTTTAAGTCATTTCTTTAATTTGTTTTTTTTTCCTACTTTTTATTCTGTGTCTGTTTTCTTTTCTGCTGCCTTATAGCTAATTACAATTATAATACTGTTTTGTATAAATTTGATGCTTTTATCAGAAATTCATATTGTACAATTATAATATTATTCTGTATAAATTTGATGCTTTCATCAGAAATTCATATTGTATCAATTTTTGTACAAACATGTGGTCACTTTATCTGAACCAAACATGACCATTTACTGCTAACCTTTCTATGTGTGGGTATTGACTACATATGCAAATCATGCTGTTTAATCATTATTTGATTAACATTCAATTGCATTCCTTGCACATTCTGTGTTTTCCATCCTCCGTCTGTCACTACAGGTATTGCTTGTATGGGCGTCCGGGGCACTCACTGGTTGATATGTTAATCAATCATTCAGCTGGTGTGTTGCCCTTTATTTGGTTTTGTCCATTTGCTCAGCCTTGGGTTGTAAAGTCTTTCCTGTGCGACCGGGATGGGCTGTTCGTTTTTGTCTGCCCACCTCTTACGCATTGGCTTTGTCCTTGTCATGCCTTGATGAGGGTATTGGACTTTCCAAGATGGCAGCCTTGTTCCTTTGAAGCTTCACCTCTGTGGTGCATGTGCCGTCCATCATCCCAGGCGCATGCGCAGTGGCATTCCTCACTACGCCCGCGATGTGGCGGTGAAGTCAGACGCCGCCGAGTCAGATAGCGGCTATGTAAATGGCAGCAACATGCCTCTACAGTCTGCCTGAGACATCTGAATAGGGATGATCTGATATCCCTCCCGGGTCTCGAGGATTTGCCTTTTAAATTTTTTGGTAAGATGCCTTCCCTTTCTTTGTAGACTCAGCAATTTAACCGCTCCTGCATTTCGTAAAATCTTATCAGATTTTCGTAAAGTAGAGTTAAAGTTTTTATTATCTTATCAGATTTTAAACAATTTGCATGTTTAGTCATGTTAATGTGTTATTCTCTAATAAGTTCATGAGATATTTACTCAAATGTTTTTTCATTAATAGTATAAAAAAAGAGCCACACCATCAATTTCCTGAAGAAACTCTATCGAGTGAAACATGTCGAGAGTGGTAGTGCTGTGCTTGTATATGCTTTATTAATGTATTTATCTTTTGATACAGATGTACTCTTTCTTCTCATGTTTTTATTCTCTTCCTTAATAAAAAACTTACATTTTTAATGCTACTTGATGAGTTTTGATCTCTACACCCAACACTAACCTCCCTGGCGGTATGATTATTTCGGATTTTAGGTGCTGAAAGCGGTACCATTATTTTGCATGGAAATTTGGCGTTTTATATTGTAGGTCTGTAAATATTAACAATAATACACTTAAATCTGTCCAAACCAGAGTCTAGTAGATATCCCGGGTATGATAAAGTTTGAAACACAAAAACATAAATTATAATATAATAAATAAAAATAAATAATAAAAAAAAATAAAAAAAAAATAGTAATAAAATAAATTTCCCCACAATTCACTATCGCTCAATTCTGCAAGTGTTCTAATTTACTATCGCTGTTTTCTAGCTGGTCTAAAGCCACTTTTGATGTAAAGGGACACTTTTTGGTTGCTATGGACAATCTCCAGTTTCCAGGCAGAAGGAACAGTTTTATATATATAAAACTGCATGCAGGACACTGGGCAGACCACTAGGGACAAAGGGGATGTGTAGTTATTTGATACAGTACTGTAATCTGTAAGATTACAGTATGCTGTATCTGTACTGTGTGTTTCACTTTTTGAATTTGCCGCCGAACTCCGTCCCCGTGCGTCGCAACGCTCGCAGGGAACGGAGCTCGGCACTGTGAATCGAGCGAGACACAGCGGCTCGCCGATCACAGCGGGGAGACATCGCAGGATCCAGGGGACAAGGTAAGTATGCTCTTCCTGGATCCTGCAATGCAAGCCCGAGTCTGGCTCGGGGATACCGCTTTTGGTATGAAAAATCCACCCCGAGCCAGACTCGGGAATACCGCCAGGGGGGTTAAAGTCCCGAGGTTTGTTACTTCTCTGCCCCGTTCTTCATTATTTGAAATTTTTCATGTTTGGGATGTGGTGTTTTCTTGTTTGATTTCTCCATCTTGCTCTTTATCATTGTTTATCCAGGGTGTTACACACCCATCATTTAGATGGAGTTTTAATCAAATCATACTCTATTTGACTATACTGTTATATGTATTGTTTTTTCTATTTGTGCAGTTCTTTTCTCCCTTTTTTTTTGTTATTGCCAACTATTGCGGCAATGCATTTTAGGGCCTTATGGATATTACCCCTAGGTCACAAAATGCAACTGGTGGAGGCCTTTACATGGATCGCTTCCTTCTCAGACTCCAGAGGATGCTGGAAAGGAAGTCCAGAATTTACTGGAACAAATGGTACTTTACTAAATACATAGATGACCAAATGTCCCCCTGGGGCCTGAGAATACAGATTTTCCCTACCATCAACAAATTGGAACCTGAGTTTAAGTTGCAATGGGTACAAAATCTGCAGCAGTGCTCCACCAAAATGATGGAGCTTTTATGTTGTCATTACACTAATGAAGTAATACTTTTGGACAAAGGGATAGAGAAACTGTATGAGGACAATAAGTCTATTGCCCTGGACGCACTTTTTCCTGGTCGTGAGAGTGTGCTAAAGGCGGGTCTTGAAATATTGAAAACCAAAGAAAAAAAATTTATGAGAGATAAACTCTCCTATGATAATAGTCAGGCCTATAATTGGGCACCTTTCAAGAACAGGAGACGCAATACAAAAATGCGGGTCCAAAATCAACAGACGTCTGAACAAAATGATTCTGATACTTCATCACTATCCTCTGTTTCTTCCTCACAGGCACCTGATCACGCAACGATTCCCAAGAAACAACAACCGCACAAATGCACCAACGATAATGTAAGTGCACAACTGGGAAAATCTAAACGTTTGCCCAAAACCAATCGTACACCCATGAATACTAGAGCAGCAGCTGCTAAAACCTCTGCCATTATGAATGCACCGGGTCAGTCTGAAATCACTTCACACATGGGCACAACTAATACAGTGATGGCTAAGGCTTCGCCCACCCAGGTGGGCGGGACCAGTGAGACAACCACTGAATCAGTTTTTTGCACGGCACCAATTTTTACCCAACCAGTACACGACCCAAAAAAGACAGGAGGTGTGGATTCGTTACACCCTAAACAGCCCAAAATCAATTTGAAGTAATTAACCTGTCGCCAATTGCTCTCACAGAAGCCCATATCTCAGTTTTACAACTTGGCCTAACATTTTGTCCCACACAGACGGTTGATCCCTTTGAATTGATCAAGGATCTCAACGTATTCTTGCGTAAATTAATGTTCCGAGTTCTGTATGATAAATCACAGCCAGTGACTCAGATCCAGCAACCCGAAAACCCCCTCTGTAAGGAAATGAGCAATAATGATATAAGAGCTATGGAAGAATTGATGGAATTATGGAATGAGGGACACACTGATGAGACGGACCTTGTGGAGGCTGACACTCTGCAATCAGGTCAATCGGCACCAGTGCCATTCTTGTCAATCCCTCCTCCCATACTTTCCACACCAAAAGATTACAAACCCAGATCAACCAAGTTTTCTGCTTTGCAGGGTAACCCCAATGTGTGGGCTTTCACCCAACAAGTGACCAATGAAATACGTAAGACCAAACGGAAGGGATTGACTCAATCCAACTTAACGTCAGTCCAAAAAGAGGCACTTGGCTCCCTACAACAAGAAACACGCTTAACTATAAAACCATCCGACAAGGGGGGAAATTTGGTTGTAATGGACAATTCCCAATACGAGTCAATGGTTATGAAGCTTCTGCAGAACCCTGAATGCTATAGAAAAATACCAGAAAGTCATGTCAACTACACAATAACTAAATACAGACAACTTCTTGGCTCGGCTTACCATCAAGTGCTAATAAACAAAAAAACTTGGGAATTTTTGAATGTTCCGGCCCCCAAAACTTCCACTCTATATGCTCTCCCGAAGAATCACTAAAATGCCACTAATCCACCAGGGCTCCCCGTAGTCTCCGGAAACGGCTGTCTCACTGAGAATGCCAGTGCACTCATTGATGACTTCCTCAGACCTCATGTTGGACTGGTGTCCTATTTGCAGGACACCAGGGATCTCCTGAGAGCACTTGATGGCATTTCTGTTCTGGAGGGCTCCTGGCTCATTGCTCTCGATGTTGAGGCCCTCTACAACTCCACCCCCCATGATTTGGGCGTTGGAGTTGTGGAGGGCTTCATTTGCGAGAGCAATGAAGCATCCAAGGGATACAATGAGTTCATCTTGAATCTACTTCGATTCATCTTGACCAAAAATATTTTTCTTTTTGGACACTCCCACTACCTCCAGATGCAGGGAGTGGCTATGGGGGCCAAGTGTGTCCCCTCCTTATACCAATCTGTATCTGGGGGGTGGGAGCGACATCTCTTTCATAGAGATGATATGCAGACTTTCTTTTACCAGATACCCATCTGGAGACGTTATATAGATGATGTCTTCTTTATTTGGACTGGCAACAAAGAGGACCTGCTGGCCTTTTTTTAAGGCCTTAAGGTAAATAGATTCAACCTAAAATTTACCATAGGAATGAGCCAATCACAACTTACATTCTTGGATATACAAATCTTTATTAACCCAGATGGGGGTATCGGATCCACACTTTACCGTAAACCTTTGGCAGGGAAATACCCTGCTTCATGTGACCAGTTCCCACCTGGCCCCTCTGATAGCTAGTGTACCATATATGCAATACCTTAGACTCAAAAGAAACTGTAGTAAAGATGCTCAATTTGAGTCTGAAGCAAGAGCACTACAGATGCGCTTGCGACTCCAAAGCTACAGCAACAAATGCCTTAAAAAAGCGTACCTCAAGGCCAAGAATCAGGATAGGTCTGTTTTGATCCATGGCAAGAAAACATTGAAACCTAACCCAGGGGTCAGATTAATCACGCGTTTTTCTGGTCAACATCAACAAGTACGAGACATTTTTAAAAAATACTGGTAACTCCTTAACCACTTCAATACCAAGGGCGTCATATGACGTCCTTGGCTTTGAGCGGGTATATCTGAATGATGCCTGTAGTTACAGATATCATTCAGATATTGCCGGTTTCAGCCGGCGAATCTCTACACCATAGGAACGATCATAGCGGCCGTTCCGCCGATTGATCGTTCCTATGGGAGGCGAGAGGGGACGTCCCCCCCTCCCGCCGCCCTCCGGTGCTTGCTCCGACTCACCGTTACGATCGGTGAGGCGGAGAGTGGATCCGCCGCCGCCGGATGTAGATCATAGAGATTGGTCCCCGGAGTCTCTATGATCGTCGGAGGCCGGGCGCGATGTTATGACGTCACGCCTGGCCTCTCCATTAAAAAAAACGGCGCCGCTTCGCCTGGGAAGCGGCGATCGTTTTATTTATTTTTTTATTTCAGGCTTCCCAGCCTAGTGGTGAGATATAGGGTCTTATTGACCCCATATCTCACTATTAAGAGCACCTGACATGTCATATTGCTATTACAAGGGATGTTTACATTCCTTGTAATAGGAATAAAAGTGATCAATTTTTTTTTTTTCAAAAAAGTGTCAAAATAAAAAAATATATAATTAACAATAAAAAAAAAAAAATTTTAAAGCGCCGCTGTCCCCGTGTGCTCGCACGCAGAAGCGAACGCATACGTAATTCCCGCCCACATATGAAAACGGTGTTCAAACCATACATGTGAGGTATTGCCGCGAACGTTGGAGCGAGAGCAATAATTTTGGCCTTAGACCTCCTCTGTAACTCAAAACATGTAACCAGTAAAAAAATTTTAAGCGTCGCCTATGGAGATTTTTAAGTACCGAACATTAGCGCCATTCCACGAGCGTGTGCAATTTTGAAGCGTGACATGTTAGGTATCTATTTACTCGGCGTAACTTCATCTTTCACAAAATGCAAAAATATTGGGCTAACTTTACTGTTTTGTTGTTTTTTTTTAACACAAAACAGTTTTTTTCCCCAAAAAAACGCGTTCGAAAAATTCCTGCGCAAATACTGTGTGAGATAAAAAGTTGCAACAACCGCCATTGTATTCTCTTGGGTCTTTGCTAAAAAAACATATATAATGTTTGGGGGTTCTATGTAATTTTCTTGCAAAAAAATGATGATTTTTACATGTAGGAGCAAAGTGTCAGAATTGGCCCGGTATTGAAGCGGTTAAAGGAGATGCAAATGTATCAAAACATCTTAAAGATTCTCCAGTAATAACGTTCAAGAGATCCAAGTCACTAAGAGATGCGCTGGTGTATAGTCATTATGCCCCTACACTGTCCAGGTTAAATCTAGGGGCACTAGGCCTTGCCACAAGTGCAATTTTTGCCGTCATTTATACGCATCCAAGCACATCACTTTGCCCAATGGTCGTCTGTACAGGCCCAAATTTTTGGCCACCTGTCAGTCCGTTGGGATAGTTTACATTATGGTTTGCGACTGTGATGTGTTTTATGTCGGCAAGACAAAACGTCCTTTTTTTCACCGCATCAGGGACCATGTCTCCCTGGTACGGGGGAAGAAAATGGAGACGCCCATAAGTCATCATATGGGTTTGTGTCATCATTTTGATGATACCAAAATGCACTTCTTTGCTCTTAAACATGTCCCCCCCAACGAAAGAGGCGGTGACAATAATAAGATTTTACTGCAGCGCGAGGCACGTTGGATCTCTGACCTTGGTGCCCTCAGACCCCCAGGCCTCAATGATGCCTTAAGTTATAAGTCATTTCTTTAATCTGTTTTTGTTTTTCTTTCCTACTTTTTATTCTTTGTCTGTTTTCTTTTCTGCTGCCTTATAGCTAATTACAATTATAATACTGTTTTGTATAAATTTGATGCTTTTAACAGAAATTCATATTGTATCATATTGTACAATTATAATATTATTCTGTATAAATTTGATGCTTTCATCAGAAATTCATATTGTATCAATTTTTGTACAAACATGTGGTCACTTTATCTGAACCAAACATGACCATTTACTGCTAACCTTCCTATGTGTGTGTATTGACTACATATGCAAATCATGCTGTTTATTCATTATTTGATTAAAGGGGTTGTAAAGGTATACATTTTTTCACCTTAATGCATTCTATGCATTAAGGTGAAAAAACTTTTGACAATACCGCCGCCCCCAGCCCCCCCGTTTTACTTACCTGACACCTCGAAACTCAGCCGCCTCGCTCCCGACCTCCAGTTCGCCGCTCAGCCTGGTCGCTGATTGGCTATAGTAGATGGATTGAAAGCAGTGCAGCCATTGGCTCGCGCTGCTGTCAATCACATCCAATGACACGGCGTGTCGGGGGCGGGGCCGAGTGATACAGCGAGCGGCTATAGCCGCCGGCTGTATCACGGAAACGCGCCCGCAATAACTAACCACCATGCGAGGGAGCTCGCATTAAGGTGGTTAGTTCTTGCGGGGAGGAGCTGAAACAGCCGCTGAGGGACCCCAGAAGAGCAGGTTCGGGGCCACTCTGTGCAGAACGAGCTGCACAGTGAAGGTAAGTATAACATTTTTGTTATTTAAAAAAAAAAAATTACCTTTACAACCCCTTTAACATTTAATTGCATTCCTTGCACATTCTGTGTTTTCCATCCTCCGTCTGTCACTACAGGTATTGCTTGTATGGGCGCCCGGGGTACTCACTGGTTGATATGTTAATCAATCATTCAGCCGGTGTGTTGCCCTTTGTTTGGTTTTGTCCATTTGCTCAGCCTTGGGTTGTAAAGTCTTTCCTGTGCGACTGGGATGGGCTGTTCATTTTTGTCTGCCCACCTTCTATGCATTGGCTTTGTCCTCGTCATGCCTTGATGAGGGTATTCAAATTTCCAAGATGGCGACCTTGTTCCTATGACGATTCGCGTCTGTGGTGCACGTTCCATCCGTCATCCCTGGCGCATGCGCAGTGGCATTCCTATTTTGTTTACACTTATTGCACTGGCTACTCAAAACCCGTGTTCTATAGGCTTATTTTTATATTTCTCTATAGCTCTTCTCTGCAAGCCACCAAGGTGTTTGAGCTGGATGAATGGAATGTTATACGCACTGATCAATTTCATTGCTTTTTTTACATCTTTTATGGAATTAAAGCAGTCCTGGTGAGGTTTGGTTCCGTTCTGTGTCCATATGTTTCTATGTCCTTATGTTTTGATATTATTGTTTTTTCTTCAAAATTTTCTTTTTGCGTAGTTCCCCTTCAAATTTTATGCCAATTTGCATGTTTAGTCATGTCAATGTATTATTCTCTAATACGTTCATGAGGTATTTACTCAAATGTTTTTTCATTCATAGTATAAAAAGAGCCACACCATCAATCTCCTGAAGAAACTCTATCGAGTGAAACATGTCGAGAGTGGTAGTGCTTTGCTTGTATATGCTTTATTAATGAATTTATCTTTTGATACGGATGTACTCTTCCTTCTCATGTTTTTATTCTCCTCCCTAATAAAAAACTTAAATTTTTAATGCTACTTGATTAGTTTTGATCTCTACACCAACACCTTTAAAGTCCCGAGGTTTATTACCTCTCTGCCCTGTTCTTCATTATTTGAAATTTTTCATGTTTGGGATGTGGTGTTTTCTTGTTTGATTTCTCCATCTTGCTCTTTATGACTGTCAGTCGCCGCTCTCTGGTTTGCCCCCCCCCCACACTTGCTGGAGTGCTGGGCTGTGGAGGAGGCAAAAATGGTCAGCTCAGGCTCTCAGCGGCTCGCAAATGTACAAATATAGAGGATAATCCCAAATTATAGAGGTGAAACAGGAATTTTAATTTACAGTATTTCTAGTTACCAATAGGGGGATTCTTTTCTGTGGGGAAAAAAGGAGCATCTTAAGATGGAGGATGGATTGCACATGTGGTTGAGCTCTGCCAATGGGGTTATTTACTAAAGGAAAATCCACTTTGCACTGCAAGTGCACTTGGAAGTAAAGTCGCTGTAGATCTGAGGGGGACATGCAAGGAAAATAAAAAACAGCATTTTAGCTTGCACATGATTGGATGATAAAATCAGCAGAGTTTCCACTCATTTCAGATCTACCTCTTAGATTTAGAGCGACTGCACTTCCAAGTGCACTTTCAGTGCAAAGTGGATTTGCCTTTCGTAAATAACCCCCAATGTCTTGTTTCTTGTAACCCTATATTGTTTTCACCATTACACTTCTTGAAATAGAACTATATCTAAAATAAAGCCAGTAGGAATGTTTCAAATTTTTTTTATTTGTTATATCTTAGGCCAGTGTTTCTCAACTCCAGTCCCCAAGGCGCCCCAACAGGTCATGTTTTCAGGCTTCCCATAATTTTGCACATGTGATTTGATCAGTTTCACTGCCTTAGTAATTACCACAGCGGTTTCTTCAGAGGGAAAGCCTGAAAACATGACCTGTTGGGGCGCCTTGAGGACTGGAGTTGAGAAACACTGTCTTAGGCAACATGTTAGTGGGAACATTTACTAACTGACATATTTCAAAAGTTTTTATAAATTCACTGCAAATTTTAAGTGTTGAATTAAAAATAAAAATGTATTTTTGAATAACCAAGGGGAATTAAAAACTAATAAGATACTCTGAAGAAAAAAAAAAATCATATCTTTGAACCATCTGCTGAAACATTTTTTAGCATTAGGAATATTAATAGATGGGAAAATGTATTCCTTTTACAAAATGCCTTTTTATTTATTTACTGTTCAATAAAACAAGTATTTCAACTCAAATTTAAAGAGAAACTTTCCGAAAAAATAAAAAACAGCATTTACATGAATCTAACAGAACAGGTCAAGCTGAATGATCAGACAAGGAGTACCTGTAACTAACAGTTTCAAAGTTAGAAGCAATAATGCAAAACAGGTGCAGGATGGCAAATAACATGTATACACTGCAGAAAAATACATAACAGATTGTGAAAGCTACACAAACAGACTCTTCATAGCAACGTCTCTATGGTTTACTCAATCTGTGGCTCAGTTTTGGGAAATTAAGTTAAAGGGGCTAGTAGAAAAAAAGGGAGAATGTTGGGACTTTTCAAGTGCTACATACAAACTAAGATAAACTTCTTTAAAAATGAATTATTTATTGAAAAAAATGTTAAAAGACACATCCATATAAAACCATTGTCAGAAACTGTGATTATCAGACCAAGACAGAAGTACAGTTAAATCACACTCATTTAATAATAAAAGTAAAAAGAACAAACGTAGTCAAAACATAGCCAAAGTTCAGTAACCAGAATGGATACTCAGCCAAGCCAGAAGTCAGGGATCAAAGTAGTGGAACAGCAAGCAGGATATTGAGCCAGAAGGGACATCAGCAAAGCTAGCCTTTGAATAGGAACACAGGAGATGTTTCTTGTGATGTTTACCAAGGCGAAAGCAGAGACCCTTTGGACTGGGCAGCTTAAGTAGGCAGGACTGACAAGCAGGATATGAACAACAGCTGAGTAACTGTGGCGAGAGATGGGAGCTGGCAATTAGCTGAGCGGCCAGCTCGGAGAAGGAAGGGCTGAGCCCAGCCCTGACAACCATGTACAGGCTTGACATATTTCTTCTTGGTCCTAATTCCATAACAGTATTAAAATGACGATTCCCAACATGTTTTGCTCACTGGACTTTTTCAGGGGAAGTATTATCTCCTAGTAGTCATAACACCCATGGTTAATCATATATACCTTGGGTATTCATTGTTAACTATTAAATAAAAATTCCCAGTGATGTCAATTAAATGGCTGTGCATGACCACAGGGGGTATAAAGCTCCCTAGCGGTAATCTCGATTGTGGCTCGTTGTTAATTTTCGGTACTAATAGCGGTAACCCTGAGCCATACTCGGGATTGCATTGCAGTTTCCAGGTACAGTTACTTACCTTGTCCCTACGATCCTGCGATGTCCTCCTGCTGTATCCTCTGCCGGATCCTTCGCCCGATGTATCAATTTTCCGGGCTCCATTCCCTGTGAGCGCTGCGACACATGGGGGCAGAGCCCAGCGGCAAATTCAAAAAAGTACAAAAAACAAAACACACATAATACATTGTAATCTGTAGATTGCATTACTATATCTTATCATTTCACCTCAGTTTTGTCCCTAGTGCTTTGTCCAGTGCCCTGCATGCACTTTTATATTATATATACTGTTCTTTCTGCCTGGAAACTTGAGAATGTCCATGGCATCCAAAAAGTATCCCCTCTATGTCAAAAGTGGTTTTAGAACACCTAAAAAACAGCAATAGTGAATTAGAATCACTTGCAGAATTGAGATATAGTGATTCGTGGGGAAATTCGTCATCAGACACTGAAATTGATGACAGCGACAATTCTGTGAATGAGCTCAGTGATGTGCGAACTTGGTGCTCTATTGACTGTGGTACAGATCATGCAGCACTGAGCTCAGCCGCAGAATTGTTGCTGTCATCACTTTCAGTGTCTGATGACGAATTTCCCCACGAATCACTATCGCACAATTCTGCAAGTGATTCTAATTCACTATTGCTTTTGACGTAGAGGGACGCTTTCCATTGTCCTGATTGTGACTTCGGACTTTGTGCAGTCCCATGTTCAAAATTTTTAATACCCGGATGTTTACTAAACCAATATGCAGTGTCTAGTATCACAGTGTCTAGTAATATTGCACCCTTGTTTGGACAAATTTCAGTGATTCTAATTGGATTACATTCTTGAATGTATTATTATTTTTATAATTATGTATCGTTATTTATTATATTATAATTTATGATTTCCTGTTTCAAACATTATCATACCCGGGATGTCTACTAGACTCTTGTTTGGACAGATGTTAGTGAATTACAGTATTCCTAAGAATTACAGGCCTACAAATTTAAAACGCCAAATTTCCATGCAAAACAATGTACCGCGTTGACATTGAAAAATCAAACATAATCATACCGCCAGGGAGGTTAAAGAACCAGAAATGTCTAGTACCAAAGAAAACCACATCAAGACACTTAGTCCTCACAGGGGAATTAGAACCAGAATGCAAGTAATATGCAGTCTGTTTGTTACACCCTGCCCATGTGTCTCAGGCAAGTTAAAGGGACCTGAATCTGCATTTGAGCATGGTGAGTAAACGGGCGCTCTGCTACAACTAGAGGCAAAACTTTTTCCTGGTGCCTCAATGGCAGCATACCTGTGATAAGCACTGCCCTGGACTCCTCCCCTTAGGATAGTGAATATCTTATAAAAGAAAGACCAATACCCCCCTACAGCATTCTCCTTTTTTTCCTTTACCTCATGGATTAGTGATGGTGCATTTCCTTACATTTGCCGTGTGCAGGTTCCATCTGGGTTCGGCCTCTCCCAGATGTGGTCCTTGCAGTGCCATCTTAAGGGTATTTTAGGCCCCCAGGCAATACAGTGCACTGGGGCCCTGTCTACATGCATGATTGCCCATCAAATACAGCTTTACTGTGCCCGTGAATGCAGCCTCACTGTGCCCATCAAATGCAGCCTCCTGTGTCCATGAATGCAGCCTCACTGTGCCCACCATTGCAGCCTCACTGTGCCCGTGAATGCAGCCTCACTGTGCCCACCATTGCAGCCTCACTATGCCCACCATTGCATCCTCACTGTGCCCGTGAATGCAGCCTCACTGTGCCCATGAATGCAGCCTCACTGTGCCCACCATTGCAGCCTCACTGTGCCCATGAATGCAGCCTCACTGTGCCCACCATTTTAGCCTCACTGTGCCCATGAATGCAGTCTCACTGTGCCCACCATTGCAGCCTCACTGTGCCCGTGAATGCAGCCTCACTGCACCCATCATTGCAGCTTCCCTGTGCCCACCATTGCACCCTCACTGTGCCCACCATTACAGCCTCACTGTGCCCATGAATGCAGTCTCACTGTGCCCACAATTGCACCCTCACTGTACCCATGAATGCAACATCACTGTGCCAATTAATACAGACTCACCATCGCCTGGTAACACACTCACACACAGTGGGCATCTCCAGTCAAGGAAGCATCCACTTCAATAAAAAAAGGATCCCCAGGGTTAGGTCGCCTCAACAAAGGTACAGAAACAAAGGCCTGTTTCAAGTCATGAAACGCAGAGACAGCCTCCTTCGCATTTGCAGCCTTCTTGGTCAGGGCGATAATAGGCGCAGCAATGGAAGAGTAATTCCTAATGAACTGCCTGTAATAATTAGTGAACCCAAGAAAGCGCCGTGTGGCCTTGAGGCTTGTGGGAAGAGACCAGTTGGTAATGACCGAGACCTTTCCAGGATCCATACGAAGACCCAAGCTAGAAACAAAGCATCCCAAAAACAGAACCTCGGAACATTCAAAAGAGTATTTCTCCAGCTCGGCATACAGATTGTTTTCTCTAAGGCGCTGAAGTACAATCTGGACATGGTTTCTGTGAACAAGCAGATTTTCTGAAAAGATGAGAATGCCGTCCAAATAGATGACAACAAACTGAAAAAAAAGATCCCCGAAGATCTTGTTGACAACGTCTTGGAACACAGCTGAGAGATTAGACAGACCGAAGGGCATAACCAGGTATTCATAATGCCCATCTCTAGTGTTAAATGACATTTTACATTCATCACCCTTCCATATCCTGATCAGATTGTACGCACCCCTGAGATCAGAATGGAGGCGCCTTTCAATCTGTCAAATAGCTCCGGTATTAAGGGTAAGGGGGTACGGTTTTTGATTGTCAGAGTGTTTAAGC
Source organism: Lithobates clamitans (assembly GCA_037952925.1). Taxonomy (NCBI): domain Eukaryota; kingdom Metazoa; phylum Chordata; class Amphibia; order Anura; family Ranidae; genus Lithobates; species Lithobates clamitans. The sequence goes on from JBBGZY010001289.1 coordinate 706,971, forward strand.
CTCGATAGTCAATGCGGGGTTTTAAGGGCCCCTCCTTCATGGCTACAAAAAAAGAACCCTGCTCCCGCAGGGGAAGAGGTTCTCCGAATGAAGGGAAGTGTCCCCCATGTGGGGTTTTCTAGGCAGCAAAAATTGTAGAGTAATACTACATAAATTGAAATTTGTTAATCTTTATTGATAACAACCATAACAGTTTAGCAGTGATAGTTATAATAAAAGCTGTAGTACAGGAGATATAAAAAGCCAACACAAATAGGGCTGGACACAATAATAATACAACTCTCATTGGTCAAAAATGATGATGATGCACAAATTGTGACACGTTTCGACCTAACATGGTCATCTTCAGAGGATTAGTGTGCTGTGGAAGAATTTGTATATAATAAGATTCATAGTTATAAACATAATAGTATTGACAAAACATCTTATTATGTAATTACCAATCACGATGTATTGTAGGAATTCTCCTAGACCTGAGGTTCTCGAAAAAGCCTTTCACTCGATCCCACTAAGAGATCCCAGCCAACCGACACTTCAGAGGGGGAGCCTCATTGTCCATACGCGCCTTACAAGGAGTCATACTTGTGGATAGAACCCCCACACTGGGGCAGTATGCGAGGACGGAGCAGTTGCACCTATGGTCAAACATCGAGGGATAATGTTGTAGGGTACATTCATTTTAAACAAATGGGAAAATGCAGTGCGTTTAAAATATAAAATATTAATATTAAAAATTGTAGATGGAAGGTCATGGGCTTTTAGAGACATACCTGCATACAAGTATTTGTAATGTTGGAATATGGAAAATAAAATAGGGGAATAAATGTATGATTGTAAATATTTTTTTAAAATTAATTTAGGATCGCATGATTAGGTGCGTCCAATTGAACCATGAATGTGGTGAAAAGTGGTGCTAAAATAGTGTTGTTTTCTGGGTGATGTGTAAAGGGAGATGTACTGTGAAACAATGATACAGGTGCATAAAATGGGAATATGTGTGAAGAGATGACAAATAGAGGGGAAGGAAAAAGGGTGGTGATCAAGTGCAAAACATAACCTAAACCTAAAACAGTGATGAAAAGGTGAGGGTGGGTGAATTTAGAGAAAGGAGTGAAGGAAAAAAGAAAAGGTGAATATGTGAAGTGAGGTGCAATGTGTGTTAGACATATAGGATGCCCCCAAGAAAAGAAGAAAAGGAAAAAGGGAAATGACCGCACCCCAGCAAAAGCAACACAAGAACAAAACAAAACAAAGCAAGGAAGAAGGCAATGAATATATATTGACAGGTGAAATAAAGTGGTGAGACAGGAGTGGGGAAGTAGTAGCACCTGGGGCTTTCCGAGAATCTAATTGTTGCATAATCCCTACACTATATATAAACCTTTGGACTATTTGATGGATCACTAGATGATCCCCAACTTTCCATCTGGACGACCACACACATTCATGGTTCAATTGGACGCACCTAACGATGGGATCCTAAATTGAATTAAAAAAAAAAATTACAATCATACATTTATTCCCCTATTTTATTTTCCATATTCCAAGATTACAAATACTTATATGCAGGTATGTCTCTAAAAGCACATGACCTTCCATCTAGAATTTTTAATATTAATATTTCATATTTTAAACTTATGGAATTTTCTCATTTGTTTAAAATGAATGTACCCTACAACATTATCTCTCAATGTTTGACCATAGGTGTGACTGCTCCGTCCTCGCATACTGCCCCAGTGTGGGGGTTCTTTCCACAAGTGTGATTCCTTGTAAGGCGCGCATGGACGATGGGGCTCCCTCTCTGGAGTGGCCGGGATCTCTTGGTGGGATTGAGTGAAAGGCTTTTTAGAGGACTTCTGGTCTAGGAGAATTCCTACAATACATCGTGATTGGTAATTACATAATAAGATGTTTTGCCAATACTATTATGTTTATAACTATGAATCTTATTTTATACAAATTCTTCCAAAGCACAATAATCCTCTGAAGATGACCATATTAGGTCAAAACGCTTTAGAATTTGTGCATCATCAGCATTTTTGACCATTGATTGTTGTATTATTATTGTGTCCAGCCCTATTTGTGTTGGCTTTTTATATCTCCTGTACTACAGCTTTTATTATACCTATCACTGCTAAACTGTTATGGTTGTTATCAATAAAGATTAACAAATTTCAATATATGTAGTATTACTCTACGATTTTTGCTGCCTAGAAAACCCCATCTGGGGGGACACTTCCCTTCTTTGACACTATTCGGGGTGTGCAGCATTCTTCTTCTCTCCTATAAGTGTCTTCCCTTTCTAGAGGATTTCTGAATAAACCCTCTCTTTAGATTCTCTACAACATACACAGACATGGCCTGGGTCTCCAGAATGGACAAGGGATAGGTCCAGCCCCTGGGCAGTGTTGCACCGGGAACAAGGTCAATGGCACAGTCAAAAGGCCTGTGAGAAGGAAGTACCTCAGCCAATTTTTTTGCAAAATACATCCCGGAACTCACTATATGCAGCAAGAAGAGCAGGAGTTACTGATGTGGTGGCCACAGGAATTCTCTCCTTTGGTGTAACCTTGAGTAGGCAGAACGAGAAACAAGAGGAACCCCAAGCCAGGATCTGCCCAATAGTCCAATCAATGTGTGGAGAATGAAGCTGTAACCAAGGAAGGCCCAATACAATGGGGGTTGAGGCTTTAGGCAGCAAGAGAAAGGATATCCACTCCTGGTGGAGTACCCCTAAAGACATCTTGACAGGGAGGGTCTGGAAGTGGATATGCCCCCCGGGAAGAACAGTACCATCAATCGCTGAGACCACAAGCGGAGGGGTGAGAGGTGAAAGAGGATTTTCATGGAAAACGCAGTTCCCCAGTCCATGACATTTCCAGCGGCTCCAGAATCCAGGTTGGCTGGGACTGAGGGGAAGCGTTGACATGGAGAAGCACAGAAAGAAGGAGATGGGATGATGAAGGTGATTTTTCTGGATCCAATGTGCCACCTCCAATGTACCAAGAATCCATAAGAATCCTGTCTGCCCCCCAGGACATCCAATTGTTAGTGGCATAGATTCAATCATATTCCGGGTGGGCAGATATATTGATTTTTATTTGCAACCTTTGGTTCGTAAAATGCCCTCATTCATTAAGGATTTGCGGCATGTTATCAACTTGTTCTCTGGGGTTACTTTAAAATCAGGTGTATGGTTGGTGACCGCAGACGTCACCTGCTTATACACTGTAATTCCCCATGATTTAGGGTTCGAAGCAGTAAAAGGTTTTCTAGATAGGAATTCCAGACTTCCGGTGAGCCAGGTGTCTTATATAATGGAACTATTGGAATATGCAGCCTCCCACAACTACTTCTCGTTTGGCAACCAGTTTTTTTCGCCAAGACAAAGGGGTTGCAACAGGGGCTAAATATGCCCCCTGCTTGGCCGATCTTTTCATGGCCAAGTGGGAGGAGAATGACATCTATGCCCATGATAGACCCCAGTTAGTTCTGTGGGCAAGGTATTGATGACATCCTCCTCCTATGGGATGGTGATAGCCTAGAATTACAGGCATTTATTGCATCTTTGATTGTCAACCATAGGGGGATACATTTGAGTTACGAGATGAGCCAATCAGAGATGAACTTTTTGGATTTGAAGATCACCGTCAACTTTTTTTACTTCCACTAACAGGAACTTCTATATTATTGTGGATAGTTGCCACTATGGTCCCTGGCTTAAGTCGGTTCCAAAGAGCCAATATATGAGGCTCAAAAGGAATTGCTCGGATCCGGATGAATTTCTTGCACAGGCTGAGATTTTAACATGTAGGTTTTTGGAGAAGAGTTATACCAGTGAGTCTCTGACTACTGCATTGGAGTCTGTGAAAGGTATGAATAGGGAAGATTTGCTCCTAGATAGGCTACCTCATGTAAATGGGTCTTTTTCCTCAGGAGTTCCTTTTTTTGACCACCTATTCTTTGGAACATAGGAGTATTAACCAAATACTGTATTTATTGGTGTATAACGCGCACCTTTGCACCCTGAAAATCGGGTGCAAATAGCGTGTGCGTGTTATACACCGATACTTCAATTTTAGCTGCCTCGGAGGAGACAGGGAGGGGGCGGGATGAGCGCCGTCAGAGTACATACAGTGAGAATCTTCTGTTTACTTGGTGGCCTCTGTAATAGGAAGTCCCATCTCCTGGGCCGCCATTGGACCACTGTTCTGTCTATCATAGGAGATTCTCACTGTATGTAATCTGTAGGCACTCGTCCCGCCCCCTCCCTGTCCCCTCTAGGCTGCAGATGGGCATCAATCAGGCTGCACTGATGGCAATGTTCAGGCTGCTGCATTGAAGGCAGTGGGGAGGCTGCTGCATTGATGGCAATGGTGAGGCTGCTGCATTGATGGCACTTGCAAGGCTGCATTGATGTGGACTGATGAGGCTGCATTCAAAGTTCCTTAGTTAAAATGTCATTTTTTTCCAGAAACTTCCCTCTTAAAATGAATGTGCGTGTTATACGCCTGTACGTGTTTTATGCCCATAAATCTTTAGACACAGGCATATTGTTAACAATGATAGAGTATTGAAAGCAGCGTTACCTGATAAACCACAGATGGTATTTAAAGGGGCTTCCTCATTAAGGAATAGAGTGGCCCCCAATATTTTTGACCCCCTCAATAATAGAGTTCATTTTTTTTATTCAACTAACCGTTTTTTTACCAATGTAAAAGGTGTAGGGTGTGTTCTCTGAGCAGTTATGCTCATAGAAGAACTACCAGTTTTGTTTCCACCAGCACTCAGATGCAACATACAATTAAACCATTTATTACCTGTTCCACAGTGGGGGTGGTATACTTATTGCAGTGCCCATGTGGTTTTCAATATATAGGGAAGACCAAACACCCCCTACGGGTTCGTCTCAATGAACACATTACCAATATTAAAACTGGATTTAGGAACCACTCGGTGTCTAAGCATTATTTGCTTGTACACAAGAAAGATTCTTCCAACACCATTTTTTTGGACATAGATAAATTAGTCCCAAATTTAGTCCCAACTGGAGGGGTAGCCAATTAGTGAGGGAAATATCTAGGTTGGAAATGCCCTGGATCCATAAAGTTAAGACTTATGCCCCTTACGGGCTGAACATAGATGTTGATGTAAATGCCTTTATAGATAATTCTTAATGGCCACTAGTGTAAACCGGATCTGAGTCACGTGTGTGGGCTTAATTATAATATTTTTTATATATTTTTTTATAATTTATTTTATTTATTTTTTTGTTTAATAAGTTTTTATTAAAGAAAAATAGAGCAAAGACAAACATAAGGCACATAAAAGGTACATATTTAGAAGTCAAAATGATAGATTTAGGTTTAGACTGTATCAACTATAACAGTAAACTATGAACCATACACCCAGCAAGTGACTATATATTTATAAAGAGTATTATTGCATCATCTAAGTAAAAAAGAAGGGGAGGTTCACAGTATTTGAGTCCTGAAGTCAAACATAATGAAAAGAGATCTGTGTATTGGTTTAGCAAAAGTATAAAGTAAGAGGAAAAGGGAAAGTATGAATAGAAAGAGAGGATAGAGGAAAAGAGAAAGCAAGAAGTAGGAATGGGGAGGGGAAGGGGGGAGGGATGAATTGCTGGCACACATGTTTTCACATTGAAAAGAACCTAAACATCGGGATATAAACAGCTACTCCTAGTAAGTCAATTTAAGGGGTTTGTGTTATAATGTCTTTATAGGTGGAGGTGGATTGAAATTTTATCCATGAATCCCATGTTATAGAATGTTTCTTGGAGGTACCTCTGATGTTGTGTGTAATACTCTCCATAAGATGTACGTTATCAATCATTTGTAACCAAACTCGAATAGAAGGGATTGTTGGTTGTCCCCATAAAGTCGGGATTAAAGCTTTGGCTGTGTTCAGCAAGTGGGGGATAATTGAACGTTTATATAATCTCATAGGGGTAGTCGTAGAGTGAAAGAGGATAGCCCAAGGGTCATTGGGTATATTCGTATCTGAGATCTGTGTTATCAGAGTACGAATGGCATCCCAGAAAGGTCGAATCAGTGGGCAAAACCACCAGACGTGTGCGTGAGTAGCGTTGTTCCCACAATTCCTCCAGCATAACGGGGAACTGGCTGGGAACATTTGGTGTAATCTAGCTGGGGTGTAATGCCATCTGGTTAACAGTTTATAGTTAACCTCTGACATTTTCGAGGCTATGGAAGAAGTGTGGGCTAGTTGAAGAACCTTGTCTTTTTGGTTGTCAGTGAGGGAAGAATTTTAATCAGTTTCCCATTTAGCAAGGAAAGGTGGAGGGTTGGGATTTTGTAGAGCAATGAGAGCTTTGTAAAATAGAGATATACTATGTAAAGGTGGATCTTTTGGATAGAAAATCTCTTCTATAGCATGTAAATCCTCAACACCTCTAATTGGTTTAGGAAGGCAATTTAAAAAATGTTGTAATTGGTGATATCTCCATTTATCCATAAATGTGGCAGGTTTAGGAGCTAGAATCATACTCAGTGGTTTAATTGTGTTGTCACGGAGGACATGATGTAGTAGTAGGGGTTCTGCAGATTCCCATGATTTAAAACCTGGGTCTAATAGACCCGGCAAAAAATATTTGTGGTTGAGAAGGGGCAATAAAGGGGAGTTATAGTTCCATGAAAATTTTTTGTGTAGTGCATCCCATATATCTAAAGAGGATATAGTAAGAACCGAAGTATTATGAGCCAAATTTCTGCAAGATCGGGGTATCCAGGGAGCCATAGAAAGGTCCATTCCACTTAGAGAATATTCAATTTGTACCCACAATTTCGTTTTGAGAGCATATTTCCAATCCGCCAATCTGGAAAGAACAACCGCTTGATAGTATGTTTTGAAATTAGGAAGAGCCAGACCACCAGAGCATTTGGAGCGGAACAATAGCTCTCTGGATATCCTGGAGTGCCTATTCTTCCAAATAAATTTGGAAATCATGGTTTGTAAAATAGTGAAGAACCCCACCGGAACACCTAATGGAAGCATTTGGAAAATAAAAAGGATGCGAGGTAATATATTCATTTTAATTATATTTACTTTCCCCAGCCAGGTATGTGATAAATTGGACCACTTTCGTAGGTCATCTTTAATCTTATTTAGCAAGGGGATATAATTGTATTGAAAAAGAGAATGGAGATGAGGAGTGAGATAAATACCCAGATATTTCATACATTTTGGTTCCCACTTAAATGGAAATAAAGGTTTAAGAGAGAGAGCCTCCGACTTGGGGATATTAATGTTTAAAATTTCCGATTTGGATAAATTTATTTTGAAGTTAGAGATGGAGTGAAAATTGGAGAATGCCATCATTAAATTTGGAATTGAAATGCGTGGTTGTTGGATAAAGAATAATATATCATCAGCATAAGCTGCGTATTTATGTGATCTGTTACCTATTTGTATGCCTTTGATATCAATGTTATGTCTAATTGTTGCTAGAAATGGTTCTAGGGTAATAGCAAAAAGAAGGGGAGAAAGGGGGCAGCCTTGCCTGGTTCCATTGTGTAGGACGAAAGGGTCACTCAGCATCCCATTTATCCTAATTTGCGCTGTAGGATTAGAGTATAGGGATGAAATTCGATGAAACATCTTAGGACCCAGCCCGAAGTATCGTAGGGTCGTTTTAAGGTATTCCCAGTCCACCCTATCAAAAGCCTTCTCAGCGTCAGTGGAGAGGAGTAGGGTGGGCTGGGAGCGCCTCTGGACATATTGGATCAACGAGATTGCACGAAGGGAATTGTCTTTTGCTTCCCTGTTAGGTATGAAACCCGATTGATCTGCTGAAATCCAGCTAGGTAAAAGAGGCAACAATCGATTCGCCATTACTTTGGCAAGTAATTTAATGTCCACATTGATCAACGATATGGGCCTGAAACTATTGCATAGGGTAGGATCCTTATCAGGTTTGGGGATGACAGTGATATGAGTGGAGAGAGATTCTGGGCGTAAACCTGAAGAGTGAGAGATGGAATTTGCATAGGCGCACAGACGAGGGAGCAGTACATCACTGAATGTTTTGTAATATAAAATAGTGAACCCATCAGGTCCAGGGGCTTTACCGGATGGGGATGATTTTAATGCTGCCTGAAATTCCTCGACTGAGAAATCTTCTTCCATTTCTTTTAGTATGGACAGGGGCAATTTAGGTAGGTTAGCATCTTTTAAATAAGAGAATATGCGACTCCTTCTCTCTTTTTGAGAAAGAGAGGACAAATCGTTTTTAACATTGTAAAGGTCCGTGTAGTAATCTCTGAAGGCCTTAGCGATATCAGGGGTTGCGTGGACTAGCTCTCCTGATGGGAGTTTGATTTTGGAAATAAACGACTGCGCCTGTTTAGTTTTCAAGGATCGGGCTAATAGCTTACTTGGTTTGTTCCCCCACTCATAGAATTTCTGAGATAGGCGTTGGAATTTCTTCTTAGTATCTAAGTTGAGGAGCGATTTCAACTCTTCTCGTTTAAGTGTGAGGGATTTAAGGTTTTCAATATGTAGAGATAATTTGTGTTGTTTTTCGAGGGTCACTATCTGCTGCAAGACCTGGGCGACTCGTTGACCATGCTCTCTTTTTTTCCTAGTTCCAAGTTCAATGAGACGACCTCTTATAGTAGCCTTATGAGCCTCCCATACAGTGGAGGGAGATGTGTCAGCAGGCTTATTTTCCATAAAGTACTGTGATAAATGAGAGGCTAATATGGAGACCTCAGCTTCGTTGGAAAGAAGGGAGTCATTAAGTTTCCAGTTATTAGTACGTCTTGGTAGGGAGGGCATGGTCAACGTCATCGATACAGGTGCATGGTCAGATATAGAAGCAGTCCCTATGTGGGCGGATTGCAGGAGGGGAAGATGATAGTGATCTAAAAACATGTTATCTATTCTGGAATAGGATTGGTGTGTTGTGGAAAAATGGGAGAAATCCTTTTCCTTAGGATGGAGGAGACGCCAGACATCCATTAGTTGGAGGCTCAAAAGTTTCTTTTTAACAAATTTCAAACGTTTGAAAGAAATACTGGAGCGACCTTGAGAGGTATCCAGAGTAGGGTCTAGGGGCATGTTTATGTCACCAGCTAAGATAGTAAGACCCTTGGCGAACTGTGAGAGTTTAGTAATGATTTGTGAGAAAAAAGTTGGTTGATTGTGGTTTGGACAATATACATTTGCTAAAGTGCATTGAGTGTTTCCTATGAAGCCTCGAAGGAAAAGAAAGCGACCATGTTCATCTGCTAACATATCAGATAGCCTGAAGGACACGCCTCTACAGAATCCAATGGCAACACCTTTAGCTTTGTTGGTATCTGATAAGCTATAGTACCACTGTGGAAAATGGGGTGAAGTTAGCTTAACAGAAGTTGTGTGAGTAAGATGCGTTTCTTGGAGAAAAGCAATTGAACAAACGGCTTGTTTTAGTTCACGAGCTAATTGGTGATGCTTAACAGCGACATTAAGACCCCTGACATTGTATGATACACACTTTAAGGTAGCCATATCTAAAGCAGAGCTCGGTCCTTCAGCCAACCTATCCATGCGTGTCAACAGAAAGGGGGGAGGGGGGCGGGGGAGAAGAAAGAGAGTTTTGGAGAGAGAGACAGAAAAAAAAAGAGGAAAAAAGAGCATATATAGAAATCACATATGTAGATTAAGCATCTTGTGGGAAACAATTGAACGTCACGCAGAAATCTGCAGTGTTCCCATTGGGGAGAGAGAAAACGAGAGGCCATCTCAACCCCTGGGCAGGGATCGGATAGAACAGTTGTAAGGCCCCCCCCCTCCAGAAGGAATGGGGGGCGGGTTTACTGTGTTTAAGGTGGGGTAGAGGGAGGAGTACGCACCAACAGCGCACGGCCTATAAAAAACATATAACCTACAACTGTAGGGACTTAATAAGTTCCAGTTAGTAAAGTAGAGATAACCTATAAACGGGCCAGGATCATTGTAAATGACACATAGCTTGAAAAAGTAATATATAACTGTAGACCAGCTTGGTACCTGAATTATATAATAAAAGATTAAAGTAAACACTTAAAAACAACGAAATAATTAGAATACCAAAAAACATTGGTCAATGCAATAGTACATCAGTTTTGGCCATATATGTATGTGGAAAAGTACAAAAAAACTTGTGGCCAAAATACTACTCAGAATGTCATCCTGTGAATAATTGGTGGTCTACATGGATAAATAAAAAAAAAAGAAAAACAGAAAAAAGGGGAAGAGGCCACTTTTCAACCATGCTTTTGTGCAGAGCCTGGGAGTGAGGTACGTTGCTTCTTTGAGGGAGTCTTTCCCCATGGTGGGTCTAGATGGCTCAGAAATTTAGGAATTGGGTCTTGCCAGCCTGGGAGCTCCATTGGTGGGAGGTTAAGATCATGTAGAAAAGTTGAAAGTTCCTCCGGGAATCTTAATGTGTAGGAGCGACCATTTTTTGTGGCAATCAGGCAGGTTGGGAATCCCCATCTGTATATGATCCCATCAGAGCGCAACTGGTCAAGAAGCGGTTTCAGAGCTCTACGACGATCTAGCGTATCCTTGGAAAGGTCTGGGAAGATGGTAATGACTGCTCCGTCAAAGTCAACGTTAGGTAGGCCCCGCATCTTCAACATGATAGCGTTTTTATCTTCGAAGTAATGCAGGCGGCAGATGACGTCTCTAGGTTGATCTGAATTAGCATTTCTAGGCCTTAGAGCCCGATGCACACGGTCGAAACGCAGCGGTTCAGTGACAGATCTACCTAAGATGGTATTAAAAATGCCTCTTATGGATGGTTCTAGATCATTATCCCCAGTGGCTTCCGGCAGACCTCTGATACGGATATTGTTTCTACGGTTGCGGTTCTCGAGGTCCTCAAGCTTATAAAGAGAGGTTCGATGGGCAAAGGCCAGCTGAGTAACAGTGTCCTGTAGTTCTTTAATGGCTACAGCATGTGTGTCTTGCCGTTGTTCTGTTTCCTCAACTCTGACCAGGATATGCGACATATCAGATCTAACAGCAGTTATTTCTTTTTTGATGGATTTCTCCAAACTGCGAAACATACCTGCAAGTTCTTTTTTAAGGCCGCTCATTAGTGTAGTCATCTCGGAACCGGCTGGGGATCCTGGATCGTCCATGAGGTCAGAGCAGTATGAGGAGGCAGGAGAGCTTTCTCGCACAGAGGCTGCGTGAGACGATGGAGAGGCACTTGTGCGCGAGGTTCGAACCTGTTCGTCACGTGCGTTAGCCAAATACTGTTGGATGGAGCCTGTAGAGACTGGAACGGGCAGTGACCTCTTGCCTGGACGTTTACCTGAGGCAGCACGAAGTTTAGGCGTTTTGGCGGGCATCGCTGGACCTATACGGCCGTTAGCTGCAGGGAGTACTCCTAAATTACATCTGTGTAAGGTCAGACATGTATTAAGGTGCCACAATCATGTGGAAAAGTGTAGATGCAGGTATTGATATAAGGTCACTTTAAAAGGTACAACGAGGAGTTAAAAAAAAAATGTTGTACCTTAGGTAGAGGCAGAGAGGAAGTAGCAGCACTTGGTGTAGCAATTTGGCAGACGGTCCCCAAAGACGGGTTAGATTTTTAGATTGTGGTGGTTGCTTGCATCAACAATGTATAGAGGAGCCTGCTTGTAAACCTCTATCCAGAAAAAAAAAGAAAAAAAAACGTTGATAGGTAAGACAGAGCAGGTTGAGGATAGGGAGAACACTGTGGAGCACCAAGATGGCCGCTGACTTCCAGGGGTAGGCCGAAGCCACGGACTTTCCTGAGATTAGTGTCCGGTCTGGCGTGTGCCGCCTCTCGGAGGTCCGGAACGGCGCTGTATAGGTCTAAATTCAGTGTCTCAGTGGGGCTGCAGAGTATTGGCACTGTCAAGACCACTCAGTGAGGGAAGAGGATAGGGATGTCACCGTACTCACTGTGTCCTTACTAGGAGAAACCGGAGCAGCAGGCCGCAAGATGGCTCCCACTGAAGACAGGCCTGAGGTAGGAGAGGGGAGCAGCCGGCGTCACCACAGCCCTCAGAGGAGCTAGCGAAATCTCCGATGACAACTCGATTAGGGAGTAGAGGTGTGGGCACCGCTGTTCCACTGATGCAAGGGGGAGGAAGGCAGCTTAGGTCGGGCGCCTGTAAGGTCCAATATGGCGGCGGGCACACCAGGCCTAAAACTGGCCGTAGGCCCGGGACCGCAAAGCTCCGCAAAATCTGCTAATATACCTCGGCAGCAGTAGCAGGAGGGGGGTCGGTGTGGTAGAGGGATGGATGGAGCGCAAGAGGTCAGGAAACAGCTAGGATGGCCGTGGATTAGTATCCCTTAAGCGGAGCTCAGCTCCTACACGTCTTCCCTGTAGCTCGTCCGGACACGCCCCCATAATTTATTTTATTTATGTATTGAGTTATAATATATTAATTAATTTTGGTATGTTATTTATAAAATTTGATTATGAATAGTCACAAAGGTTACTGGTTCTAGTAATCAATTAACCAATTAATTATTTATTTAGCATTGTTTGGAATATAGTTATTTATAAATATAATATTTTTTTTGGGCATGTGGTGTGATATTTAAATCAAATAAGGGTATGAAGAGTTTATTTGGAATTATTATCATTGATTCGATTAAAATTGATAATGTATTTTTTATGGATACAAAATAAACTATTCACCGATTTATATGGGGAATTACAGCCCCCCCTAACTAATATGAATATATATATTCACCTGTTAAACTAACTTATTATACTCTTTGAATGGGTTAACAAGATGATGTGGTTTTTTATTAAGATAGGTTTAGTTTTTTTTTTTTGTCACTTTGATCCATAGGTGAGGTTTCTGGTGGATAGACGTCACTGTTGCTTTTAATTTAATTATTAATTATTTATGAATTTAGTTGACTATATTCATAAATTGCGTCTGGGATGCTTTTTTCTATTTGGTAGGGAAGGGCTGCCCATATCCAACATGGCGCCTGTGGTCCCACACCTGAGACTCAGAAAATGGTTTTGCTCATAAGGTGGTGAGTCAATACGCTGCACGTTCCTCATTGACAACGTCACATATGATGAAACGCGTCTGGTGGAAGGTACGTGTTGATGTCACCACGCTGTCTTACTAGGAGGATGGGAGTTTGTTGCGAGCCAGCTGGCTCTGTTTTTACACGCGATTTTTAAACATATAAATGTAAGTGCAAAACTTTTTTCTGTAATTAAATAGTTATACAATATTACGTTATGGTCAGTCTCTCTTTTTGGGTCCTTTGCTGAACGAGATGATCACAGACTTTACAGTGGTGCCGGTGTGTGAGAAATCATTGCAGCCATCTATCCAATGCTATTTATTCCTACGATCTGTGCAAGTAAAGGCCTTGGCTGGGCTATAGCCACATGCCTGGTTTTGCTTGCTATCTGATAAGCAAGTTTTTCTTATGGTGGCGGTGCACTTCTTGGAAATGGATCACTGTGGTGTCATTATCATAAGGATTTATCCCACCAACTTTAAATACTGAAACATATCATTATGTTATTCAATCAATTATCCTGATCCATCATTTGGGACTATTCTAGCATGGCTTCTCTTATTTATTCTGCTTGTCGTGTATCTCACATTAGGATTTTGCTTTTTTGATGATTTTTCGTTGCTACACTAGCGCGGTTCTAACCCCTTCTATGTGATTGCATGGGCAGGTGACAGGTACTTTTTATGGAAATATAGGGGGGTCTATTAGACCCCCAATGTCAGGATGCATTAGGCCAGCTAATCAACACAAGACTTGGAAGCAAGGGAAGGTTACTGGACTAGCGGTGTCTACCTCAATGATTCTCAACTTCCAGTAGCATTGTCTAGGTATTGTTTGTGCATTGTAACTATGTATAAAAATAGGATTTTTTAACAACTTACCTGTAAAATCCTTTTCTTGGCATACATCATGAGACACACAGCACCATAGTAATAACTATATGGTTATAGGCCACCTTTAGGTGAATAGACAGGGGGTGGTGCTAGGTTGATCTAAGGAGTAGGGTGGACCCACATCCCAAATATATCCAGATAAATGGAAATTTGATCCTCTTGCGGGACTTTAAAGGGGACACCTACTCGTGAGTAATAAGGAGTATAAGTAGTAAAAGTTTGTTGCAATGAATTTAGATATTTATTGGGGTAGATCTGAATAGGTCTAAAGTATATAGGGTGAATATACATAGGATACAGAATGCATAACACAAACACAAAAATATAGAAATACAGTATGCAGAGATCCACAATCATAGAACTCCAGTACATATGGAACACACCTACAGGGAGTACCCTTAAAAGTATCCTTTAAAGTCCCGCAAGAGGATTAAATTTCCATTTATATTGCTGATATGGTACACAGATGATCCGCCCCTTTCTATGTGCCAAAACACTGCGCTCATGGGATTAGCTCCTAACTCTAAGCAGCCACTTAAAATTGCAAACCCATGTGAATAAAAATAAATGATACACTATACACTCGCCCTCACCAATAGTGTAATCAAATAGCAGCGCTAAAAATTGCTAAAAGAACCTGAAAGAAAAATTTACAGTGATTGCTCAATGTGATACCTATATTATAGCTGTTTGTTAACAGCACTAAATAAGCCAAAAAGTGTTTCTAATAAACAAACACAGTGCGATCCATCTGTGTAATAATCTTAAATCAAAAAAAATTCAACATATGAAGTCCAAAAATAAGTGAAGACGTAGTGAATAATGGTGATAATATCAACAATATGATCTTCAGTGATAATATCTTCCACCACACCGCTGTGATCGTGACTTCCACTCCCCTTCAGCGAGCAAACTCACCAGCTCTTTTTGCCTTACACTCTCGTGTTCGGCTCACAGGTTTTTCCCACACAGTAGGGGGCAAAGTGATAACCTCCAATCAATTTCCGTATAGTTATCCGCAGTATAAGTGCAAATGCTCTCTCCACATGAAAGAAAGGAAAAGCGATCCAATAGTGCAGTAACGTAACAAACTTTAATAAAAAATGACACTCTCCTTCACCATAGAACTCACATTTTACAACTTTCAATAACGCAAGTAAGCACAGCAATCATGGTCATCACCGACAACACTTCAAATTACCCTGATTACTTGTGTGTACTTTAAATCGACGGACCGGAACAGTTTTTTATCCATCAGGAGTGGTCATCACCCTGTATGGATAAAGAACATCCCGAAGGGACAATTGATGAGAGTCCGTCGGAACTGTACAGAACAAGAGAAATATTATTCTCAGGCAAATGTGCTGAAGGAGAGGTTCCTTCAGAAGGGCTATGCAGAAACATCTGTAGATAGGGTTATAGAACAGGTAGCCAATATACCAAGGGAGGATATGTTTAAAAACAAAGAAAGTACTAGATCCAATGAGAAACAACAGTGGGGATTTATATCCAACTACCACAGCCAATATAGAGATATTGAGAGGATTTTCAAAAAATACTGGTATATTCTCCGGAGGGATCGTCACCTAGGAGAATTGTTACCTGAAACCCCCAAATTCATTTACAGGAGGGCCCCGAATTTTGGGGATAGAGTAGTGAAAAAAATCCTTGATCCACCAGGCCGACCATCCATCAAAATAAATCTTAATGGTTTCTTTCCATGTAATAAATGCGTGTGCTGCAGGACAGTGAGGATTAGGAACAGAAACATGAAGGGCATCACTAATCAAGCAAATGAAACATTTGAAATTAAAGAGTTCATCACGTGTAATTCATCATACGTAGTGTACTTGATGTGGTGCCCATGTGGTCTGTATTATGTAGGACGCACGAAAAGGCTATTAAGAGTCCGCATCTCTGAACATCTGACTAATATCAAAAATGATTTCAAGTACCATAGCGTATCCCTTCATTTTAGTGAGAAGCATAATCAAGACCCGAGTCTGCTCCAGTTTTGTGGAGTGGACATTGTATATCCATCGTGGAGGGGATCTAACAGAATAAGGGATTTATCCCAACGTGAAACTCGATGGATATACTTATTGAGAAGTCTTTTTCCCGGGGGTTTAAACATAGAACTGGACCTCAACTGCTTTATTAATGATTATTGAGTTGGCAGTTGGGGTCCAGGGCTGTATGTCACCCAGACCCAGAAATTATGATAGGTGGAATATCTGTAACACCAACGTAACCGAGAGACCACCTATGGGGAAGGGGAGAGTATAGGTATATGATATTGTTTGAAATAATTTTTTTGATCCCTATATATGTAGGAGCTGACCTTTAAGAGAGAGAAAGTGCCTCATGGGAACAATGCGGCAGATCCATGGGGTGCATGTACCTTGTTTGGATTTTAATGGGTTTAGGTTTAACACCTATATTTCCAACCATTCAATAATTAATTAATTTTATTTTATTTTTTTATATAATTTTATATAATTTTTTATAGGTTTTGCAGTTTAGAGAAAGCCATGTCTCTATTACTAATCTATGGTGTCACTATATACAGATAATGCACGATTTGCTGTGAGGATTGGTGATGTGCGTCCTCCGTGGATGGTGTACGCGATCACCAATCAGCTAGTGTGTTGTTTGACAGTGTTAGCGCTGCAGTATTTTGAGTATTATTGGTTCTCCGATGCCCTCCATCTCTGCTTAAAAGCAATGCATACGTACTAGGACACAGGGAACGCGCAAGTGCAGTGTCATCAACATCGCGCGTCATACGGTGGGAGGGTATATAAGAAAGATTGCCAGTCCGTCTAGCCAATCCCATGAATAAGTCCTCCGTGACGAAACATGTCGGGGCGTGGCTATAGGCAATCGAGGAAGCTTGACGTAGGACGCTGTGACAGGGAGCGCCATACGAGTGAGCGGGGAAGCGGCTACGGGAGACTCCAGGGAACGGGTGAGAGTGTCACCATCCACTAGGTTTACCTGGGTCCGCCGTGACCACCATACGTCCAAGTTACCGTTTGAAGTGTTGTTGGTGATGACCATGATTGCTGTGCTTACTTGCGTTATTGAAAGTTGTAAAATGTGAGTTCTATGGTGAAGGAGAGTGTCATTTTTTATTAAAGTTTGTTACGTTACTGCACTATTGGATCGCTTTTCCTTTCTTTCATGTGGAGAGAGCATTTGCACTTATACTGCGGATAACTATACGGAAATTGATTGGAGGTTATCACTTTGCCCCCTACTGTGTGGGAAAAACCTGTGAGCCGAACACGAGAGTGTAAGGCAAAAAGAGCTGGCGAGTTTGCTCGCTGAAGGGGAGTGGAAGTCACGATCACAGCGGTGTGGTGGAAGATATTATCACTGAAGATCATATTGTTGATATTATCACCATTATTCACTACGTCTTCACTTATTTTTGGACTTTATATGTTGAATTTTTTTTGATTTAAGATTATTACACAGATGGATCGCACTGTGTTTGTTTATTAGAAACACTTTTTGGCTTATTTAGTGCTGTTAACAAACAGCTATAATATAGGTATCACATTGAGCAATCACTGTAAATTTTTCTTTCAGGTTCTTTTAGCAATTTTTAGCGCTGCTATTTGATTACACTATTGGTGAGGGCGAGTGTATAGTGTATCATTTATTTTTATTCACATAAATTTCCATTTACCTTTAGGTGAATGGACACTGGTATAACCAAAAAGTAAACAGGAAGTACCCCTCCCTATATAACCCCTCCCATACCGGGAGTATCTCAGTTTTTGTAGCAAAGCAATATATACATATATACCAATAAGAGGGGAGGGACCTCTGTGTCCCGTGATGTACTTCAAGAAAAGGATTTTACAGGTAAGCTGTTATAACAATCCTATTTTCTTTATCGTACATCACGGGACACAGATCACCATAGTAATAACTATATGGGATGTCCCAAAGCAATGCCACCTGAGGGGTGAGAGACACAAAGCACATAGCTGCCGCCAGGCGTGAGGACCTATACTGCTGCCTGCGGCAAACTGCGCCTGAAGGCGGTATCATCCTGCCATCTTACATCCATTTGATAGAATCTTGTAAATGTATGTACTGATGACCAAGTACCGGCCTTGCAAACCTGAGCCACAGAGGCTTGGTGATGCACTGCCCATGAAGCACTAACTGCCCTGGTAGAGTGCGCTTTAATCCTAAAGGGAGGAACCCTTCTTTTCAGGCCATAAGCCTGACTAATCATCTGATGAATCCACTTACAAACAGTAGATTCCGATGCTGCCTGACCTTTCTAGGGCCTTCCGGCAACACAAGCAAAACATCAGTTTTCCGTATTTGAGCAGCCGCTTTCAGATAGGCTTTAATTGCTCTCACTACATCGAGAGAATGTAATAATTTTTCTTCTGCAGAACGAGGTTCTGGGAAAAAGGAAGGTAAGGAAACATCTTGATTCAGATAAAAATCAGACACTACCTTTGGCAAACCTTTGACAACCTTATCCTTGGGAATGATTAAGTATGGCTCTTTACAGGAGAAAGCAGCCAATTCTGATACTCTTCTTGCAGAGGTTATCGCAACTAGGAATACCAATTTCCTTGTCAGAAGGATCAAAGGAATATTCCGTATAGGTTCAAAGGGTGTCTTTGCAACACTGACAAAACCAGATTCAAATCCCATGGGCACAAGGGTATTCTAACTGGCGGAGTTATCCAAGTTACCCCTTGTATGAATGCCCAGACTAAAGAGTGAGAAGAAAGCAGCCTTTGGAAAAACACTGCTGAGGCCGAAATCTGACCCTTGATTGTACTCAAGGCCAGCTTCATTTCTACTCCTAATTGTAGAAAGGCCAGAATTCTTCCTATGACCTACTTACGAGGATGCCAACCCTTGGTTTCACACCAAGTGATGTAGGCCTTCCAGACCCAGTAATAAATGGTTCTGGAGGCCGGCTTTCTGGCATTAATCAGGGTGGTTACTACCGAACCTGAAAGCCCCTGATTTTTTAGAATTTGGGTTTCAATAGCCACACTGTTAAATTTAGAGTTTGTAAGGCAGGGTGGAATACCGGTCCCTGCGACAGCAGATCCGGACGAGTTGGAAGAGTCAAAGACTTCCCTACTGCCATTCTCATGATCCCTGCATACCAGGGTCTCCTGGGCCATGCCGGGGTCACTAGGATTACCGGCTTCTTCCCTGATCCTGTGAAGCAGCCATGGTAGCAGCTGAACTGGAGGGAATGCATAAAACAGTGAAAACTGATTCCATGAGATCACTTACGCATCTACTCCGAGTGCAAGTGAATCCCTTGTTCTCGCCACAAAGTTGTCCAACTTCTTGTTGAACCTGGACGCCAATAGATCTATGTCCGGCGTACCCCAACTTTGGCATATGGCCAAAAAGACATCGGGATGTAGAGACCATTCTCCTGGCAACAACTGTTGAAGGCTCAGAAAATCTGCCTGCCAATTTTCCACTACTGGAATGTAAACTGCAGATAGGCAAGGAACATGTTTTTCTGCCCAAGACAGAATATGGTCCACCTCCCTTTGGGCAGCGTGGCTTCTGGTGCCCCCTTGGTGATTGATATAGGCCACTGCTGTGGCATTGTCGGTTTGTATACTGACAGGAGCATTCTGCAACCTGGATGCCCAGGCTATTAGAGCCAGATGTACTGCCCGAATCTCTAGGATATTGATGGGCAAGGTCTTCTTGGACTCTGACCACTTCCCTGGAACAGTGGTCTCTTCTAGAACTGGTCCCCAGCCCCATAGGCTGGCATCCATTGTTACTACTTTCCAGGAAACTGGAATGAAGGATTTCCCCTTCTGTAAATTGCTGGTTATCAACCACCAGTTGAGACTCTAGCGTACCTTTGGAGCCAGATTCATTGGATAATCCAAGGCTTTGATCCATTTGTTTCAAGCAGACAGAATGCTGTGTTGCAACAGTCTTGAATGAAACTTGGCATAGGAAACCGCTTCGAAGGAAGCTACCATCTTCCCTAGTAGTCTCATGCAAAGGCGAATGGAAGGACCCTTCTTTGCCTTGACCAGCTCTCTTAGAGCATTGACCTTTGCCTGAGGCAAGAACACCCTTTCCTGGGTTGTGTCTATGACCAAGCCCAAATAATGCAGCCTTCTTACCGGCTGTAAGGATGATTTCTCTAGATTGAGAATCCAACCCAGGTGTCTCAGATAACTGGAAAACAAAATAAGTGTAGCGCTAAAAGGTAATCCAACGGTTCCAAATGTAAATTGTGGGAGGAAATCATCCATATATGTATTCATCCAAATGATAGGAAGTCCTCAGGAGCTGTGTGACTTCAAACCAAGAGCACATCAACAGGTGTATAACATCTCAAGTGAAGACAGACACACCACCACCGACAATGAAGAGGCTTACCAGATTAAATGGACCCAAAGGGGCATACGCCGAGTTGGGTCAGACAAGGCTTGGGTGGTCAGTGGCTGTAGATGGCCCGGAGGGGTGATGTTTATGGGATGAACCATAGGTTGCTTAGAAGGCCAGTTTATGATGTACTCAATCTTCCAGTGCGTCCAACCGACTGCATGGATTACTGCAGACTACTTCTCGACCATTTGAGATTTGGCAGCATGGTGTGTCTGGATCATTATGCTGTTAATATACAAGCTACCAAATCTCAAATGATGTGCTCTTGGTTTGAAGTCACACAGCTCCTGAGGACTTCCTATCATTTGGATTAATACATATATGGATGATTTCCTCCCACAATTTACATTTGGAACCATTGGTTTACTTTTTTATCTTTGACATTGGACATTTTAATACCTTTCAGCGCTACACTTATTTTGTTTTCCTTTTACTTGGCATATATCTTGTTGGCCGTGTTAGCTGCTGTTTCTTCTTTAGGGCAGCGCAGAATTACATTGTATATTTTTCCTCTGTGTCTCAGATAACTGACTGCTCTGGATACCCCTAGATTTAACCCTGCTATTGACTGATCTACCAGTAGCAGGTCATCTAGGTATGTTATTATTGCTATATCCTGGCCCCTTAGTCTTGCTAGTACTGGGGCTAACACTTTTGTAAACAGTCGGGGAGCGGTAGCTAACCCAAAAGGCACAGCCACAAACTGAAAGTGGTGCTGCTCTACCGCAAACCGCACATGTAGATATGCATCCTTGATAACTATGGATGCTAGAAACTCTCTTCACCCTGTAGGGTGGAAACAACTGACCGAATCGACTCCATTCGAAAGGAGTGGATGTTTAGAAAGTGATTCAGATTCCTGAGATCTAGAATGGGTCTGACATCTCCATTTGGTTTTGGTACCATAAAGAGATTTTAGAAAACATGATGCTGGAAACTCTTGGAACTCTAGTTTGTAGCCTAGGGCTACTACAGAGAGGATGCACTTGTCTTGGATTTCCTCTTGCCAAGTTTCTGAAAACCACTGCAGTCTTCCCCCTACTCGATTGAGCGGGGGCGCCCCTTCACAAGGAAGCCTTGGGATTCTGTTTTGTGGACTTCTGACCCCAGGACTTTTTGTAGCCCTGTGTCTGGTTATGAGGCTTACCCTTTGCCTCTGACGGTGGAAGCCGTCAATACTGCCTGGAGGCTGTTGTCCCAGGCATAGGAGGGGAAGTCTTGAAAGAAGGCCGTCTATTCTTTTCCTTAACCGGCAGAAAGGTACTCTTACCCCCAGAAATCTTTTGGATATACTTATCCAAATCTTCCCCAAACCTTTCTCCATGAAAGGGAAACCCAGCCAAGAGTTTCTTGCATGGTAACTTGGCTGACCAATTTTTAAGCCACATAGTCCTGCGCATATGTATCAACATAGAGCAAAATATAACAGCGCACACGTGCAAAAAAGACATTTACGTCCAGCAGGGCTAGTTTAAAACCTAGACAATCTAAAAATATTAGCAAAAAATATGGGGATTTAGTCACACCATATTACTATATGGTGCTAAGCCCACTTACTGCGACAAAGTACCCCATAATTAGTAGGTCTTACACTATCCATGGATTGGGAGATCCTGCTTCTCTGAACCATGAGAGCAAACACTCTTCTATATGGGAGAACTTTGAGGTCTCCACCCAGGACACAAGTGGACACTAATGAGAGGCACTTAGTGAAAGAGTAAAGAGCAATATGGTGTGACCAAATCCCCATATTTTTTGCTAATATTTTTTAGATTGTCTAGGTGTTTTAAACTAGCCCTGCTGGAGGTAAATGTCTTTTTTGCATGTGTGCGCTGTAATATTTTGCTCTGCTGTATGGTCTTATGGCTGCACCAGCTTTAATGCATCTTTTAGGGTGTGCCCCCCAAATATCTTGTTTGTTTATTGTATGGATTCTGACCAAATCCATTTGGGTGCGGAGCACCCCACTCTTTCACTAAGTGCCTCTCATTAGTGTCCACTTGTGTCATGGGTGGAGACCTCAAAGTTCTCCCATATAGAAGAGTGTTTGCTCTCATGGTTCAGAGAAGCAGGATCTCCCAATCCATGGATAGTGTAAGACCCACTAATTATGGGGTACTTTGTCGCAGTAAGTGGGCTTAGCACCATATAGCAATATGGTGTGACCAAATCCCCATATTTTTTGCTAATATTTTTTAGATTGTCTAGGTGTTTTAAACTAGCCCTGCTGGAGGTAAATGTCTTTTTTGCATGTGTGCGCTGTAATATTTTGCTCTGCTGTATGGTCTTATGGCTGCACCAGCTTTAATGCATCTTTTAGGGTGTGCCCCCCAAATATCTTGTTTGTTTATGTATCAACATAAGCGCAAGGCAAGACGCCTGATGGATGGAATCCTTGATAGCGTCCACTGCAAAGTATAGGGCCCTAGGTAGCTCAGCTAAACTTTGGGCCTCATCAGCTTGAGCTGTAACTTTTTTAATAACCTGCTTGAGTTCATCCCGAAAGGGATTGAAAGATGCCTATTGCTGCAGGCTGTACCACTGCACCGGCTACATCAAATGAGGCTTTTAGTAGAGATTCCAACTTTTTATCAGTTGGATCTCTAAATACTTGTACATTGTCCACTGGACAAGTTAAACTCCTGTTAACAGAGGAGATAGCAACATCCACTGCTGGCAAATCCCATCTCTTTGAGAACTTTTTCTCCATAGGGTAAAGAAATGAAAATTTCTTAAGGGGAGAAACCTGCTTATCTGGGTGATCCCAATCAGCATAAATCAGTTGCTCCAGTAATGGGTGCATAGGAAAAAGCATGAGAACCCTGTGGGGGTTTTAGCGAACCCAAAGAGGAGAAGGAAACCTCTTCCACCTCTGCAGGAGGCAACTTATATCCAGAGCGGACCAAGTCCATAAGGGATTGAATTAGCAATTTCTGAGATTGCGATGAATTACCCCTCCTACGGGCAGACATAGTCCTAAGCACAAAAAAAGTAGAGGCACTAAACAAAATGCATCTATTGCCGAGCTTTAGTCTAGCAATTTACATAATATGCTGCTATAAATACTCAGTCTCAATGCTGAGTAAACATGCCCCTTGGAAATGCCTTTATCCACATACCCACACAGCTTACATGCCCTTGTGCTCTGTGTCTCTCCGTCAGCCAACCAGACACTCCCAGTGTGTAAAGCTTTTAAGCAGTAAGCCTTGTGCTCCACATGCACACCGGCGGCGTTTAAGCCACGCCCCCCACAGACTTAGGCTCCGTCCCTTTTTTTAAAAAACATCACTTTCCCACGCTCTGCCTGGAGATAGCCGGCCTTGTAGTAAGGCCAGATTGAGGGGGGGGGGGTCTTCAGCAGGGAGGAACCTGACCTCTGATGGTGGATGGTCCCCTCAAACCCCTACTGATGGCTGACAGAGCAGGAGAAATAGCAATGCTGCCACAGGAAGCCTTTGCTGACACTTGAGCACATCACAGGGGAAGCATGGAATGTTGGAAGCCAGGTATGTAGCTTTTACACCCTCTATTGGCAAAACACAGGCAAGGCATCGCATACTCACACCAGAAAGATCAAGTGAATCATATATATATATATATATATACATTCCCTGTCTTTCTGACTTACCTGATGCCCTCCACAGGACTACTGGAAATTATCACACACAGATCCAGCCTTAACCCATCACGGCGGGCCATGTCATGCCAGACCTTCAAGTACCGGGTCCCCTTTCACGGGTCCACTCCCTTGGACCTATACAGCACCACTGCCGGAAAACTCTTTGGCTGTAGTAACATGACCAAGGTGCCGGATCCCAGGGTCCAGCTCTCAAAAGAGAAGCATTACGGGCAAAAACCTTGTTTCTTCTTCCACGAGGCCCGGATACCATCGTTTGGCTTTCAAGCACTTTAGATGGATCCGTTTGTACAGCTCCTTGATCCCGTCAGGGATTGCTTAGGCGGAGCTCTCTAAGCACTTCAGCAACCGTGACCAACACCTTAGACACTGGCAAAAAACTGAGATACTCCCGGTATGAGAGGGGTTATATAGAGAGGGGCACTTTCTGTTTCCTTTTTGGTTATACCAATGTCCATTCACCTAAAGGTGGCCTATAACCATATAATTATTACTATGGTGCTCTGTGTCCCGTGATGTACGATAAAGAAACATCCATAGCTAAAATTCCTCTATCCAAAAGATATATGGCTGTTGGGGGTCCTATTCAAAGCAGGGGTCCTACTTAAATGCAATTAAATTATTACTTAGAACTTACTCATTACAATATTTGTTTTTTTTCCTTGGATTAAAAAATACTATAATGTAGATTCCCTGGCTCTGTGTCATGACAGCTGACTGTGGGTCAACTCTGCCCCTTGACTCCCATAGGACATTCCTGATAATAGTATAAAAGGACTGCAGTACTTGGTGGAGGTGTTCTTTTTCTGTCCTTGCTCCGGATGTTCCGGTGGTTTCAGGTAAAGTATTCCTGCCATTTGGTCCAGTGGTGGAAGGTCCTCTTGTTGGGGGTAACCCCTCCTGGTGCCAGGGTAGGGCAATTGCATAACATGCTACTGCCGTTGTCATTCTGGGCTATTGCTAGCCTGTCTGCTCTCTTCCTCTGCTCTCTACTTGTCTCCCAATCTGCATGTGTCATGGCACGCAGAGGGTGCATTCCACGCTAGTTAGTGTGTGTCTAAGTATTCTCCTCTTTCTCCTCCTGGGTTCCTGTAGCCTTCAGAGGCAGTGCGGAGTGATGATGTCATCGTCTGCTTCATGATTGGCTGATTGTCCTGTTCCTGGATTGGCGGAAAGTTGCTGGGTGCTCATTGGATTGGCTGAAGGTTGCTGGGTGCTCATCCTCCTGCTCGTTCTCCTTTACTACAGCCCTGGATCTACTGCTGTATGTGCTGGTAAGGCATACTTTTGTACTTATATGTTTTTTGCTGTGTGCCTCTTATGTACTAGGTAAGGGAAGTAGATGCTCTCTTACGCTAGTGTGCTCTATATGCTGATGGTATAGGCTCTGTAATATAGATATACCTTGTGCTATAGGTACCGTGTGCTCTCTGTGCTGTGTGCCTTATGCTGTGTGCTATTGGTGCTCTCTGCTCTATGGGCTGTGTGCTTATATACTGTGTGCTATATGTGCTATCTGCGATCTGTGCGATAGGTACTATGTACTTATATACTATATACTATAGGCTATATGTGCTATAAGCTTTTTTACTGTGTGCTATGTGCTTATACATACTATGTGTTATGTGAGCTTTGTGCTCTGGGTACTAGTGCTCTGAACAGTATATGCTGTGTGCTATGGCCCCTATAGGGCTTATTTTCTTGCACGCTCCTGAGCTATGTGGGCCCGTTTAGTCTTATCTTCCTTTCACTCTTTTTCCTAGTATATCCTGCAGCCTTGCTTGTGGTTCTCTGTGATTGGTTTGCTGCCAGAATGACTGTTTATGTATTTTTGTGGTAAGTGTTTTTTCCTTTTATTGTTCTTATGCTCCCTATTCTTACCTGGATAGTGTAGCATATTTTCTCCTTCTTCATCCTAGCCCAGAATGAGGCACTGAAGTCTTCTAAAAAGTAGGGACCTTCTTATGGATCCCGCGGCTTACGCCTGTGTTTGGGTCTGGATTTACAATCCTTCCTTACATTACAGGAGGAGAGGCAGTTCACACAGAGGTCGCAAGAGAGTGATTTCTTCATCTAGTGAGTGGCATTCTCCGTTTTCACATTCTTCTTATTCAAAGGCGCAATTCAAACGTCATTATGGACAATGAGGTTCATCATCAGCATCGACCAGTCCTTTCTTCCAGACATTGCCAAAAAGTTTCATCCGCCAATCGAAGACCAGAGGCACCCAATGATCCGATGGCCAATGTTTGCTGGGAATGTGAAGCCCCATTTATGCCATTCAAGCAGCTTTGTGAATCATGTTTCAGAGTATTCAGGTGGCGGATTAGGATATTAGGGTACATATAAAGGAGTCAGTGAAAGAAAGTGTAAGAAGTCTTCTGCCTTCTTCTTCTTCTTTCAAGAATGAGGCATGCCTTTACCGGAGAATGCAGGATGAAGGTTCTCCAGAGGCTGTTTCGGATGCAGCACATGAGCAATTTGAATCCTTTTCCTTTGATTTTCCAACTTTTAATTCAGCTGTCAAACAGGCTATTAAGTGGAAAGAAGATACTTCTGCTCCACAAGAGCATAGAAAATATAATCTGAATCTGAAGAGGGAACTTCCCAAATTTCCTTTTAAGGCCGAAATAAAGGAGCTGATGGAAGAAGAATGGGCTAAGCCAAACAGGAGGCCAGCAGTTTAGGATAGATTAAACAAGATATATTCACTCCGTTCATCAGATTTAGAATCTTGGGATTTGCCTCTGAAGGTTGGTGCCTCTCTGCAGCATCTTGCTAGACATATTACTCTCCCACTGGAGGAGACGGTCTCCTTTAAGGATTCAATGGAGAGGCGGGCGGATTCTGAACGGAAAAAGGTTTTTACCACAGAAGGGGCAGCCTGCAGGCCAGCAGTCGCCCTGACTTCAGAACGCTAGAGTAGTGGAAGTATGGTCTTCTAATCAGGACCGTCTTTAGCGCAGGGCAACCGGGGCACTTGCCCTGGGCCCAATCTTTGTTGGGGGGCCCGCGCTAGCCGTGACTTGGGGCCCCGATCACAGCTTTGCAGAGCGCACAGAGGACACGGGAGGATGTATTCCTCGCTAGCCAGCTGAGAGGGGGCGGGCCGGGAGCTCCACTGACGCTCTGACCCCGCCCACGTGCAGCCTGTGTACTCGGAAAAGAGCTTCTGTAGTGAGAGCCAGTGATCGGAGTGGGAGTGTCAGTGGAGCTTCCGGCCCCGCCCCCTCTATACTAGCTGGTGAATACAGAGGTCCGGGGGCGGGGCCGGGAGCTCCAATGACACTCCCACTCCGATCACTGGCTCTCACTACAGGCGCTCTATTCGCAGTACACAGGCTGCACGTGGGTCAGTGGAGCTCCCGGCCCCGCCCCTCTCAGCTGGCTAGCGCGGAATACATCCTCCCATGTCCTCTGTGCGCTCTGCAAAGCTGTCATCGGGGCGACCATTCACGGGTGATGTGGGCCCAGGGCCCACCCAACAAAGCATCAGTGGAGCTCCCAGCTGCTTTAGTGACAGCAGAGAGTGGAAGCCCCGCCCACACACCTGAATGTATGTAGTAAGTTTGGCTGGCCAGGTATGTCCTTACAACCATAGAATGCCTGACTGTTTAAACCCTGAGCTGTGTTATTTAACTGTAAAGCTGTGCATTGCTGAAAGTTCTCTGACCATCCCCTGTATAATGTCTGCAGTCTCTGATTGTCTCCTGCAGTATTTCTGCAGTCTCTGATTGTCTCCTGCAGTATTTCCACAGTCTCTGATTGTCTCCTGCAGTATGTCCGCAGTCTCTGGTAATCTCCTGCAGTATGTCCGCAGTCCCTGATTGTCTCCTGCAGTATGTCCGCAGTCTCTGAGTGTCTCCTGCAGTATGTCCGCAGTCTCTGAGTGTCTCCTGCAGTATTTCCGCAGTCTCTGATTGTCTCCTGCAGTATGTCCGCAGTCTCTGGTAATCTCCTGCAGTATGTCCGCAGTCTCTGATTGTCTCCTGCAGTATGTCCGCAGTCTCTGAGTGTCTCCCGCAGTATTTCCGCAGTCTCTGAGTGTCTCCTGCAGTATGTCCGCAGTCTCTGGTAATCTCCTGCAGTATGTCCACAGTCTCTGAGTGTCTCCTGCAGTATTTCCGCAGTCTCTGATTGTCTCCTGCAGTATGTCCGCAGTCTCTAATTGTCTCCTGCAGTATGTCCGCAGTCTCTGAGTGTCTCCTGCAGTATTTCTGCAGTCTCTGGTTGTCTCCTGCAGTATGTCCGCAGTCTCTGGTAATCTCCTGCAGTATGTCCGCAGTCTCTGATTGTCTCCTGCAGTATGTCCGCAGTCTCTAATTGTCTCCTGCAGTATGTCCGCAGTCTCTGAGTGTCTCCTGCAGTATTTCTGCAGTCTCTGATTGTCTCCTGCAGTATGTCCGCAGTCTCTGGTAATCTCCTGCAGTATGTCCGCAGTCTCTGATTGTCTCCTGCAGTATGTCCGCAGTCTCTGATTGTCTCCTGCAGTATGTCCGCAGTCTCTGATTGTCTCCTGCAGTATGTCCGCAGTCTCTGAGTGTCTCCTGCAGTATTTCCGCAGTCTCTGATTGTCTCCTGCAGTATGTCCGCAGTCTCTGGTAATCTCCTGCAGTATGTCCGCAGTCTCTGAGTGTCTCCTGCAGTATTTCTGCAGTCTCTGATTGTCTCCTGCAGTATGTCCGCAGTCTCTTGTAATCTCCTGCAGTATGTCCGCAGTCTCTGATTGTCTCCTGCAGTATGTCCGCAGTCTCTGATTGTCTCCTGCAGTATGTCCGCAGTCTCTGATTGTCTCCTGC
Organism: Lithobates clamitans; assembly: GCA_037952925.1. Classification (NCBI taxonomy): domain Eukaryota; kingdom Metazoa; phylum Chordata; class Amphibia; order Anura; family Ranidae; genus Lithobates; species Lithobates clamitans. Next base: position 735,767 of record JBBGZY010001289.1, read on the forward strand.
AGTATGTACACAGTCTCTGATTGTCTCCTGCAGTATGTACACAGTTTCTGATTGTCTTCTGCAGTATGTACACAGTTTCTGATTGTCTCCTGCAGTATGACCGCAGTCTCTGATTGTCTCCTGCAGTATGTCCGCAGTCTCTGGTAATCTCCTGCAGTATGTCCGCAGTCTCTGATTGTCTCCTGCAGTATGTCTGCAGTCTCTGATTGTCTCCTGCAGTATGTCTGCAGTCTCTGAGTGTCTCCTGCAGTATGTCCGCAGTCTCTGATTGTCTCCTGCCGTATGTCCGCAGTCTCTGAGTGTCTCCTGCAGTATTTCCGCAGTCTCTGAGTGTCTCCTGCAGTATGTCCGCAGCCTCTGATTGTCTCCTGCAGTATGTACACAGTCTCTGATTGTCTCCTGCAGTATGTCCGCAGTCTCTGATTGTCTCCTGCAGTATGTCCGCAGCCTCTGAGTGTCTCCTGCAGTATGTCCGCAGTCTCTGGTTGTCTCCTGCAGTATGTCCGCAGTCTCTGGTAATCTCCTGCAGTATGTCCGCAGCCTCTGAGTGTCTCCTGCAGTATGTCTACAGCCTCTAATTGTCTCCTGCAGTATGTCCGCAGTCTCTGGTTATCTCCTGCAGTATGTCCGCAGTCTCTGATTGTCTCCTGCAGTATGTCCGCAGTCTCTGATTGTCTCCTGCAGTATGTCCGCAGTCTCTGATTGTCTCCTGCCGTATGTCCGCAGTCTCTGAGTGTCTCCTGCAGTATTTCCGCAGTCTCTGAGTGTCTCCTGCAGTATGTCCGCAGCCTCTGATTGTCTCCTGCAGTATGTACACAGTCTCTGATTGTCTCCTGCAGTATGTCCGCAGTCTCTGATTGTCTCCTGCAGTATGTCCGCAGCCTCTGAGTGTCTCCTGCAGTATGTCCGCAGTCTCTGGTTGTCTCCTGCAGTATGTCCGCAGTCTCTGGTAATCTCCTGCAGTATGTCCGCAGCCTCTGAGTGTCTCCTGCAGTATGTCTACAGCCTCTAATTGTCTCCTGCAGTATGTCCGCAGTCTCTGGTTATCTCCTGCAGTATGTCCACAGTCTCTGATTGTCTCCTGCAGTATGTCCACAGTCTCTGATTGTCTCCTGCAGTATGTCCGCAGTCTCTGATTGTCTCCTGCAGTATGTCCGCAGTCTCTGATTGTCTCCTGCAGTATGTCCGCAGTCTCTGATTGTCTCCTGCAGTATGTACGCAGTCTCTGATTGTCTCCTGCAGTATGTACGCAGTCTCTGATTGTCTCCTGCAGTATGTCCACAGTCTCTGATTGTCTCCTGCAGTATGTCCACAGCCTCTGATTGTCTCCTGCAGTATGTCCGCAGTCTCTGATTGTCTCCTGCAGTATGTCCGCAGTCTCTGAACCTCTCCTGTAGTATGTCTGCAGTCTCTGATTGTCTACTGCAGTATGTCTGCAGTCTCTGAACCTCTCCTGTAGTATGTGTATTAATGTGCCCCTTTACTTGCTCAATTATTTGGGATTGCTCCACTGCTCAGTGAGAGGTAATGATGTGCATGAACCTCTAGCAACCAATCAGCAAACAGTAGTGATCTGCTTTATACTCTAGCAACCAATCAGTAAGTGCTAATGATGTGCTGTAACCCCTGGCAACCAACTAGTGAGCGCTAATAATGTACAATAACCTCTAGCAACCAATCGGCAAGCAGAAATTATGTGTTGTAACCTCTAGAAACCAGCCATTGAGCAGTAATGATAGGCTGTAACCTCAGGCAAACAATTGCAATCGCTGCGTGATCTGCTGCAGTAAACTGATTTTGAGTCTACCTGCTATTTTTTGTATGTCTCAGAATGGAGGGGGGCCCCAAGAAAATGTTTGCCCAGGGCCCAATCAAAATTAAAGATGGCCCTGCTTCTAATTTAGATTCAGCCTGGAGCTCACTTCCTGAGGAGGAATCTATATCGGCTAGTCTCCAACGGATTAAGTTATTTGCGGAGTTCATGGCGGAGGCAGCTATAGACATTTTCAGGTTTACTTCCCATATTATGGCTCATTCGGATACTGCCAGACAGGCCGTCTGGTTGAAGCACTGGTTGGCGGATTTGGCTTCCAAGCAAGGCCTTTGTTCCATCCCATTCATGGGTGGGACACTGTTTGGTAAAACATTGGAGGATCTGCTGGGTGACTGGAGGGAAATACGGCCTTCTTCCCCAGGATCAAAGACGATGGATGCAGTCCTTTCGATTAAATAGGAAAAGTCGGGATCAGTTCAAGGATGCTAAATCTTACTGCCCAGGTAGGGAATTAAATCGATTTCTATGGCGTGCTCAAGGTTCTTTTGTGGGCCAGATGAAACCTAAGTCCGCCCAGTCCTCCAAGACAGCAGTTAAGTCTTTTTGAAGGTTGGCTTGTCCGGAATTCACTTGTAGGGGCAAGGCTGGCTCTCTTTGGCAAGGTCTGGATGGAAAGGATTACGGATGTATGGTTTCTGAAGGTAGTTCGCAAGGGGCTTCGCTTTCAATCTGAAAACACACTTCCAATAAATTTCTTTTTTTTAACAAAGATCCCTACTGTATGTCTTTAAGAAGCAGGCATCACTGGATCTTTACAAGGCAGAGTTGATAACATTGCAGGCCGTGACTCCTGTTCCAATGTCAGAGAAAGGAAAGGGCATGTATTCCCGTCTTTTTCTCATGCTGAAAGCATATGGAAAGTGGCGCCCTGTTTTAGACTTCAAGTACCTGAATTCATTCCTCAAGCAGCAATCATTTTGCATGGAGTCTCTCAGGACCATAACCACTGTTTTTTAGAGAAACGACTGGATGATATTGAAAGATCTAGAAAACGCCTATTTACATATTCTGGTGGCAGAGTCATCAGCAATATCTAAGGTTTCATTTCAAAGGCAGCCACTTTCAGTTCAGGTGCCTACCCTTTGGTCTCTGTTCAGCCCCAAGGACCTTTTCAAAAGTTCTAGTAACAATTGTCGCCAACCTGACTGCATGTATCCCTTCACTCCCTTGGGCACACAATGAGGTTTCAATTCTGCCTGTTGAGCCAGTGGCATTATAGCCCCTTGATTTCTTGCTTCATCCGCGAAGACCTTCTATGATGGACCAGGAGGAGCAGTCTTTCTCCAGGCAGGCCCATCAACCCTGGAGACTGGATCACGATTATGTTGGATGCCAGTCTCCAGGGTTGTCTGGACTTGAGGGTTCAGGGAACATGGCTTCCTCTTCTGCTTTGTTCCTCCAATCTTCTGGAACTGAGAGCGGCCAGGGAAAAACTCAGGATATTTTTGCCCATCATTCGGGGCAAGAGGATCAGGCTCCTGATGGACAATGTGACAGCAGTGTTGTACATATTAGGGCAAAGGGGGTATGTAGCTTTTCCAGCTTCTCCAGGTCACAGTGGAGATTTTTACGTTTGCCGAAGTCCATTTATAGGACCTGTCTGCATTGTATCTACCAGACCCTCAGAACTCTCTGGTGGATCCGTTGAGCCACAGGTTCTTGCTCCACACCAAGTGAATGCTGAATCCGAAAATATTTGGTGGAAGCGTTCATTTAGTGGGGTGTACCCAGTATAGATCTGATGTGAACTGCCAGGTACCTCTATTTCTGGCGTTGAGGCCTTTTCCGAGTTTTCTACCCAAGGTGTCACCTAAATTTTATTTTAATTGGGAATCGGTTCCTCCATCCTTTTCACCTTCCCCAGTAGAAGAACCTGGTCTGGAGGGATTACACTTTAAATTGATACTTTAAACGTACTTAGCCAGGACATCATTCCGGTGGATGGATGCTCTCTGTGTGTTTCCACAAGGTCCCAGGATGGGCACAGTGGCCCCTCCAAGAGTCATTTCTACATGAATAGTGAAGACAATCCGTGCAGCCTATACCATGCAAGGCCTCTCCCCCCTTCAGGAGATCCGGACACACTCCACAAGGGCAGTTTTGTCCTCCTGGGCAGCTTGGTCCAAGGTGTCGGCTGACGTGGTCTGTAAGGCGGCAAGCTGGAGTTCTCCGAATACCTTCATTAAATACTATAAACTAGATGTGAGGTCATCTCAATATGACCTAATGGGAGCTTTGGTTTTGTCCTCAGCTTTGTCATAATATTAAATATCTTTCTTGTAGCAGCACTTGGTGTTTCAGTGTTTTTTCTTTGTCCCGCCCTGGGGTTTGGCTAGTTAAGTCTCCTAGTCAGCTGGCATGACGCAGAGCCAGGAAAATTGTTATTAACAACGTATATTTCTATTTTCTATTCCTGGCTCTGCCTCATGCCAGCACATTCCCTCCCTGGTTTTTCACATTTAAAAATGGCCGTTAAGGGACCTATCCAAATTGGGATTTAGAACCAATACATTAATCCTGGGAATCTACTAACAACAATATTGTGATATTTTTTCTGGGAATAAAAGATGCCGTAATGTGGATTTCTAGATTTAAAAATGGCTGTTTGTGGTCCTCTACAAATTAAGGCTGGATTACAAATACTCTATTAATGGAAGCATCTTTCCTACAATATGTGGGGGTTTTTTTTGTTTTTTTTATAATAAATGACACTGTAATGTTGATTTTCAGATTTTAAATGTCTGTTGGTGCTTCTATTCAAATTTGGACAGGAGCAGAAATAAATTCATACTGGAAACATACTAAAATATTTGGGGTGTTTTTTTTCTGGGAATAAATTATATTTTAGGGTAAATTTAAGTATGACTGTTTGTAATCACATTAAAATTTGTTCTGGAGTGCAAAAATATTGATGCTGGACACATGCTCATACACTATTTGGATTGCTTTTCTGGGAATAAATTATATTGTAATGTTGATTTAAACATTGCTTTTGGTGGTCCTATTGAAACTGGGGCTCGCACACAAATGAAATAATATTGTGAACATACTTGCTACAATATTTGTGCTTTTTTTTCCTGGAAACAAATAATGCTGTAATGATGATTTCCAAATGTAAAAAATGTATATTCATTGTCCTATTGAAATTGAGGCTTGTATGCAAATAAAATAATACTGGGAATGTACTCATTACAATATTTGGGTGTTTTCATGGAAATAAATGATACTGTAATGTTGATTCTAAAGCCTCGTACACACGTTACGATTGTTGGCAGGGGATTGTCTGTTGACAGACTGTTGTCCTAAAATCTTACCGTTAGTACGCTCCTTTTGACAATTGTCCAATTTTCTGCCAACAAATGTTGGTCGACAGGGTAGTAAATTTTCGGCGGACAGCGGTTTTACGTCAGATTTTCTTATGGTCGGTACACAAGTCCGTCACACAAAAGTCGAAAGTACAAGCACGCATACTCGGAATCAATGCTCACCAAACAATTAAAGCAAATTAGCAGAAGGGGCCCAAAGGGTGGCGCTTAAGAGCTGAAATTCCTCGTAGTAGGTCACTATATTCATGTTTGTGGCACGACAATTGTGTACTGTTAGTATGCAAGACAAGATCCTGGCACACGCCCCTTTGACAAAAATCAGGCGCTCGGTTGGCCAACAATTGTACCGTGTGTACGAGGCTTTAGATTAAAACATGTCTGTTGGTGCTTCTATATAAATTGGAAGCAAAGGGCAAGAAATTTATACTGGGAATGTACTAATGTACTTAATACAATATGTGTGGTGATTTTTTGAGAATATCTGACACTCTAATATTATTTTCTAGATTTATGGGTGTTGGTGGCCGTATTCAAATTTGAGCTGAAGCACAAAAAAAATTATGCTGTAAATGTACTCACTGTAATACTTGTGATGTTGTTTTCTGGATACAAATAATGTAATGGTGATTTCTAGTTTTTTTTTTTAAATACTTTGCACTCTCTACAATAGTTAGGGTTTTAGAATAACTGATACTGTACAATAACTGCACTGTAAATTTAAACATGGCTGTTGGTGGTCCTAATAAAATTGGGGGTGCATGAAAATGTACTTTCTACAACCAAAATGTGCACACAAATTTGGGACTTTTTGGGCATTATCATAATATACAGACATACAGTATAATTATATAAAAACATCAGAAATTGTATTGTTAACAGATTTAATAAAATAGTGAAGATAAGATAAGACTGTAAAAAAGCACTATATTCACCACACCGCTCCTACATATGGTTGCACAATCTTGCTTGTATAGCAGATGCTGATATCGTGTGGGAGGTGCCCAATGTGTTTTGAGAATTATCTTTTCATCCGTGGTCAAAGTGGAGTTATATTTATGAATACCTACAGTACCACTCTCTACCGGTATATTGGAATTGAATTTGGCCCACATACTCTAAATGCTCTCTTAACATCTTAGCACAAGAAAATGCATAAAAATTACTTTCATGCTGTTGCATGACAGCAGAACGCATTGGCAAATTTGTAAAAATTGCATCTCTGGGATTTTGGACACTCATTTAGACCCCTTTCACCCTGAGGCGTTTTTCAGGTGCTACAGCACTAAAAATAGCACCTGTAAAGCGCCTTAAAAAAAGCCTCAGCTGCAAACCCAGTGTAAAAGCATAAGTGCTTTCACACTGGGGCGCTGCGCTGGCAGGGCATCACAAAAAGCCCTGCCTGCAGCTTTTTGCAGCAGTGGAGGAGCGGTGAATACACCGCTCCTCCACCGCTCCTCCCCGAATAGCGTCACTAAAACGCCAGTAAAGCGGCGCTATAAATAGCGCTGCTTTACCGCTGACGCCCGAGGCGGCTCAGTGTGAAAGTATTACATTATAATTAAAACTGTGCTGAATACCAACTTAGTCCATAACCTGTGGGAGGCCTTGCTTTACTGGCAGCTAGGTAAACAGTGGCTAGAGCATGGAAGCAATTAACCACCAATTTCCCAGAGGTGAAACAGAAGTTGACTGCTATACTTAATATGTAAACCAACATTTCATATTCCTGATATGTGCCTGCTGTACCATGTACTTGTATGAAAAAATAGGATTTTTTCATCATACTTACCCGTAAAAATCCTTTTCTTGGAGTACATCATGGGAGACAGAGAAACCATAATAATGACTATATGGATTATATGCCACCAATAGGTGAATGGACACTGGCAGATAGTCAAACAGAAATTCCTCCCCTATATAACCTCTCCTACACAGTAAGGACCTCAGTTTTGTAGCAAAGCAATGAATATCCCAAAAAAGATGGGAGGGACCTCTGTGTCCCGTGATGTACTCCAAGAAAAGGATTTTACATGTAAGTATAACGAAAAAATCCTATTTTCTTTATCGTACATGACAGGACACAGAGCAACTATAATAATGACTATATGGGATGTCCTAAAGCAATGCTCTCATTGATTGGCTGACAACCATTCAAGCCATAGGCTTGAATAATTAACTGTCAAATCCAATGAAAATAGTTAACTTGGATGCCTCCCCCCCCCATCCTGGGCTCTACTGGTAGCACAAACTAGGATTCCTAACCTGTACCGCCAAATCAAGTAATTCTCCCCGCCAGAACTACCTACAGAGTATGCAGTGATCTAACTCCTGCCAACTGAGGATCAGAAAAGAAGGCAAGACATTGTCTTGATTCAAGTGAAAACTGTACACCATTCTAGGCAAAAAATGGATGAGGACGCAACATCACCTTATCATGTTGCAAGACCAAGAACAGCTCCTTGCATGAAAGAGCCGCTAACTCTGACACTCCACTTAGCGAAATGATAGCAACCTAAGAAGCTACTTTCTGAGGTAAAAGACTAACAGAATCTCCCGATTGGTTCAAAAAGTGGTCCCTGCAAGGACAGTCAAGATCAAATTCAAGTCCCAAGAACACAAGAGTGGCCTGACAGATCATACTGTCTACGTTACATGCTGTATGAAGTATGAATCAAGGAGTAAGAAACAACGGCCTCTTGAAAAAAATGGATAGGGATGAACTCTGACCCTTAACGGTACTTAAGGCCAATCTCCTTTCTCGTACCGGTTTGAGAAGGAAAAAGTAAATCTCCCACTCACATATTTCTGTGGGTGCCGCTTCCGCTTTACCCCAGGCAAAGCTGGCTTCCAGGGCTCAACAGTGCTGAGATACAGGACTCAAGACTATTAGGTCCCGCTGGACTGGGAGTGTCCAAGGAGCGACCCCCGCAAGACTCGCTATGTCAGTGTACCAAGCCCTCCTGAGCTAATTTGGCTAACACTATTATCAGTGTTATCCCCTTCCAGATTCTTCACAAAAGATGTGGCAGAAGTCGAAACATAGGAAAGCCTCAAATAAGGGAGAACTGGTCCCTAATGTGTTACCAGTGCATCTACTCCTATTGCCAATGGGACCCTCGTCCTGGACACAACCTGCCCCAACTTGTAGCACTTGGAATCTAGTAGGTTCACCTGCAGAGTTCCCCCTGCCACTATTCTATACCTGGAATATGCACTGACGATAGAGACAGCACTTGTGCTGTCCCAGACAGAATGTGGTTCATGTTCCTGAGCCGCATGACTCCTGGTGCCACCCTGGTGGTTTATTTTTGCCCCTGCAGAGGCTTTTATGGATAGAACCTACAACTGGTCTGTACCATAATCCAGAGCAAGGTGTACTGGCCACAAGTTCCACAATAATTATGGGCAGTATTCTCTCCTGTGGAGACCAAGTTCCCTGAACTGTAGCCACCCTCCAACCAAATGGAGAAACTGGCATCAGTGGTTATTATCTTCCAATACCTGAAAGAAAGAATTCCATCTTTCTAGATTCCAAACCATCAACCACCAATCTTTGGCTGTGCAACACCCAGGAACAGAGCCCTTCGGCAATCCAACGCCTGGATTTTCAAGTTCCAGACAGAGAGAATGATCCTCTACCAAGACCTGGAGTATGACTGTACATAAGGAACATGCTTCAACCTAGATACAGCTTCCTACTGCAAAATGTATCAAAGGAAAATCTGGACCAACTGCTTCCTGAGCAAAGGTTATTGAGGTATACTGAGATTGACACCCCCTGCATCGTTAGGAGCTAGGAGCTTTGTGGCCCTCAGAAGCTGTGGCCAGCCCGAAGGATGGTCACAAAAAAGAAAACAGATGACTTTCCACTGCAATTACAGAAATCTTTGATGAGACTGGAACAACCCGGCACATGAAGATATGTGTTTACTGATGATTATGGGCCCCGCCATCTACCTCTTGCAGAGAGGCCATCACTAAACAGACCGAGCCTATCTGAAACAAAAGGATGCCCAGCAGATTGAGATCTTAAGAAAGCCCTCATATCCCTATTCAGGTTTGAAGCTGCTACGATTTATTTGTTTTACAATAATGAGCTCATAACTTTTGCTCCAAGAGCCAGCACAAGGCAAAGACTGATCCGACTAAGGAAGGAGCAAACCACCTCAGAGACTGCTCTAAAATCTTATGGTCCGAGGTACTCTCAAATAGGGATGAGCCGAACACCCCCCAGTTCGGTTCGCATCAGAACCTGCGAATGGACCGAAAGTTTGCGCGAACTTTAGAACCCCATTAAAGTCTATGGGACTCAAACGTTCTAAAATCAAAAGTGCTAATTTTAAAGGCTAATATGCAAGTTATTGTCCTAAAAAGGGTTTGGGGACCCGGGTCCTGCCCCAGGGGACATGTATCAATGCAAAAAAAGTTGTAAAAACTGCCGTTTTTTCGGGAGCAGTGATTTTAATGATGCTTAAAGTGAAAAAAAGTGAAATATTCCTTTAAATATCGTACCTTAGGGGTGTTTATAGTATGCCTGTAAAGTGGTGCGTGTTTCCCGTGCTTAGAACAGTCCCTGCACAAAATGACATTTGTAAAGGAATAAAAGTCATTTAAAACTGCTTGCGGCTTTAATGTAATGTCGGGCCCTGGCAATATGGAGGAAAATCAGTGAGACAAATGGCATGGGTACCCCCCAGTCCATTACCAGGCCCTTTTGAGTCTTGTATGGATATTAAGGGGAACCCCGCACCCAAATTAAAAAAAGGAAAGGCGTGGGGCCCCCAGGCCCTATATACTCTGAAGAGCAGTATACAGGCGGTGCAAACAAGACAGGGACTGTAGGTTTGTTGTTAAGTAGAATCTGTTTGTAATTTTGAACTGGTACATTTTTAAAGTGTAGCTTCAGCCAAAAAATCTATTTTTAAGCTTTTTAGAAAACATCGGGAAGGTTTATTACCCCTGTAACATTTGTTTTGCTGTCTGTGCACCTCTTCAGAAGATTTCACCTCACTTTCTGTCCCAATGACAAATGTTTTTTGAAAATTTTGGGTTTTTAGTGAAACAAGGATTGGTGATAAAGCATCAGTGAAGAGGAGACACGTTTTTCCCATATTAACTCTTACAGGAGAGAATTTCCCTTCCTAGGGGTAGATTTCATCTCACTTCCTGTTGTCTCCTTCTGTTTGCAAGTAGGAGTCGCTTGTAAGTTGGATGTTTGAAAGTAGGGGCCTGCCCTATATACTCTTCAGAAATTGTGGCCTTAGGTGTTGGTGTGTTGGTGTTGCCACAACACTGTAAGCCCTCACAGTTACTCTTGGTGGGCGCAGGAACGGGCCCTGCTGTGAAATATTAGATCAAGACTTGTAATTACATGCCATTGTTGAACAGTGGTAGAAAAATTTGGCCTTTAGTGGAGGTGGTGGTGCCACAACACTGTAAGTCCTCACAGTTACTCTTGGTGGGCGCTGGAACGGGCCCTGCTGTGAAATATTATATCAAGAATTGTAATTACATGCACCTGTTGAACAGGGGCAGACAAATTGGGCTTTTGGTGGTAGTGGTGTTGCCACAACACTGTAAGCCCTCACAGTTACTTTTGGTGGGCGCAGGAATGGGCCCTGCTGTGAAATATTAGATCAAGAATTGTAATTACATGTCCCTGTTGAACAGGGGCAGAAAAATTGGGCCTTGGGCACTGGTGCCACAACACTGCGACCCCTCACAGATACTATAGATGGAGCGCAGGAATGAGCCCTGCTGCAAAGTATTGCATAAAAAATTGTAATTACATGCCCCTGTTAAACAGGGGCTGAAAAATTGGGCCTTGGCCACTGGTGGCGGTGCCCAGAACCAAAAGTGTTCTTACAAGCTATCAGCATGAAAATTGAGGAGGAAGAGGATTGTCACTCAGCATAACAGTATAGTCACTCAGCATCAGCATAGGCTGTCTTGAAGGGATCTCACATTTAAAAAAAAAAAAATCGGTTACATCAGCATCAGGTGCTTTGTAGCTGATGATCCAAGACTGATTCATTTTTATGAAGGTCAGCCGATCGACCGATTCGGTGGACAGGCGCACCCTGTGATTGGTTACAAAGCCTCCAGCAGCACTAAATGTGCGTTCCGAAAGAACGCTGGATGCAGGACAGGCCAGTAGCTCAATTGCATACTGTGCAAGCTCTGGCCAGTGTTCCATCCTCAAGACCCAGTAACCCAGAGGATTTTCGGTGGGAAAGGTGTCCAAGTCTGATCTTGCCCCTAGGTAATCCTGCACCATGTGAATCAGATGCTGGCGATGGTTGCTGGAACCGATCAGACCTTGGGGCTGCGGACTAAAAAATTGTCTGAACGCATCGGTCAGACGGCCACCTTTTCCACCGCTCCTTCTGTGACTGACTGAAGCCTCAGCAACATGATGTCCAGGAGGACCAGGAAATTGTAAACTCCCAGGCTCTGGAAACGCGTTGCACAAACCTTTCTGCAAGGCCTCCCAAAGATGTTTTATCCTCTGCTTCCTCTGCGATGGCAAGATAAGGTCCGCAACCTTACCCTTGTAACGTGAATAAAGGAGGGTTGCCAGCCAGTAATCATCTCTCCCCTTGATACCACGAATCCGAGGATCCTTACGCAGGCTTTGCAGGATCAGGGAGGCCATGGAGCGTAGGTTTGCTGGGGCATTCGGTCCACAGTCCTCTGGGTCACTAAGGACGACATGATCCGCAGCCACCTCCTCCCAGCCACCTACAAGTCCATGGGTTTCTTCGGACTGTAAATGATCCCTTGAAGTCTGCTGCTGATGCTGAGTGCCAGGCTCCACCTCCATGCTGACACAATCCTCCTTCTCCTCCTCCTTGTCCTCTTACTGTGTGATCAGCGGGCTCGCAGGAACACTGTTTGGATAAAGGGGGCATGGGGAGGTAAGGAAGTCCTCCTCTTACTGCCTCTGTTCTGCCTCAAGTGCCATGTCCATTATTCCATGCAGCGTGTGCTCCAACAGGTGGACAAGAGGGACAGTGTCACTGATGCATGCACTGTCACTGTTCACCATCCTCGTGGCCTCCTCAAATGGTGACAGGACAGTGCATGCATCCCTGATCATAGCCCACTGGCGTGGGGAAAAAAAACAGGCTCCCCTGACCCTGTCCTGGTGCCATAGTCGCATAGGTACTCATTGATGGCCCTCTGCTGCGTGTGCAGCTGCTGTAGCATGGCCAACATTCAGTTCCACCTGGTGGGCATGTCACAGATTAGGCAATTCTTGGGCAGGTTAAATTCCTTTTGGAGGTCAGCCAGCTGAGCACTGGCATTATATGACCTGCGGATGGAAATGCACACAGACTTTCCTGGCCTGCCTCAGGACATCCTGTAAGCCTGGGTACCTGCCCAAGAAACGCTGCACCACCAAGTTAAGGACGTGAGCCAAACAGGGCACATGGGTCAGTTGTCCCTGTCGGAGGGCGGAGAGGAGGTTGGTGCCATTGTCGCAAACCACCATACCTGGCTTAAGCTGGCGTGGCCTCAACCACCTCTGAACCTGCCCCTGCAAAGCTGACAGAATCTCTGCCCCAGTGTGGCTCCTGTCCCCCAAGCACACCAGCTCAAGCACCGCATGGCATCTTCTTGCCTGCATGCTTGCGTAGCCCCTTGAACGCCTATGGAGCACCGATGGATCCGAGGACTAATCAACACAGGAAGAGGCCATGGAGGAAGAAGAGGAGGGGGTGGAGGAGAGAGGTGTGGCAGAATCACCACTAGTAGAATTTTGGAGGCGTGGTGGTGGAACAACCTCCAACACTAATGCACCCTGTCCTGCATCCTTCCCAGCTGCCAGAACAGTCACCCAGTGCGCAGTGAAAGATAGGTAACGTCCCTATCCATGTCTGCTGGACCATGAGTCAGCGGTAATATGCACCTTACCACTGACCGCCCTGTCCAGCGAGACCAAGACATTGCCTTCCACATGCCGGTAGAGAGCCGGAATCGCCTTCCGTGAGAAAAAGTGTCGTTTGGGAACCTGCCACTGAGGAACCGCACATTCCACAAACTCACGGAAGGGGGCAGAGTCTACCAACTGAAAAGGCAGCAGTTGAAGTGCTAGCAATTTAGCGAATCTAGCATTTAACCGCTGGGCATGTGGATGGCTGGGAGCAAACTTCTTTCGGCGGTGCAGCAGCTGGGGCAGGGAAATTTGCCTGGTACAATCTGACTTTGGTGTACCGATAGCTGATTGCCCGCATGTACTTGGCTGTAACACACATAATTCTAAACCTTCATTCATCTCAGTGCAGGTTTCACAGAGTGAATAGTGGGGTTGGAGATCCCAGCTGATGAGGAGCAAGGAGAGGTCCGCTTTGTTCTTTGGTGTGGGCCTTTTAGGTAAGCTTGCCAACAAACTGCATGGCAGGTCGACATATGCCTGGTCAAGCATGTGGTGCCCAAGCGGGTGATGTTTTGGCCACGCGAGATACGCTTGAGACATATGTTGCAAATAGCAGCGGTGGGATCTGATGCACTTGTCTCAAAAAAGGCCCACACCAAAGATCTTTTGGAATAACGTGCAGAGACAGCAGTGCCCTGCACATGCGGAGCTCTGTGGTGTGCTGCAGTCAGTGTGCTGCCCTTAATCTGGCCCCTGGAGGGCATCCTGCCTCATTGGAGATGTGCCTCCTCCTCCTCCCCCTCTCTCCTATCAGGCACCCACGTGGAGTCAGTGACCTCATCATCCCCTCCCTCCTCATCACTGGAGCAAACCTGGCAGTATGCTGCAGCTGGGGGAACATGACTGCCAGGCTACTGTCCTTCTTGGGCACCCCCTCTCTCTGGTCTCACCTTACTGCCTTCCTCTAGCTGGGTACCATCATCGGAGCCTTCAAAACGCTGGGCATCCTCCTGGAGCATGTACCCAACACCGTGGTCAAACAGTTCGGGAGACTCCTCAGGTGTACATGGTGGGGCTAGGGAAGGAGTGGCTGATGCCATTGAGCTGAGGGAAGAGGCCGCGTTTGCAGCTGCTTTGCCAGACAAAGTACCCTGAGCCTGGGTGAGAGAGGATGAGGACGGCTTGGTCATCCACTCTACCAAGTCTTCTGCATGTTGCGGCTCAACACGGTCAGCTGCCGAACAAAAAGGGCAAGCGTGTCCCACGGCCATGTGCTGATGAGGATGCACCGCCTCCACGACCAGCACTGTGGCCTCTAGACACAGAGCCTGCTTGTCCTCTTTTATTGGCTTGTGACTGTCTTTTCCTTGTTGGCCTTCCAGACATACTAATGGCCTGCAGTGAGATGTAGCTGCACAAAGCTGCGATGTATATATACTGATACTGCAGCTAGCAGAATCAACTGCCTGCCTGTAGTATTATTAGTATGAGAACACCAGTAATTGTCTTCAGGTAGTTTTAGGTGCACACTGTGCAGAGGACACAGTACACTAACTGTAAATACTGCAGCTGCCTGCCTGTGGTACTAATAGGATCAGAAGAACACCACCAATTTTCTTCAGGTAGCTTTAGGTGCGCACTGTGCAGAGGACACAGTATACTAGCTGTAAATACTGCAGCTGCCTGCCTGTGGTATTAATAGGATCAGAACAACAGCAATTGTCTTCAGGTAGCTTTAGGTGCACACTGTGCAGAGGACACAGTACACTAACTGCAAATACTGCAGCTGCCTGCCTGTGGTACTAATAGGATCAGAAGAACACCACCAATTTTCTTTAGGTAGCTTTAGGTGCACACTGTGCAGAGGACACAGTACACTAACTGTAAATACTGTATCTGCCTGCCTGTGGTACTAATAGGATCAGAAGAACACCAGCAATTTTCTTCAGGTAGCTTTAGGTGCACACTGTGCAAAGGACACTGTACACCAACTGTAAATGCTGTAAATACTGCAAAAACACCTGCCTGCCTGTCAGTAATAAGAGAAAAACAGGAACGGATCTAGCTAAACTGAATACAGTGTGTATATATATATATATATATATATATATATACATACACACACACACACACACACAAAACACCTAGGATGCATATATATATACACAATACACTGTAAGTGCAGCTAACTGACTCGCCTGCCTACTCTATCTAACTTAAATCAAATGCCTCTCTCTCTGTCTATCTCTCTCCACCGCAACACACTACACAAGGCCGCCATGCAGGTGGCCTTATATAGTGTGGGCGTGTACTAAACCCCCTGGCCAATTACGGCTCTCTGTACAGACGGTGCTGTGATTGGCCAAGCATGCAGGTCATAGTGTATGCTTGGCCAATCATCAGCCAGCAATGCACTGCAATGCCGCAGTGAATTATGGGCCCTGACGCACCACTCGAATTTGGCATGAACAGCCCATAATGTTTGTAATTCGAAGAACGGTCAAACAGGCGATGTTCCAGTCAAACATGGGTTCGATTTGAATTTGAAGCTCATCCCTACTCTCAAACAATGCAACCTCAGATGCCTCCCTCACTTAGGAGGGAAACCTGGGCAGTCTCCTATGCAAGTACTAACTAGGCTTGATCCGAGATCAGGCATCCTGATGCCATTGGTCCCACAGAAGATGTGAACATTTCCAGGCCACTGTACCTGCTTCACCCTTCTGAGTCATTTAGCTAGTCTAATAGATACATAATAAAGTGACTGTATTAGACAAACTAACACGCAGTTCCACAAGGAAGCAGGCCCAGACAACGTTGGTCTACTGCTATAAACCCCCGTAGGTATGTAAGTATGCAGGTACCCAGGAATGCAAACATGCAGGCATACAAGTATTCTTACTGTTCATGCATTTATGTATGCAGTATAATGCAAATAAATACATATCTATACAGTTTAATGTAATAAGCACATATTTATTCAATTTAATGCAGAAAAACACACACATGTATGCAGTTCAAGTTTATGTAAACATGCGTTTTTATGCTAGTAAGCATGTATGCAACATGTGTTTATGCAAGTAAGCAATCACGTGTCTATGCATCAAGTGACCCTGTATATAAGCAAACATGCAACATGTTTCTATGCAAACATGTGTCTTATGCAACTCTTCCTTTCAGCAAACATGAGCTTTTAGCAAACATAAGCTTTTAGCAAACATAAGCTTTTAGGAAACATATGCTTTTAGCAAGCATGAGCTTTTAGCAAACATAAGCTTTTAGCAAACATAAGCTTTAAGCAAGCATGAGCTTTAAGCAAGCATGAGCTTTCAGCAAACATGAGCTTTTAGCAAGCATGAGCTTTTAGAAAAATAAGCTTTTAGCAAGCATTGGCATTTAGCAAGCATGAGCTTTTAGCAAGCATGGGCTTTAAGTAAGCATGAGCTTTCAGTAAGCATAAGCTTTTAGCAAACTTAAGCTTTTAGCAAGCATGAGCTTTTAGCAAGCATGAGCTTTTAGCAAACATAAGCTTTAAGCAAGCATGAGCTTTCAGCAAACATGACCTTTTAGCAAGCATGAGCTTTTAACAAACGTAAGCTTTTAGCAAACATAACCTTAACATAAGCTTTTAGTAAGCATGAGCCTAAGCCAGTTTGCAAATATGCACCTGTTCAACTGCTCCAGGCCCCATACTAGTTTTGTGCCAAATGCACATCATTCTGGAGACACAACCCTTTAAAGTGCACTGCTAGGGGTGTGTCGACTTACAGTTGTACAGCCCCCCCCCCCCCCCCCAGATTAAGCAGTAAGTATGCAGTATATCAGTGGTCATCAACCCTGTCCTCAGGGCCCACTAACAGGCCAGGTTTTATGTATTACCTTGGGGAGATGCAGACTAGAATACTGCAATCACTGAGCAGCAAATGATATCACATGTGATGTGTTTCAGTTATCTTGCAAACCTGGCCTGTTAGTGGGCCCTGAGGACAGGGTTGATGACCACTGCAGTATATAATCAGGACTTGTCTGGCCACACATTCCTCCCATATTAAGTACTCACACGTCATTAGTATCCATTGGCTGTTGTTATGTCACAAGAGGCCCTGTTGAACCTGGCAAACATGGCTGCCCTTCCACTTCCTGCCTATATAGAAATAGGCCCCTTCACCCTCTAGTGGCTTGAGGAGAAACAGCAGCCCATACTTCTAATAAGTACACAGAGCATGTTTTAAACAGCACACTGCCCCTAGAGACTACTGAGAGAAGACCAGGCAGACAGATCTCTTCTTTTTTTTTCCAAAGAGAGACTGCAAGAAAATGCAGACTTACTATTCCTGGTGCAGGACTCTGAGCATAACAGGAGTCCAATCTTCACCCATCATGGCGGGCCTTCTGATAAAAGACCTTCAGGGACTGGGTCCCCCTTAATGTGGGGTCCACTCCCCTGGATCTGTATAGCACCCTGCAGGAAAGCACCTTGGTCAGAACAAACACTGCACATGGTTCTATCACACAGGGTCCAGCACCGTAAGGCTGCATTACAGGCAAACCTCAAGGAATCTTCTCTCCTTCCCATGAGTCTCGGGTACCACCCATTTTGGCTGACAGCTTTTTCGAATGGATCCAGTTGAAGTCCTTGATTCTCAGTAGAACCGTTCCAGACCTCCAAGTATGCTCTAAGAGCACATGTATCACATCAGTGACCACCACCTTAGACACTGGCAAAAAAACTGAGGTCCTTCCTGTGTAGGAGGGGTTATATAGGAGAGGACTTTCTGTTTGACTATCTGCCAGTGTCCATTCATCTATAGGTGGCGTATAACCCTAATGCTGCCTACACACGGTCGGATTTTCCAAGGGAAATGTTCGACGGGAGCTTGTTGTCTGAAATTCCGACCGTGTGTAGGCTCCATCGGACATTTTCCGTCGGAATTTCCGTCAAACAAAATATGAGATCTGGATCTCAAATTTTCCGACAACAAAATCTGTTGTCCTAAATTCCGATCGTGTGTACACAATTCCGACGCACAAAGTTCCACGCATGCTCGGAATCAAGCAGAAGAGCCACACTGGCTATTGAACTTCATTTTTCTCAGCTCGTCTTACGTGTTGTACGTCACCGCGTTCTTGACGTTCGGAATTTCCGACAAGATTTGTGTGACCGTGTGTATGCAAGACAAGTTTGAGCCAACATCCGTCGGAAAAAAAACATGGATTTTGTTGTCGAAATGTGCGATCATGTGTACGCGGCCATATAGTCATTATTATGGTTGCTCTGTGAGAACATGGGGATGTACGAAAAATAAAGTATCCTGTTCTCTTTGTATTGCTTCCTTTCTGTGAAATCTCCAGTGTTTCTGCCAGACCCTCTGCTTTCCTATTAAAAACTGACCACTCTAAGCAAGGAAGCACACTGTGGTCAGTTCTCTAGCTATGCTGTGAACTCAGTGTGCTCTTCTTCAATGTTCAAATTTGTCCTGACATCCAGACTTTTTTACCTGCCCACTCCTTTCCCTTTCCTCTGTTCCCTTTTTCTTCTTTCCCTTATAACTCTTTCTTGTACTCTTTTTGTGACTCTTCCCTCTCTACATCTATTCTTTTCTTTTCCTATCCCCTATTAAAGTTGTGGTAAGGCATATTTAGATACGCTTTTTATACTGTATCTTACCACTCCTCCTGCTGAAGCAGATGGTGGCCTAGTTTTGTTCCATGGACGTGTGTCCTGGTTTTCCTTAGATTGCCTTAATTTACTACAACTGAACCTTGTTTTCTCTTTGTTCCCTTTGTTAACTCTTTCATTACGGTATGGGGCAGTCTGTATGTGAACTATTCTAGTCTTCTTTGTATTGCTGTTTTCCTCAAGCCTTTGGAAAATTTTCTTAAAATCAAAAAAACCTTTGTGAAATAAATTGGGACTTAAAATAAAATAATGCTGGGAATGTACTATCTACAATAAATAGGGTGGGTTTTTTTTGTTTTTTTGGGAATAAATGATACTGTATTGTAGATTTCTACATTTGCAAATGGTTCTTTGAGGTCCTTTTCACATTGAGGTTTGAGAAAAAAATAGGTTTAATGAGGGAACATATTCTCTACATTAATTTTTGTTCTTTAAATAATACTAAGGGGGCGTGGCCGGATGGAGACCTGAGGAGAAGTGATCATTCAGAGCTCCTGTGGATTATCTCATCCTTCAGACCCGAGTCACCTCCCAGACTATACCTGGTGCCTTCCAGACAGTCAGAGCACCGACCGGAGCTGCCGCAGTTGTGATCCTTCACACAGACAGCTGTGGAGCGGCTTCTAACCAAGCCTCACATGCGTCGGCCATCTTCGCTTCCACAGTGTAGGTACCTGCACCCCACCGAGGCTCACATGATCCTCTGAGCCCGGCTCTGCGGCATAGTGACCCAGCTTGTCAGTGCGCTGCTTGGGGACTTCTTGGTGGTGTTTTTAAATGGTAACGGCCGCATGGGAGGCGGGCCAGGGGCGCAGCATTAGCTCCTGTGGCAGCCATCTCACAACACAGTGCCACTGGCCTCACCCTCTGCCTCCCTGCTCCTCGGTGACAGCCTCATCTCCCCCAATTAACACAGGAGCCTCACTGACTGCCAGGGAGCTGTTTAACACTCTGTTGGGCTGCTTGGTCTGTCTTCAGCATCCTATACTGACTGTGACCCTGCAGGGATTCTGGGCATGAGATCTAGGGGTAAATCATCCGCCTCTACACCAAATAAAAAGCCTCCTAATGTCCCGGCTGTGTGTCCAGACACTGTCTTAGCAGGGAGACTGCACAAGCAAAATTGACTTGGGGCGTAGATTAGTATATGTGATAGGTGGGGATGTAGGACAGTGTTGGGTCAGCCAATCTAATTCATCATCATGATGACTTTCTGCATGTAAATCCTCAAGGTAGGCAAGAGATAGAAGATCTGTATCATTCAGGGGAGTAATAGTAGGGGATGGGCATTCAGAACCCTGTGGATCTATGGGTGATGGGTTCTTAGCAGCTTGGATACTATAGGATCTCTGGACTGTCAGATCCCTAATAAATTTGTTTATATCCTTGAATAGTGTAAAAGGATTTTGGTGAGTAGTCGGAGCAAACGTGAGTCCTCTACTAAGTAGGGAGATGTCATGGGGTGACAGCTCCATGCGAGACAAATTGTAAATTTTTATAGTTTTCTTATTTTCTCTTTTCTTTCTTCCTCTGCCCCCCCCCCCCTCCTTCCACTACTATGTGCTTTTTTTTTGCTTAGGCTCGGAGGGGGGCCTTATTAATTCTTTTTATTATTATTATTATTTTATAATTTAATACACGGGCGCGTATACGCTATTTATACGTGTATACATGTTGTGACTATGAGAGAGATATATTCTTATTTTTACATATATATACACAGTGGGGACGGAAAGTATTCAGACCCCCTTAAATTTTTCACTCTTTGTTATATTGAAGCCATTTGCTAAAATCATTTAAGTTCATTTTTTTCCTCATTAATGTACACACAGCACCCCATGTTGACAGAAAAACACAGAATTGTTGACATTTTTGCAGATTTATTAAAAAAGAAAAACTGAAATATCACATGGTCCTAAGTTTTCAGACCCTTTGCTGTGACACTCATATATTTATCTCAGGTGCTGTCCATTTTTTCTGATCATCCTTGAGATGGTTCTACACCTTCATTTGAATCCAGCTGTGTTTGATTATACTGATTGGACTTGATTAGAAAAGCCACACACCTGTCTATATAAGACCTTACAGCTCACAGTGCATGTCAGAGCAAAAGAGAATCATGAGGTCAAAAGGAACTGCCTGAAGAGCTCAGAGACAGAATTTCTGGCAAGGCACAGATCTGGCTAAGGTTACAAAAAAATTCTGCTGCACTTAAGGTTCCTAAGAGCACAGTGGCCTCCATAATCCTTAAATGGAAGACGTTTGGAATGACCAGAACCCTTCCTAGAGGTGGCTGTCCGGCCAAACTGAGATATCGGGGGAGAAGAGCCTTGGTGAGAGAGGTAAAGAAGAACAAAGATCACTGTGGCTGAGCTCCAGAGATGCAATCAGGAGATGGGAGAAAGTTGTAGAAAGTCAACCATCACTGCAGCCATCCACCAGTCTGGGCTTTATTGCAGAGTGGCCCGAATGGAAGCCTCTCCTCAGTGCGAGACACATGAAAGCCCGCATGGAGTTTGCTAAAAAAACACCTGAAGGACTCCAAGATGGTGAGAAATAAGATTCTTTGGTCTGATGAGACCAAGATAGAACTTTTTGGCCTTAATTCTAAGCGGTATGTGTGGAGAAAACCAGGCACTGCTCATCACCTGTCCAATACAGTCCCAACAGTGGAGCATGGTGGTGGCAGCATCATGCTGTGGGGGTATTTTTCAGCTGCAGGGACAGGACGACTGGTTGCAATCAAGGGAAAGATGAATGCAGCCAAGTACAGGGATATCCTAGATGAAAACCTTCTCCAGAGTGCTCAGGACCTCAGACTGGGCCGAAGGTTTACCTTCCAACAAGACAATGACCCTAAGCACACAGCTAAAATAACGAAGGAGTGGCTTCACAACAACTCCGTGACTGTTCTTGAATGGCTCAGCCAGAGACCTGACTTAAACCCAGTTGAGCATCTCTGGAGAGACTTAAAAATGGCTGTCCACCAACGTTTACCATCCAACCTGACAGAACTGGAGAGGATCTACAAGGAGGAATGGCAAAGGATCCCCAAATCCAGGTGTGAAAAACTTGTTGCATCTTTTCCAAAAAGACTAATGGCTGTATTAGATCAAAATGGTGCTTCTACTAAATACTGAGCAAAGGGTCTGAATACTTAGGACCATGTGATATTTCAGTTTTTCTTTTTTAATAAATCTGCAAAAATGTCAACAATTCTGTGTTTTTCTGTCAATATGGGGTGCTGTGTGTACATTAATGAGGAAAAAAAATGAACTTAAATGATTTTAGCAAATGGCTGCAATATAACAAAGAGTGAAAAATTTAAGGGGGTCTGAATACTTTCCGTCCCCATTGTATGTATATATATATATATATATATATATATATATATATATACTATATATGTCTTTATCCCCCTTTTCTTTCTTATTTACGGATACTTATATGGACATTTAGTTTCCATTTAAACTTACATTTACTTTTTGCTGTGCTCTTAAACATCCCTGGGTAGGTTTAATATTCAGTGTCTGGCCAATTAGCGATCACATGACCATTAGGCGTGCTGGAGCCTGTTGTCCTATGACCAGCCCAGACATATAAATACCACCATTCCAGCACTCCCCCCCTAGGCCTGTAGAAGGAGCTGATGCTTCAAGCGCGTAGCCTCTTTTATTCAGTTGTTTCTCCCCTGGTGTCTCTCTGTTTCCTGGTGACGCCATCTCCCTGTGCTCCACGGTGGCCCAGACCAACTTCCTGGTGGCCACAGGATGGATTGAGGCTCCCCCAGTCATCTGCCAGATCCGTGGAAGCTCGTTTTGGATGCCGATCTACACCTGCAGACACCATCATTTACAGATGAGCCTGTTTTTATGCTATTTCCTGTAAGTGCATTACTTACTTTGCTAATAAATCGTATCTTATATACTACACTAAGGTTGACGCTTCCTGTGTCTCTCCCTCTTCCTCAATATGGTGTAGCTCTAATGACTGTTTTTATTGTTATTTTCTATAGAGCATAGTAGATCTATCCTGCTTTCCCGTATGGACAAGCTGACTAAGGAATGCATTTTTATAGCAGACCTAGACAAGATCCGCGGTCGCCTTACTGAATCTGAAAGTCAGATCTCGGCCACTGAAGATGTACTGGACATGCCCAACGTATCACAGAGCTGGAGTTCACCGTCAAGGCATTGGTGGTGAAGTCTGATGACGCAGAGAACCGCCCCAGAGGAAACAATTTCAAAGTGCTCAGATTGCCGGAGGGGGCAGAGGGTTACCACCCCACTGAGTTCACTGAAAATTTCTTCAAAGATCTCCTTGGCTTACCATCAGTCTCTCTAACCTATGTGGTGGAACAAGCACATCGCGTTTCTACGGGTCACCGGCTCATTGGGGCCCCACCACATCCATTCCTGGTGAAGTTTCTCAGCTTTCAGGATAGAGATCGCATTCTGAATGAAGCCAGGAAACATCCTACTCTCAAATATGAAAATACAGCTGTACACTTTTACCCCAATTTTTCCGCAAACCTACAGAAAAAAAAGAAAACATTCCAAGATGTACGCAGATGTCTTCGTGAAAAAGGGTTGCCATATGGTATGCTGTATCCAAGTCGCCTGAGGGTGGTTCACAATGGTGCGGCTAAATTCATAGAGTCTCCGGAAGATGCAGAGTCTTGGCTCTCCACACTGCCGTCATCCCTGCAATGTAGTCGCTTGAGGCAGCCAAGTTGTGAAATCATGGAGGGTTGCCGGTTTGTTTTGGTTTCTCCATTATTTTTTTCTGCCTACTGTTCCTGGTTGTCAACCTGTTTTGCTCCCTGACAAGAATATCGGGCTTGAACTTTGTTATACAACCACATTGTGGTGCTCACATGTCTATCCTGGCTCATCATTAGGGATGAGCTTCGAGTTCGAGTCGAACTCATGTTCGACTCGAACATCGGCTGTTTGCAAGTTCGCCGAACAGCGAACAATTTGGGGTGTTCTCGGCAAATTCGAATGCCGCGGAACACCCTTTAACCGCTTGCCGACCGCCGGCTGTCAATTGACGGCCAGGCGGCGTGGCTCTCGTTGCAGGAGGGTGTCATATGACGTCCTCCCATTTAAACAGGGAATGCGCGCGATCGTGCGCGTGCATCCCTGTTCCTTCGGTGGCGGCGTGTCATGGAGACACCGCTCGCCACCGAGGGGGGTGAACAGCCATTGGACATGGCTGTTTACCACGTGATCGGCCGTGATGAAGTCACGGCCGATCACAGATAGGTCCACCCCATTGTGCACGGCGCATGCGCGCGAGCGTGCTGCGCGTGCACGTCGGTGACGGAATGTTCCCGGGAACACTACTCGTCACCGACGCCGGTAAACAGCCATTGGCTGGCTGTTTACCCATGTGATCGGCTGTGATCCATTCACAGCCAATCATAAATGTAAACACAGAGCGGTAACTAGCTGTTACCAGCTCTTCTCTCCTCACACACCATTTCCAGTGTGAGGAGAGAAGAGCCAGAAGCAGTGAGTTACCGATCTGTGTTCTGTAGTGTCTGCACCAACACCACACCTGTCCCATCGCCCCCCCAATTGTCATCTGTCACCCAACAGTCACCAGTGTCACCCAATAAAGTGCACCTGTCACATAAGGGACTGCCATCAGTGACCGTCAGCGGTGCACCTGTCACCCGTCACAAATCAGTGACCATCAGCGGTGCACCTGTCACCCGTCACAAATCAGTGACCATCAGCGGTGCACCTGTCACCCGCCACAAATCAGTGACCATCAGTGGTGCACCTGTCACCCATCAGCCATCACCCGTCACCCATCAGTACCGCCAGCCATCACCCGTCACCCATCAGTGACCACCAGCCGTCACCCATCAGTGACGGCCAGCCGTCACCCGCCACCCATCAGTGACCGCCAGCCGTCACCCATCAGTGACCGCCAGCCATCACCCGTCACCCATCAGTGACCGCCAGCCGTCACCCATCAGTGACTGCCAGCCATCACCCGTCACCCATCAGTGACCGCCAGCGGTGCACCTGTCACCCGTCACAAATCAGTGACCATCAGCGGTGCACCTGTCACCCATCACAAATCAGTGACCATCAGCGGTGCACCTGTCACCTGTCAGCTATCACCTGTCACCCATCAGTGACCGCCAGCCATCACCCGTCACCCATTAGTGACCACCACCTATCACCCATCAGTGACCGCCAGCCATCACCCGTCACCCATCAGTGACTGCCAGCCATCACCCAATACCCATCACCTGTCACCCATCAGTGACCGTCAGCTATCACCGATCACCTGTCACCTTTTAATGACCATCACCCATCACCAGTAACTGTCCGTGGCCTGTCACCCATCAGTGACCATCGCCTGTCACACCGTCATCACCGATCAGTAAACGTCAGCTACCACCCATCGCACAGCCCATCAGTGACCGTCACCTGCCACCTGTCACACCGCGTCATGTCCAAAAGAGTATACAGCAGTGAGGAGGCATTCCAGATCCTCTCCATGACTGATGAGAGCAACGGGGAGTTCTCATCAGATTCCAATTTGGATTCTGATTCAAGTTCGGCATTTGAACCAAATAGTGAATCAACAAATGATTCGGAGGAAGAATGGGTCCCTCCCAAAAGGGCACGGCACTCTGGAAACCAGGATTATATTCCCAGGCCCAGTACCAGCGCTGCCACCACCAATAGGCCCCAGGAACAAATTCCCAGGCCCAGTACCAGCGCTGCCGCCAGCGTTAGGCCCCGGGAACAAATGCCCAGTACCAGCGCTGCCGCCGGCGATAGGCCCCAGGAACAAATGCCCAGACCCAGTACCAGTCCTGCCACATCACGCCTGAGTACCAGCACAGGAAATTCCAATCCAACTACTGGAGTGTCACACCCCCCAAGAGCCAGGGCCTCTACATACATGCCAGATGGTCTTGCCAACCCAATATGGCTGCCTTCCAACTCGGCATCGCCAATTATTCCCCCGTTCACAGCACTGCCAGGTGTGCAGACCAACACCCAAAATTTCTCAGAGATTGATTTCTTTCATATGTTTTTGCCCGACACTATGCTGCAATTTATTGTGGACCAGACAAATTTGTATGCCCAGCAATATATTGCCAACAACCCCCAATCATCCTATGCCCGTCCTTTTGAGTGGAGACATCTGAATTTGGAGGAGTTCAAAAAGTTTATGGGCCTCACCCTAAACATGGGGATTACAAAAAAAATGAAGGACATGCCTATTGGTCCACCAACCCTATCCACAATATGCCCATTTATTCTGCCCTAATGTCCAGGTCCCGATACAAGATGATAATGCGCTTTCTTCACTTCAGCGACAACACCCAGTGCCCTCCCCACAATCATCCAAATTACGACAAGTTATACAAGATTCGCCCACTGATAAATTTCTTTTCTCAACAATTTGCAGAACTCTATGTCCCCGATCAGAAAATTTGCGTCGATGAGTCCCTGGTACCCTTTTCAGGCCGGCTAGGAATGAAGCAGTATATTCCTAGCAAAAGGGCCAGATACGGAGTAAAGTTATACAAGCTATGTGAGAGAGCCACGGGATATTTGTATGAATTCCGCATATATGAAGGAAAAGATTCCCAGCTCCAGCCCCCTGAGTGCCCGGCCTACATGGGCACAACTGGAAAGATTGTATGGGACCTGGCATACCCACTTCTAAACAAAGGATATCACATTTACGTTGACAACTTTTACACCAGCCTGCCCCTTTTCAAACACTTATACACTGCAAAAAAGCTGGCCTGTGGAACCTCCAGAAAAAATAGAAAGGGCTTCCCACAATCTTTAGTGAACAAAAAGCTGCGAAGGGGGGAAAGAGCATCATTGAGATGCAACGAAGTGCTGGCCTTGAGGTGGAAGAATAAGAGGGACGTGCACATGATGTCCACCATCCATGAAGACACTGCAATTGTGGTACAAAGAAGACAAGGTCCCATTGAAAAGCCAACATGTGTCCAAGATTATAATCTCTACATGGGGGGGGTAGATTTTAACAATCAAATGATTCAGCCCTATTTGTCAATAAGGAGGTCCCGATTCTGGTATAAGAAGGTAGCAATTTATCTCATTCATTTGGCCATTTACAATTCCTACGTAGTCTACACCAAATCCATTGAAAGCCCCGCCCCCTTCCTAAAATTCATAGAAGAAGTTGTCACGTCCCTCATCTATCACCAAAGACCCCCCCCAGAAGACCTTCGCTTTGAGGCTGTTTGCCGACTCCATGAGCGCCACTTCCTCTTCAGCATTCCACCATCTGAAGCAGGCCGAAGACGGCAAAAAAAATGTTGCGTGTGCACCAAAAGAGGATTTAGAAAAGATACCAGCTACCATTGTCCCCAGTGTCCCTCCCAACCTGGCCTTTGCATTGGTGAATGCTTCCAACTTTATCATACATCCATAAAATATTAGCCCATATTTTTAACCATTTCCCCATTTTCATCATCTGTGCTGACCATTTTCCATTCTTTCCCAAATAACCATGCCACTGCCTTCCATGTGAACTGACCCTGGCCTGTTTTTTGACTATGCCTCTGCCTACCGTTTGGACTGCTTTCATGTGAACTGACCCTGGCCTGTTTTGTGACTATGCCTCTGCCTACCGTTTGGACTGCCTCCATGTGAACTGACCCTGGCCTGTTTTATCAACTACTCTACTGCCTACCGCTTGGACTGCTTACATGTGAACCGACCCTGGCCTGTTTTATGGACTATGCTTTTGCCTACCGCTTGGACTGATCTGTTGCCCTACTACTGTAGTACACAGGGGTCTCACATATGTGAGGGGCTCCAGAATTGTTTTTCCGGTTGGAGAAAACAATTATTTTTGTTTTCTCCGGGTTTCAGAATTAGGGTCTGGAGTCCGGAGGCTTCATAGAGATTTGGGTGGGTCGAAGCCTCTACCCCTGTGCCCCTGTGCACAGGTCTTACCTGATTGTGGCCCTCAGCCTGCTGCTGACTTACTGCCACCATGCCCATGCCTGTCGCATGAATGGACCACACCGCTACCTGGACTATGCAAATAATTAGCTGTAGCAGGAGGCAGTATGTTTATGAAGGGCTGGAGAGCAGTACAATAATGAGTGTCTGCAGTTAACAGTGTACCAGGACCAATATTATGGCTGTGCTGGCTGTCTCTGCCTGGACAATTTCTATGGACTGTGCTGTGCCGACTATAGACAATATTCCTGCCTGCTGCCTGGATAGTTAATATTGCTGTCGCTAAGCACCTCCCTGCCTGCTGCCTGGACCAGTGCTCTCCTCTGTGGATACTACTAAAAGCACAGGTAATGCTTTTTTTTTACCCTTTCTGCAATAGAATTTATTTTGGATTGTAATTCTTGGTATGTGCATGCTATGTGTTAGAAATATAAAGGGTTTTCAAAAATGATAGGTTGCCAGGAAATTATATATGTCATTTATGCTCCTAGAACGCCTGATGGTGCTACTTTGATGTTGGGCCTCTGTATGTGGCCAGGCTGTGTAAAAGTCTCACACATGTGGTATCGTCATACTCAGGAGGAGTAGCAGAATGTATTTTGGGGTGTCATCTTTGCTACGTACATGCTATGTGTTGGAAATATCTGATAAATGGACAACTTTGTGTAAAAAAAATGCGTTTTCATTTTTTTCCACATTTTCCAAAAACTTCTGGAAAAAAATGAACTGTTCAAAAGACTCATTATGCCTCATAGATTATACGTTGTGGTGTTTGCTTTCCAAAATGGGGTCATTTTGGGGTCAATTCCATTGTCCTGGTGCTCCAGGGCCTTCAAAAGTGTAATAGGTGGTTGAGAACTGAGATGTGTCATTTATGCTCGTAGAACGCATGGAGATGCTACTTTAATGTTGGGCCTTTGTATGTGGCCAGGCTGTGTAAAAGTCTCACACATGTGGTATCGCCATACTCAGGAGGAGTAGCAGAATGTATTTTGGGGTGTCATCTTTGCTACGTACATGCTATGTGTTGGAAATATCTGATAAATGGACAACTTTGTGTAAAAAAAAATGCGTTTTCATTTTTTTCCACATTTTCCAAAAACTTCTGGAAAAAAATGAACCGTTTAAAAGACTCATTATGCCTCATAGATTATACGTTGGGGTGTTTGCTTTCCAAAATGGGGTCATTTTGGGAGCAATTCCATTGTCCTGGTGCTCCAGGACCTTCAAAAATGCAATAGGTGGTTGAGCAATGAGATGTGTCATTTATGCTCGTAGATCGCCTGATGGTGCTACTTCAATGTTGGGCCTTTGTATGTGGCCACGCTGTGTAAAAGTCTCACACATGTGGTATCGCTATACTCAGGAGGAGTAGCAGAATGTATTTTGGGGTGTCATCTTTGCTACGTACATGCTATGTGTTGGAAATATCTGATAAATGGACAACTTTGTGTAAAAAAAAATGCGTTTTCATTACTTTCCACATTTTCCAAAAACTTCTGGAAAAAAATGAACCGTTCAAAAGACTCATTATGCCTCATAGATTATATGTTGCGGTTGTTGCTTTCCAAAATGGGGTCATTTTGGGGGCAATTCCATTGTCCTGGTGCTCCAGGGCCTTCAAAAGTGTAATAGGTGGTTCAGAACTGAGATGTGTCATTTATGCTCGTAGAACGCATGGAGATGCTACTTCAATGTTGGACCTTTGTATGTGGCCAGGCTGTGTAAAAGTCTCACACATGTGGTATCGCCATACTCAGGAGGAGTAGCAGAATGTATTTTGGGGTGTCATCTTTGCTACGTACATGCTATGTGTTGGAAATATCTGATAAATGGACAACTTTGTGTAAAAAAATGCGTTTTCATTTTTTTCCACATTTTCCAAAAACTTCTGGAAAAAAATGAACCGTTTAAAAGACTCATTATGCCTCATAGATTATACGTTGGGGTGTTTGCTTTCCAAAATGGGGTCATTTTGGGGGCAATTCCATTGTCCTGGTGCTCCAGGGCCTTCAAAAATGCAATAGGTGGTTGAGCAATGAGATGTGTCATTTATGCTCGTAGATCGCCTGATGGTGCTACTTCAATGTTGGGCCTTTGTATGTGGCCACGCTGTGTAAAAGTCTCACACATGTGGTATCGCTATACTCAGAAGGAGTAGCAGTATTTGTTTTTGGGGTGTCATCTTTGGTACGTACATGCTATGTGTTGGAAATATCTGATAAATGGACAACTTTGTGTAAAAAAAATGCGTTTTCATTATTTTCCACATTTTCCAAAAACTTCTGGAAAAAAATGAACCGTTCAAAAGACTCATTATGCCTCATAGATTATACATTGGGGTGTTTGCTTTCCAAAATGGGGTCATTTTAGGGGCAATTCCATTGTCCTGGTGCTCCAGGGCCTTCAAAAGTATAATAGGTGGTTGAGAACTGAGATGTGTCATTTATGCTCGTAGAACGCATAGAGATGCTACTTCAATGTTGGGCCTTTGTATGTGGCCAGGCTGTGTAAAAGTCTCACACATGTGGTATCACCATACTCAGGAGGAGTAGCAGAATGTATTTTGGGGTGTCATCTTTGCTACGTACATGCTATGTGTTGGAAATATCTGATAAATGAACAACTTTGTGTAAAAAAAAATGCGCTTTCATTTTTTCCCACATTTTCCAAAAACTTCTGGAAAAAAATGAACCGTTCAAAAGACTCATTATGCCTCATAGATTATATGTTGGGGTGTTAGCTTTCCAAAATGGGGTCATTTTGGGGGCAATTCCATTGTCCTGGTGCTCCAGGGCCTTCAAAAGTGTAATAGGTGGTTGAGAACTGAGATGTGTCATTTATGCTCGTAGAACGCATGGAGATGCTACTTCAATGTTGGGCCTTTGTATGTGGCCAGGCTGTGTAAAAGTCTCACACATGTGGTATCGCCATACTCAGGAGGAGTAGCAGAATGTATTTTGGGGTGTCATCTTTGCTACGTACATGCTATGTGTTGGAAATATCTGATAAATGGACAACTTTGTGTAAAAAAAAAATGCGTTTTCATTTTTTTCCACATTTTCCAAAAACTTCTGGAAAAAAATGAACCATTCAAAAGACTCATTATGCCTCATAGATTATACGTTGGGGTGTTAGCTTTCCAAAATGGGGTCAGTTTGGGGGAAATTCTATTGTCCTGGTGCTCCAGGGCCTTCAAAAATGTAAATGATGGTTGAGAAATGAGATGTGTCATTTAGGCTCGTAGAACGCATGAAGATGCTACTTCAATGTTCGGCCTTTGTATGTGGCCAGGCTGTGTAAAAGTCTCACACATGTGGTATCGCCATACTCAGGAAGAGTAGCAGAATGTATTTTGGGGTGTAATTTGTTGTATGCATATGCTCTGAGAGAGAAATAAACTGTTAATATGACAATTTTGTAAAAAAAAAAAAAAAAAAAAAAATCTTCATTTTGCAAAGAATTGTGGGAAAAAATTACAACTTAAAAAAATTCACCATGCTACTTACTTAATACCTTGGAATGTCTACTTTCTAAAAAGGGGTCATTTAGGGGGTATTTGTACTTTTCTGACTTGTTAGTGTACCAAGAAATGAGATAGACCATCAGTACATCTGTGTGATCAGATGTGATCAATTTTCAGTGATTGGCACCATAGTTTGTAGACTCTATAACTTTTACAAAGATCAAATAATTTACACTAATTTGGGTTATTTTTACCAAAGATATGTAGCAGTATGAATTTTGGCCAAAATGTATGATGAAAAATTACTAATTTGCAAAATTTTATGACAGAAACAAAGAAAAAGGCATTTTTTTCACAAAATGTACGGTCTTTTTTATTTATAGCACAAAAAATAAAAAACCCACTAGTGATTAAATACCACCAAAAGAAAGCTCTATTTGTGTGAAAAAAGGACTCAAATTTAATATGGGTACAGTGTTGCACGACTGAGTAATTGTCATTCAAAGTGTGAGAGCGCTGAAAGCTGAAAATTGGTCTGGGCAGGAAGGGGGTGTAAGTGCACTGTATTGAGGTGGTTAAAAGTCTATGGGAGAAATCAAAAGTGCTAATTTTAAAGGCTAATATGCAAGTTATTGTCATAAAAAGTGTTTGGGGACCCAGTTCCTGCCCCAGGGGACATGGATCAATGCAAAAAAAGTTTTAAAAACGGACGTTTTTTCAGGAGCAGTGATTTTAATAATGCTTAAAGTCAAACAATAAAAGTGTAATATCCCTTTAAATTTCATAGCTGGGGGGTGTCTATAGTATGCCTGTAAAGGGGCGCATGTTTCCCGTGTTTAGAACAGTCTGACAGCAAAATGACATTTCGAAGGAAAAAACACATTTAAAACTACTCGCGGCTATTGCATTGCCGACAATACACATAGAAGTTCATTGATAAAAACGGCACAGGAATTCCCCACAGGGGAACCCCGAACCAAAATTTTTTAAAAAATGACGTGGGAGTCCCCCTAAATTCCATACCAGGCCCTTCAGGTCTGGTATGGATATTAAGGGGAACCCCAGCCAAAATTTAAAAAAAAAAGATGTGGGGTTCCCCCTAAATTCCATACCAGACCCTTCAGGTCTGGTATGGATTTTAAGGGGAACCCCGCGCCAAAAAACCCCCAAAAAATCCATACCAGACCCTTATCCGAGCATGCAACCTGGCAGGCCACAGGAAAAGAGGGGGGCGAGAGTGCACCCCCCCTCCTGAACCGTACCAGGCCACATGCCCTCAACATTGGGAGGGTGCTTTGGGGTAGCCCCCCAAAACACCTTGTCCCCATGTTGATGAGGACAAGGGCCTCATCTCCACAACCCTGGCCGGTGGTTGTGGGGGTCTGCCGGCGGGGGGCTTATCGGAATCTGGAAGCCCCCTTTAACAAGGGGACCCCCAGATCCCGACCCCCCCCCTTGGTGAAATGGTAAGGGGGTACTTACCCCTACCATTTCACTAAAAAACTGTCAAAAATGTAAAAATGACAAGAGACAGTTTTTGACAATTCCTTTATTTAAATGATTCTTCTTTCTTCTATCTTTCTTCATCTTCTTCTTCTTCTGGTTCTTCTGGTTCTTCCTCCGGCGTTCTCGTCCAGCATCTCCTCCGTGGCGTCTTCTATCTTCTTCTCCTCGGGCCGCTCCGCACCCATGGCATGGGGGGAGGCTCCCGCTCTTCTC
The DNA here is from genome assembly GCA_037952925.1 of Lithobates clamitans. NCBI lineage: Eukaryota > Metazoa > Chordata > Amphibia > Anura > Ranidae > Lithobates > Lithobates clamitans. The sequence continues at coordinate 768,655 of JBBGZY010001289.1, forward strand.
TTCATCTTCTATTCTCCTTCCTTCTTCTCTTCTTCTCTTCTTCATTTTCTTCTCCGGGCCGCTCCGCATGCATGCTGGCATGGAGGGGGGCTCCCGCTGTGTGACGGCATCTCCTCGTCTGACGGTTCTTAAATAACGGGGGGCCACCCGGTGACCCCGCCCCCCTCTGATGCACGGGACATGACGGGACTTCCCTGTGGCATTCCCCGTGACGTCACAGGGAAGTCCCGTCAAGTCACCGTTATTTAAGAACCGTCAGACGAGGAGACGCCATCACACAGCATGGGTGCGGAGCGGCCCGGAGAAGAAAATGAAGAAGAGAAGAAGAGAAGAAAATATGAAGAGAAGAGCGGGAGCCTCCCCCCATGTCATGGGTGCGGAGCGGCCCGAGGAGAAGAAGATAGAAGACGCCGCGGAGGAGATCCTGGACGAGAACGCCGGAGGAAGAACCAGAAGAGCCAGAAGAACCAGAAGAAGAAGATGAAGGAAGATAGAAGAAAGAAGAAGCATTTAAATAAAGGAATTGTCAAAAACTGTCTCTTGTCATTTTTAACATTTTTGACAGTTTTTTAGTGAAATGGTAGGGGTGTGTATCCCCTTACCATTTCACACAGGGGGGGGCGGGATCTGGGGGTTCCCTTGTTAAAGGGGGCTTCCAGATTCCCATAAGCCCCCTGCCCGCAGACCCCCACAACCACTGGCCAGGGTTGTGGGCATGAGGCCCTTGTTCTCATCAACATGGGGGCAAGGTGTTTTGGGGGGCTACCTCAAAGCACCCTCCCAATGTTGAGGGCATGTGGCCTGGTACGGTTCAGGGGGGGGGTGCACTCTCACCCCCCCCTCTTTTCCTGCGGCCTGCCAGGTTGCGTGCTCGGATAAGGGTCTGGTATGGATTTTTGGGGGGACCCCACGCCGTTTTTTTTTTTTTGGCGCAGGGTTCCCCTTAAAATCCATACCAGATCTGAAGGGTCTGGTATGGAATTTAGGGGGAACCCCACGTCATTTTTTTTTTAATTTTGGCCGGGGTTCCCCTTAATATCCATACCAGATCTGAAGGGCCTGGTATGGAATTTAGGGGGACTCCCACGTCATTTTTTTTTTTTAATTTTGGTTCGGGATTCCCCTGTGGGGAATTCCCATGCTGTTTTTATCAATGAACTTCTATGTGTATTGTCGGCAATGCAATAGCCGCGAGTAGTTTTAAATGTGTTTTTTCCTTCGAAATGTCATTTTGCTGTCAGACTGTTCTAAACATGGGAAACATGCGCCCCTTTACAGGCATACTATAGACACCCCCCAGCTACGAAATTTAAAGGCGATATTACACTTTTATTGTTTGACTTTAAGCATTATTAAAATCACTGCTCCTGAAAAAACGTCCGTTTTTAAAACTTTTTTTTGCATTGATCCATGTCCCCTGGGGCAGGACCCGGGTCCCCAAACACTTTTTATGACAATACCTTGCATTTAAGCCTTTAAAATTAGCACTTTTGATTATTCATGTTCGTGTCCCATAGACTTTAACGGTGTTCGCATGTTCGAACGAACTTTTTTCCTGTTCACATGTTCTGGTGCGAACCGAACAGGGGGGTGTTCGGCTCATCCCTACTCATCATCCAGCCTTGGTCCTGCATTGGCCTAAATGGAATAACATACACTTTATGTGTATCATCCAAAACTGCAATTTTCATCCACATTTTTCCTCTGAAAGAGGAGCTAGGACCAGAACAAATCCTTTTAGCTCTTTCTTCTTTCTTCTCCATGGTTTAGAGGAACCCTGTGAGTCTGTCTTCGAGTGAAGGGACTGTGACTGTATTGGTCAAATACTTTATGCCACAAATATAGAAGTATAGGCTCAAAGTTTTTTCTTAGTTTAGGGATGAAACTAACCAGCATCAGTTCCCCTAGCTGGTCAGTAGGGTATGGTTATCTTGCTGCTTATGTTTTCTTATTATCAATATGCTTAGGATATGATTCTGCATTTACTCATGTCTTTTTGGGATGCTCAGGAACTTTCACTGGTGTGTTATACCTTCTGGTTGTTGGAGTATGTGGCACGGCTAGCCTGCTCTCTGCCTCCCATCCTAGTCAAATATCTAAATTCATGTGGATATGGAGCTCAAAATGATTTCATGGAATGTGTGGGGGCTGAACAATAGAGTCAAATGAGCCTTAATGTTCAAATACCTACAGGCCCATAAACCTCACATTCTTTTCATTCAAGAGACCCATATGACGGGCAGCAAACCACTGTCTCTACAGAGACACTGGGTTAAGCAATTTTTCATGCCACCTACTCCAACTACGCCAGGGGAGTCTCTATTCTACTGCATAAATCCTTACAGTGTCAGGTTGAGCATGTAAAAACTGACCCCAAGGGCCAATATGTCATCCTCATTTTGGTAATTGAAGCTCATTTGTTTGTTTTTGTGAATGTGTATGTACCTCCCCCCCCTCCACATCCCTATTATAACACGTTTATGACAAAATTGCTCCATTTTCTGCCTCCAGAGGCATTATAGCGGGGGATTTCAATGCCATATTAGATGTGGAGTTAGACACCTCCAATCCCACTAGGCCACCAGACTCGGACCTTCTAAACTGGGCCCAGGCCCTTCAACTTACAATGGTTTGGAGGTGGAAGAACCCTCATCTTAAGCAGTTTTTGTACCTCTCTGTGGCCCACTTCTTGGGCTCCAGGATTGACCTCGCCTTTTGTTCGTCCACTACATTACCTCTCATTGTGGCAGCTTCACATTTGCCAGCAGGGATTTCTGACCATTCCCCACTTGAGGTCATCCTGCCGCTCGGGGGGGGGGCGGGAGGGGCTGCTGGAGGCTTACCCCTCGCTGGATTAACAATGAACAGGTTGCAGAAAACATAGAGGGAAACATTGTTCCACTCTCATTGAGTTTAATGAGAGTGGAACAGACCCACGTATTACCTGGGATGGCTTTAAGGCGACTATCCGGCGGGAATATATATCAGCCATCAAATCTGCCAGGGTGGAGTATGGCCTGCAACTGGCAAGTTTGGAGTTTCAAGAGAGGGATGCTGCAGAGGCTTTGTATATAGCCGACTTAGCTCCAAGACAATTATATGCCACCAGAAGCAACTCCCTGATTCTCTATCTCAGGCCCATATAGTTTTAATTCCAAAACCTGGGAAGGACACCACATACTGTTTCAGCATACCGCCCCATATCCCTTTTAAATTACGACTTGAAAATCTTAACGAAAATCCTTGCTATCAGATTGATGAAAATCCTCTAGTTTATAGTGAATCTTGACCAAACAGGGTCCGTGCAGGGTAAATCTACGGAGATTAATATTCATATCTAAATTCAAGTCTTTACTCACTTACAGATTCCTTTTGACAATCATGGTACTAGGGTGTTAGTAGCAATAGATTTAGAAAAAGCATTTTACTCAGTTGCCTTGACTTATATGGAGGAGGTTCTTACGGTCTATGGGTTCGGTCTCAACTTCCGTACGTGGATTCAAATTTTATATCATAGACCGACAGCCCAGATAAAAAATGGAGGTGCTCTCTCCTCTCCCTTCCCTATTGAACAGGGTACCAGGCAGGGTTGCCCCCTTGTCCCCTGGACTTTTCTCCCTCATGGTAGAACCCATTGCATCGGCTATTATATCCTCCATGGCGGTCCGGGGAGTGTGGGTTGGATCCCTAGAAGAAAAACTGGCATTGTATGCCGACGACATTATTCTTTTCCTTCGAGATCCTGGGCTTCCCACCGGGCGGCTTTGGACCTGTTGTCTCACTTCGCCTCAATGTCCGGATTGATGGTGAACCCGGAGCTCTGCAGGCAGCAGATCCGTCTCTCTCCCTTTGCGATGGACAGAACAGATTAAGTACCTTGGGGTGTATATTTCACCCAGAATCCTCTTCCCCTCCTTCAGAGCTTTAAAAACAGATTGAAAGCCTGGGCAAACCTCTCCTTATCATTAATTGGGAAAATAAAGCTCGTCAAAATGAAATTGCTACCTCCTTTGCTATATGTTTTGTGCCACTCTCCCATATGGATCCCTAAACCGATCTTCAAACAATTTAATTCTCATGTCAATAGTTTTCTGTGGGGGTCTCGCCCTTCTAGATTTCAGTTTACCATACTACAGAGGTCTTGGACCCAAGAAGGCCTCCTCTGTCCTGATATCTTTTTATATTTCCTAGCTGGAATGTTGTCAGACTCCCATAATTGGCTCATATCCAAAAACTCTAATGCTGCAGTCGCTCTAAAAGCTTCTCTAGTGGGATCATACAAAGCCCTACGAAATACGCTCTTAAGAGGAGTTAAAGATCCACATCCCCTAACTAGATCTATTCGCACAGTGATCAGAGCATGGACAGCAGTTGTCCCCTATGCTAGGAATGATTTGGGACATTACTCTACAAACACTCCCTTATGGATGAACCCCTCTCTACCGGAATTCCAGTCCATTCTGGATCCTGCTCTGTGGGCTGGTCAGGGCATCCACATTCTATCCCATATTTGTGAGGGTGGCGCACTACAAACATTTGACCAAATTAAAAATAAATTTGATCTACCTAACTCCTATTTATTTTGGTTTCTCCAGCTCCGGCATGCTTTCGATACACATTTTGGGACATCTCCTTTGCCTTTGTACCAGTCTGATATGGAATTACTCCTTCAGAATTATTCCCTTAAAAAACCTTTATTGTCCATCTACAGGGCATTACAGCCAACTGTACATTATGGACTGGAAGGCCATCATTCCTTCTAGGTGACGGAGCTGCCGGGGCTGGACACGGAAGACTAGAAGGATGTGTGGGAGATTCCCTTCTCTCACCTCATATCCTCTAAAGACCATCTAATCCAGTTGAAAATCATACACAAGCTTCATTATACACCAAACCCGATTACATAAAATTTACACATATTGCTCACCGCCAATTACTTACACATGATTTGGTCCTGCCCCTTATTGCAAGTCTTTTGGACCAATGTTCTCACTTTTATCACCAGCTTAACTACTGTCCCTATACCCCAGATGGTGGATGTCTGTAATTTAGGGCTGGTAGATGCCCTGGCCCCATCTAGAGCTGTTCGCACGTTCCTCAGTTTGCTTCTATTTTACGCTCGGAAGAGAATTGTGTTTAGGTGGATAGCCTCTCCTGCACCTACTCTCAATATGTAGAAGTCACTGGTTAATTTGATCATCCCGCTGTATTTAGAAACCTACACATACAGGGGCTGCCCGAAAAAATTTAACAAGGTGTTGGGATATATGGTTAGACTCTGATACCACTGTGACTCAACAGCAAGACCCTATTCCACCCTAATAAGTCCTATACAGGTGGAGGTAAGGGTCCACATATCCTACAGATATGGCAGTGTGGCCACATAGTATGTTCCCTACGCACCTCGGGGGATCGACACAGCAAATTCTTAGGGGGTTGTTAACAAGGGATTTTTTCCCCGACACCCATACTGTTGAGTGGGCATCTTCCATTCGTTTTATTTAAGCAGAAAGTTTTGGGATGCTAAGTTTTATGTTTTATGTTGCTGTTATGTACTGTATGTTCTAGTTAGTTTTCCCTGTTGCGCTTTTTTTTTTTTTTTTTTTTAGTTTTGAGCCAGGGCAAAAAAAAAGTAATAATAATATTATAATGTAAATTTACTGTAAGATACATATGGCATTTGGGGGTCCTATTTAAATTGGGGATTAAGCATAAATAAATGAATATCAAAAACATACTCCCTATAATAATTAGGATGTTTTCTCTGTAAATAAATAGTACTATAATGTAGATTTTAACATTTATAAATTAATTTTGAGGGGCATATTCAAACTGGGGCTGGAGCATATTTAAAGTAATAGTGGAAATGTACACAGTACAGTATCTGAAGTGATGTTTCTGTCAACAAATAATACTGTAATGATACTGGATTTCTGGATTATTATTGTGGATCGTTATTTAAAAATGGCTGTTGGTGCTCCTATTCAAATTGGTGCAGGAGTATTTGGGATGCTTTTCTGTGAATAAATAAATAAATAAATAAATACTGTAGTGTAGATTTCTAAATTTAAGTATGGCTATTGATGGTCACATTAACATTTGGGCTGGAGTACAAAAAATCATGCTGAAAACGTACTCACTACAATATATTTGTTAAAAAGAGGCTATAGGTGGTGCTATTTACATTTGGGCTGGGGTGCACTACAATGTATTTTTAAAGAGGCTAAAGGTGGTGTTATTCAAATTGGGGCTGGGGTTCAAATAAATTAATACATGGAATGTACTTACTGCAATAATTAGAGTATTTTTTTCTGGGAACAAATGATACTGTAATGTAGATTTCCACATTTGCAAATTGCAATTTTGGGTCCTTTTCAAATTGGGATTTGCGAACAAATGAGCTAAATCCAGAAAATCCAAGTATGGATGTTTTATACATAGTTACATTCGCCCAGCTTTGACCAATGTTGATGCATTGACTGATGCACCTAGTGCATTGATACTGACAGTGGATTTTAAGGGACATGCGAGAAAGATAAATAGACTTTCTGTAACTTTAAGAGAGCAAATTTTCCAGAGATGAGGGCTGCTCTCCAGGACTTTGACTGGGAGAGAATATGAGCATTGATGAACACAGAGCAGAGAAATGGGAATTCTTCAAAAAGACTGTATGCGAAAAAAAAAAAAAATATTTTAAGCAACAGACAGCATGGAATCATGAAAGACAGAAGTTGTCAAACAAACCTGATTTCTTTTTTTGAGGAGGTAAGTAAAACTTTGGACAGAGGGGTAGCTGTGGACATGGTATACTTGGTATACATGTGACACAGTTCCCCACACACGGCTAATGTGTAAGGTAAAGTCTACAGGTTTGTGTAGTGATATAATATATATATAGTGGGTAATTAATCAGTAGTTATTATAATGATGATGTAAGTACTCTTCCGCAGCAACCCAATTCTTCCAGAGAGATGCACTTTATTGACTTCCAACACAGAACAAAGTCCGAAGTCCACAGATGACAAAAATCCAACAAAGTATATAATTCAGAGTCCCATTTTTCCTAGGTCTGTGCCTTCATAGTCATACACAGACAAGACTAAACTAAACTATAGATTAAACGCCATGTTATATTCACTAGACACAGAATGGCTGAGCAATTTGATTGGCCTTTTCTATTCAGGCCTTTGATATGCTTTATGCCGCGTACACACGGTCGGACTTTTCGTCTACAAAAGTCCAACGGACGCTGACGGACTAAAGCTGGCTGGTAATCCGATCGTGTGTGGGCTTCTCCTGACTTTCAACGGACTTTTTTAGCCTCAAATCCGACGGACTTTAGATTTGAAACATGCTTCAAATCTTTACGTCGTAACTACGACGGACCCCGAAGTCCGCTCGTCTGTATGCTAGTCCGACGGACAAAAAAACGACGCATGCTCATAAGCAAAAACTAAACGGAAGCACTCGGTCTAGTAAAACTAGTGTTCGTATTGTAGGTAGCACATTCCTCACGCTGCAAAATCTGTGATCGTTGAATGCAGCGCATTTAATGTCTTCTTTACGAATGCTATAAAGAACGAAGATGTTTTGCTGTTCATATTCAAACAGAGTTCTCCCAAACAGATTTCTGGATTTTTTTTCTCTTTGATCTCATGAATGACATGGTATGCTTTTTCAAAACAATGTTTCCATACTAATAATACTTTTTAAACTTTTTTTTTTTTGGTGGAGTCATCTTTTCTTGTAATTTTTATCCAGATATTTATTTTATGATTGTTGTGGAACTTTTTTTCTGTTTATCTATACATTTTTTTGTAAAGTTACCACAGGGAACCCATTTTTATATATATTTTTTAAATTTTTTTTAATGTTTGTAAAGTTACCACAAAGAACCCTTTATAATTTTTGTTTTTATAGTGATTTGTTATTTTTTTTATATAAAGTTAACCCAAAGAACCGTTTTTGGTTATGTATCTTTTTTTTAAAATACTTACCACTCGAACATTATTAACATTATTTTAATCTATTTTTGTTGTGTTTTTGCAAAATCAATGAGATTGTTGTCCCTTGTTAATTTAAAACATTGTGTCTAAAATCTATGATTTAAAATAAAAAACCTAAACTCAAAAAAGATCCATTTATTTATGGTCTAAATAAAATAAAGAGGAAGTCAACGCTGGAAAAAGTATGTGTACAAGAAAATGGGGATCTTGAGGAGTCCATATAAGAGGGAGCACAATCTGGTCCAAGAATCCCAGAGATCAACAGCACCAGCAGATGATATAGATGTCCCCAGACTGTGGTACTACAACAGCCTGCGTCTTCTGTCAGACCAGACTAACCCAAGTCATCACTTTCTTCTCTTCCCTGCAGCCTTTCCTCCACGCTGCCCTGCAGCCTTCCCTGTAGCCTTCTTTCGAGGCTGTGGCTCTGGTGTTTCAGTTGTGGCAGGAGGAGGAGGAGGAGGGGGGGCTGCCTCATGTAGTTGGGTGTTTCGTGTTAGCGTGCCCTGCAGCCCCTTCTGGATTGTTTCCCCAAATAGTCGCTCACAAATGAGGCGCTGCTCCCAATCCATTTGAAGAAGCCTGCTGGCTAAGTAGCAGCCATAGGATTCTTCCGCTTCGGGGGGCTCCTTAAAAAACGGGTGGCCTCTTGCATGAGGCGCAGGGATGCCTCCTGTGTGACCGTCCCCTTCCTGGCCCTTTTTTTGGGAAGGTGGAGGGGAGGCACTTGGGATTCGGTCAGGCTCCTACTGGGCCCAGCCACCTCACTTGGCCCAGCCACCTCACTTGGCCCAGCCACCTCACTGGGAGCAGCCACCTCCTGCCTGACACTGGGCCCAG